>CM075979.1:40178514-40266747 GCA_038087875.1 Malacoraja senta | reverse complement strand
CAATAGACAATAGGTGCAGGAGTAGGCCATTGGGCCCATTCAATGTAATCATGGCTGATCATCCCCAATCAGTACCCCGTTCCTGCCTTCTCCCCCATATCCCCTGACTCCGTTATTTTAAGAGCCCTATCTAGATCTCTCTTGAAAGTATCCAGAGAACCAGCCTCCACCGCTCTTCGAGGCAGAGAATTCCATATTATATGTTTCAATAAGATCCCCTCTTATCCTTCTAAATTCCAGAGTATACAAGCCCAGCCGCTCCATTCTCTCAGCATATGACAGTCCAGCCATACCGGGAATTAACCTTGTGAACCTACGCTGCACTCCCTCAAATTAGGGGACCTAAACTGCACACAATTTCCTGGTCTCACTAGGGCCCTATACAAATGCAGAAGGACCTCTTTGCTCCTATACTCAACTCCTCTTATTATGAAGGCCAACATGCCACGTGCTTTCTTCACTGCCTGCTGTGCCTGCATGCTTAATTTCATTGACTGATGAACAAGGATTAGGTCAATGAATGTTGTATACATGGATTTTCATAAAGCATTCGACAAGGTCCTTCACGTTAGGCTTATCCGAAGATTGAGTCACATGGGATTCACAGTGATTTGATATATTGCATTCACAATTGGATTGGCCAGAGAAGACAGAGGAGAGTGGTGGAGGGATGCTGCATCATGTCGTGCTCTGTGGCGAGTGATGTTCTTCAGGAAATAATGCTGGACCTATAATGAGGGTGGGCTGGTTAATAAATGTGCAGATGTTACAAGAATTGATAGAGCTGTGAATAGTGAGGAAAATTGTCAAAGGATTCAGCAGGGGGTAGATATGGGAAGGTGAATGGCAGATATGGTTCAATGCAAACAAATGCAAAGTGTTTCCATTTGGGAGGTCAAATGTAATAGAAAATTATACCGTAAATGGAAGGACTCTCCTGAGCATTGAAGTGCAATGGGACCTTGGGGGTGCAAGTCCTTAAAGCCAAGTGGCAACACAAGGAGATAGAGTTGTTATGAAGGCGGATGGTATGTTTGCCTTCAAAAGTCGGAATGCCAAGTATAAAAGTCAGGGAATCATATTGCAACTGTACCATCCATGGCGGAAATCCCGGAGGGGACGGGGGACACACGTCCCCCCCCCATTTTTTGAGAGGTGGGGGACAAACCCACCCCCCCCCCATGTTTTGTAATCCGTATTTTGAAATTCGGTGAAATAAAAATCTATTAAAAACCTTCACTCTCCGCGAGACAGTGGGGGTGGGACTGATGGTCGAGGGTGGGCGCCGATTGGACGAGAGAGACATCGGTCAGCAGGCAGTAAGGGGGGGGTGGGACATGATGATTCAGCGCGATGATTGGATGAGGGAGGGGTCGGTCAGAGGCGGAGGTAGGGGGGGTGGGACTGAGGATAGAACGCGGTGATTGGAGGAGTCAGACGTCCTGGTGTAGCAAATATCATAGAGCAAAGCTTGAATCGACCCGTTCGCGGGGCCTTTCATCGCCCGGCGTGGCTTAAAATATATATATATGTGTGTGTGTGTGTGTGTGTGTGTGTGTGTGTGTGTGTGTGTGTGTGTGTGTGTGTGTGTGTGTGTGTGTGTGTGTGTGTGTGTGTGTGTGTGTGTGTGTGTGTGTGTGTGTGTGTGTGTGTGTGTGTGTGTGTGTGTGTGTGTGTGTGTGTGTGTAAATTGTGTGTAAATTGTGTGTAAATTGTGTGTAAATTGTGTGTAAATTGTGTTCCCCCCCCCCCCCCTGTGTTGATAGCAATTTCCGCCCCTGGTACCATCACACTTAGTTTGACCGTGACAAATATTTTTTTATTGAATTAAATTTTATTTACCACAACCAATCAGGTCCACATACTCTATATGGCCTAACCCAGAGAAGGCACCCACAGTACCTCTCAGCCTGCACCAGTACGATGCCTCAGCATAGTCAGACTGATACTGAGAAATTGTCTGTGGATTGTACTCCTGGGTGACAATGAACAGGGAATTTGTTCCCATCAACTTTCTCACATTTCCTTACAACGTAGTAGGCCTTTTGGCCCATCGAGTCAATGCCAGCTCTTATAACAGTCCTGTTCTTACTTTCCGATAACCTGTTGTTTCACATGACCAGCAACTCCCCCCATTCCCCCCAATACCTACCCACTCTATGGGCAAGTTGCAGAAGGGGAAACAGAGCAACCAGAAGAAGCTCACGTGGTCACGGAGAGTAAAAGTAAACCATGCACAGAACCCAAAGCCAGGATTGAACCCTGATTGCCAGCAACACTTCAACTACAGTTAATCCTTAAGCTGCAGCCATCCCGCAGAATAACTGGTCGTCCAACTCAGTGACATCAGTCACGTTTTTCTTTGTGTATCTTTTGTTACTGAGCAATGAATTGGCCTTCGACACATTGTGTCATTGGGTAACAATGGCCAGTGCTGTGTTGGTGAGATTGGTCAGTGTTATTCCTTCATTACCTGTTTTGAAGGGTAACTTCTTGATCTCATTATTGACTGTAATCATATCCTGCTTTGAAATTTCGATATTTAACTGAAAAGAAATGAAAAGCACGTTAACTCCATTGAAGGTAATGTCAAATTAATCAAGTAAGAATTTGTTTAAATTTGAATGTACATTGGAGGAGAAAAATCAAGGCACATGCTTTGTCAATTCAGCAGAAGTATATCAGATTGGCTGAAGTTGCTCCATTGATAAAGCTAGTTGATACGATACGATACGATAGAACTTTATTTATCCCAGGAGGGAAATTGATCTGCCAACAGTCATAAAAACACAAAATACACAAAACACAAAATACATGAAATGTGAAATTAAAGTGACGAGTGGAAAGGCATGGAGAATGTAAAAAGATTGTGGAGGGGGGGGGGGGGGGGGGTGGGAGTCAGTCTCAGTCTGCCCCACGACAGAAGGGGGAGTTGTTTTAAAGTTTGATAGCCACAGGGAAGAAGGATCTCCTGTGGCGTTCTGTCCTGCAGTGTTGGTGGAACCAGTCTGTTGCTGAAGATATCCCTCAGGTTGACCAGTGTGTCATAGAGGGGGTGAGCTGTATTGTCCGGGATGCTCCACAGTTTGAGTAGCATCCTCCCCGCCAAGACCACCTCCCATGAATCCAATTCCGCCCCCAGGTTGGAGCCAGCCTTCCTGATGAGTTTGTTACAGAGATGATTGATACTGCTGTATAGAGACAGAGGATCTCTCAAAAAACGCAGACAGAATTCTTTCTCATGGATAGGCAGGGCTTGTTTTCCCTGGAGCAAAGGAGGCTGAATGTTGAGATGCGTCAAATTATGAGAAGCATAGATAGCTTAGAGTCAAAAGCATTTTCCTACGATATGGGTATCAACAACAGCAAATAATAGGTTTAAGGTACGTGGAGGAAGCTTCAAAGAAGATTTCAGGAATATGTTTTTCACATAGAGGTCTAATATCTGGAACTTACTTTTGGAGTCAGATATAATCACATCGAACACAGACCTCATGCAGGCAATTGGGAATAGATCAGGTCAGCATGGGCTGAAGGGCCTGTTATGGGCTGAACGGCCTGTTATGGGCTGAAGGGCCTGTTTCTGTGCTGTGCAAACTCTATCAATTAGACCAGGTTAGTTTAGTTTAGTTTAGAGATACAGCGCAGAAACAGGCCCTTTGACCCACCGAGTCCGCACTGACTAGCAATCCCCGCACACTAAGACTACCTTACACACACACAAGGGACAATTTACATTTATCCAAGCCAATTAACCTACAAACCTGTACCTCTTTTGAGTGTGGGGGGAAACCGAAGATCTCAGAGAAAACCCACACGGTCAGAGGGAGAACGTACAAACTCCGTACAGACAGCACCCGTAGTCAGGATCGAACCTGGGTCTCTGGCTCAGTAAGGCAGCAACACTACCACTGCGCCAACATGCCTTCCCTAGGTGGGACACTCAGTGGGTCACGGCATAGATATACATTTGCCCTCTGAAGGAATCACCTTACCTTGTCATTGGTGTAGGTTATGGCCGTCAAGCAAGTTTCTGATTGCTTTTTACCGCACTGTTGAAAGGTTGCTGTTATATATCCATTTTCTGGAATCTTTGGACTCTGTAATATAGATATTGAAAAGCCAATAACACATTTGTTTTATTGGAATGTAAAGTGTGAAAATCAAGTTGTAAGGGCTGGTAAGGTTGGACTCTGGGAATTTCAAAAAACAAATATCAAGGTCTATGTAAGAGGAAAGTATGCTGTTAATCATCATAATCATAATCATACTTTATTAGCCAAGTATGTTTTGCAACACGAGGAATATGATTTGCCATAGTCATACCAATAAAAAGCAACAAAACATACAAAAAACATTTTATCATAAACATCCACCACAGTGACTCCTCCACATTCCTCACTGTGATGGAAGGCGAAAAAAAGTTCAATCTCTTCCCTTCTTTGTTCTCCTGAGGTCGGGGGCCTCGTGCCTTCCACTGACGGGACGATCTTGGCTCCCATAGCCGGCGGTCAGGCCCTCTGCATTGGGGCGATCAAGTTCCCGCATCGGGGGAAGATCTCAGTTCCCCGCGCCGGGCAATTGGACCCCGGGTCAGGGCTAGTCGAACCTCCTGCGACTTTGTAGCTGCCCGACATCAGTCTCTACCCGAGACTACGAGCTCCTCGATGTTGAAATACACAGGCCGCAGTTGGAGCGTCAATCCCAGGCAAGGGAATGCAGGCACCAATGGTAAGTTCACGGACCCGCGGTGGAACTCAAAGTTAGTCTCGAGCAGGGTCGCCAACTCCATGATGTTGGGCCGCAGATTGACCAGAGATACGATCCGGAAAACAATCGCATCTCCGGCAAGGTAAGAGATTGTAAAAAAGTTTCCCCCGACCCCCCACAAAAAAAACCCAGAGAACATTAACACATACTTTCTAAAACACACTAAAAATAACAATCAAGACGAAAAGACAGACAGACCGTTGGCGAGGCTACCATCGCTGATGGCGCCACCCGGTTAATGGCAGGATACTTAACAGCATTAATGTCCAGAGGGATTTTAAGGTCCAGGTCCACAGCTCTCTGAAAGTAGCAGTACAAGTAGATAGAGTGGTAAAGAAGGCATATAGTTTGCTTGGCATCATTGGTTGAAGCACTGAATATTAGAGTCACAAGATAATGTTGCAGCTTTATAACATTTTAGTAAGGCTGCATTTGGAACATTGTGTGCAGTTCTAAGCACCCCACCACAGGAAAGATGTGGAGGATTTTGAGAGAACACAGAAGATGTTTAGCAGGTCTGAAGAAGGATCCCAACCCAAAACATCACTTATCCATGTTCGCCAGGGATGCTGCCTGATCCGTTGAGTTACTTCAGCACTTTGTCATAAGGTCATAAGGAATAGGAGTAGAATTAGGCCATTCGGCCCATCAAGTCAACTGCCGTTAAATTATGGCTGATCTATCTCTCCCTCCTAACCCCATCCTAACCCCATCCTCCTGCCTTCTCCCCATAACCTCTGACACCTGTACTAATTAAGAATCTGTCTATCTCTGCCTTAAAAATATCCACTGAGTGGATACTTGGTGTGTTTTTTTCAGCAGGACACAGCTGGATTAGAGTATTTTAGCTCTCAGGAGAGGTTGTTTTAGAGGGAACTGCCTCCTCCATGGCCAGAGTGAGCAACACCGGAAATTGGAGGAACAGCACCTCATATTCCGCTTGGGTAGTCTGCATCCTCTTGGCATGAACATTGAATTCTCACAATTCAGTTAACCCTTGCTGTCTCCTCCCCTTCCTACCTCTCCCTCAGCCCCCGGGCTCCTCCCCCTCCTTTTTCCTTTCTTCTCCCCGCCTCCCCCCACCCCCTATCAGTCTGAGGAAGGGTTTCGGACCGAAACGTTGCCTATCTCCTTCGCTCCATAGATACTGCTGCATCCGCTGAGTTTCTCCAGCATTCTTGTGTACCTTCATGAGAGGTTGGATGAGTTTGGATTGTTTTCCTTGGAGCATCAAAGAGGCTGAACAGTGGTCTGATAGATGTATGTACATTTATGAGAGGCATAGATAGGGTAGAGAGTCAGAAGCTTTTTCCCAGAATAGAAATGGCATATACTAGAGGATTAAAGACTTTATTTTCATGCTGTATAGTCTATGAGTTACATTCACGGGCTGGAAATTGGCCTTCGACCCAACATACCCCAGCCATCTATTCTAGTCCCATTTGCTCATATTTGGCCCAAATCCCTATGAACTGTTCCCATTCATACACTCGTTCAAATGTCTTTAAATGTTGTGATTGGATCAGGTTCCACCGCTTCCTCTGGCAGATCATTCCATCTTCATATCATGTACGTACCACCCTCTGTGTGAAAAAGTTGCCCCTCAGAGTCTCTACTGATCTAATACTCATGATTTTATACATCTCTATAAGACCCCCCTCTATATGCCAAGGAAAAAGCTCCCAGCCAGCCCAACCTCTTCCTACAACTCATTCATAGGATTCTTCTTTTTACCATGTGTTAAGCCCCTGACCCACGATGCGAGTTTACCCAAGAGCTCTCCCGAGTTTAAAAAAAATCTAACTCGTGGTACCTCATCACGAGTATTTTTTTACTCTTGGAAATTTTTAACACTGTTGAAAAAAAACTTCACGAGTTTCCACGTTTCCCGAGCACCTGCCGTTAGCATTACGAGACATCCACGAGCTCCGACGTACCCGCTACGTACATTCTATGTACTTACCGCAAGTTGGGTTTTTTAACTCGGGAGAGCTCTTGGGTAAACTCGCATCGTGGGACAGGGCCTTTAGCATAGAATGTAGAAAAGTACATGATGCATGTAGGGGCACTGGAAATGGTGTGGCGGTTTAGTGAATGATGTAATAACAAGGAACTGAAGAAAGAAAGGGCATATAGCACTGTAAACATTAGTGGGAAGCCAGAAGGTTGAGAAGCTTTTTAAAAAACAACAGAAGGTAACTAAAAAGGCAATACGGGAAGAAAAAATGAAATGTGAAAGTAAGCTAGCCAATAATATAAAAGAGAGTGTCAAAAATGTCTTCAGATATATAAAGAGTAAGAAAGAGGCAAGAGTGGACATTGGACTGGAGAAGTGATAGTGGAGAATAAAGAAATGGCAGAGAAATTGAAGATCTGTTTTGCAACAGTTTTCACAGCGGATAACAGGAGCACCATGCCTGAAATTCAAGAGAGTCAGGGGGTGGAAGTTAGTGGAGTTGCTATTACTAAGGAGAAGGTTTGAAAGGCTGAAAGGTCTGAAGGGGGATAAGTCACCTGGACCAGATAGACTGCACCCTAGGGTTCTGAAAGAGGTAACTTTAGAGATTGTGGAGGCATTAGTTGTGATCTTTCAGGAATCACGAGAGTCAGGAAGGGGTTCCAGATGATGGACAAATTTCAAATATGACTCCGTTGTTCAAAAAGGGAGCAAAGTAGAATAGTGGAGATGATAGGCCGGTTAGTCCGAGTTCAGTGGTAGGTAAGATTTTAGAGTCCATTATAAAGGATGAGGTTTCTGAGTACTTAGAAGGGCGTGATTAATTAGGCTGAAGTCAGCATGGTTTTGTGAAAGGGAGATCTTGCCTGCCGAACTTGTTGGGATTCTTTGAGGACGTTAATAGCAGGACAGAAAAAGGAGAGTCAGTGGATGGTGTTTACCTGAATTTTCAGGCCTTTGATAAGGTGCCGCATGAGAGGCTGCTAAATAAGAAGAGAGCCCATGGTATCTGGGAAGGTAGTAACATGGATAGCAGGTTGGCTGGTTGGCAAAGGCAAACAGTGGGAATAAAGGAGGCTTTTTCTGGTTGGCTGCCAGTGACTAGTGGTGTTTTGTAGGGGGTCAGTGCTGTGGCCACTCCTCTTCACGTTGTATATCAATGCCTTAGATGAGGGGCAGGTAGTGTAGAGAAAGCAGGGACTCTGCAAAAGGACTTGGACAGGTTGTGAGAGTGGGCTGAGTAGTGGCACATGGAATACAGCATAGCACAGTGCATTTTGGTAGTAGGAATAAAGGCGTAGACTATTTTCGAAATGGGGAGAGAATTCAGAAATCAGATGTGCAAAGGGATATGGGAGGGCTTGTTTAGGATTCTCAAAAAGTTAATTTGCAAGTTGAATCGGTAGTAAAGAAGGCAAACGCAATGCTAGCATTTATTGTAAGAGGGCTACAATACAAAAACAGGGATGTAATGCTGAGGCTTTATAAGGCACTGATCAGATGGCATTTGGAGTATTGTGAGCCGTTTTGGGCTCCATATCTGATGATGGATGTGCTGGCATTGGAGAGAAGCCAGAGGAGGTTTACGAGAAGGTTAACATATGATGAGCATTTGACGGCACTGGGCCTATATTCGCTAGAGTTTAGAAGGATGATGGGGTGTCCTCATTGAAACTTACCAAATAGTGAAAGGCCTGGAGAGAGTGGATGTGACCAGAGGCCATAGCCTTAGAGTAAAAGGACGTAGAAAGATGAGGAGGAATTTCTTTAGTCAGATGATGGTGAATCTGTGGAATTCATTGCCAATGCAAGGATGTGGAGGCCATCAATGGATATTTTTATAGTGGAGATTGATAGGTTCTTGATTAGCAAGGATGTTACGGGTTATGGGTAGAAGGCAGGAGATTGGGGTTGAGATGGAAAGATAGATCAGCCATGATTGAATGGTGGAGTAAACTTGATGGGCCGAATGGCCTAATTCTGCTCTACAACTTATGAATTTATGAAGTTGCTAGATTATACCAAAGATAGACACATGCTGGAGTAACTTAGTGGGTCAGGCAGCATCTCTGGAGAACATGGATAGGTGACTTTTCAGGTCAGAACCATTCCTCAGACTGATTATAGGGGGGGGAAGGAAGTGCCCTCGCCCCCTACTTCCACAGTTCTCTGCATTGTTTTCCTCTTGAGATCATACCTTCCCTCACCCACAATGGGCTTGCCAGACACTGCCCACCTGAAGATAGACACAAAAAGCTGGAATAAATCAGCGGGTCAGGCAGTATTTCTGGAGAGAGGAATTGTTGACGTTTCGGGTCAAGACCCTTCAGACTTATGGCCTCCTGAGATCATTTGTGGCCGGCCCTAATTGGTCCCGGTCTTTTCTCGCCTCCACCTCTTCACCACCCCCTACTTTCAGTCTGAAGAAGGGTCCCAGCCGTAAACGTCACCCATCCTTTTTCTCCAGAGATGTTGACTGGCTGCTGAGTTACTCCAGCACTTTGTGTCTATCTTTGGTATAAATCAGCCTCTGCAGTTCTTTGTTTGTACAAGAAAGTAAAGGGCCTGTCCCACCAGCATGCGATTGCATGCGTCTAGCGCGACCAAACGTGGTCGCTTGAGGAGTACGGCCTCGCGGGGCCAGTCCCAATTCGAACCGCGGAGGCGTATGGATTTGTGCGGGGCTGGTCCCGACATCATACTCACCAATCAGCTGGGCAGGAGGCGGGCCGACTGAATTTGGACGTCGCACAGCGTCGGGCGGTGACGTCATCACGCAACGGCACGCCGGGTGGTGACGTCATCGTGCAACGCCACGCGCTAGGCGTATGCTGTCAAGACGCTGCGTACGCCCGTCGAGACGCTGCGTACACCCTCAATGCGCCTGCGGGCCGACAGGCCGTTGGCGCGCGGGATTTTCGGACAGTGCAAGATTTTAGGAGCCCGTGTCGGGACCAGCCCGCACAACTCCATACGCCTCCGCCGATCGAAGTGGGACCGGCCCCGCGAGGCCGTACGCCTCAAGCGACCACAGGCCCTTAATTGTCACTGAGTAGGAACTTTGGGAGACTGTGCTCTTACTTTGACCAGCAGATACTTGCAGACGCCATGGAACCTGTATCTCTTCAGATCGAAGGAAGTGATGAACGATCCTCCGCTGACCGAGCAGGTTCCCGTACATGGCTCACTGGTGCAATTCCAGCGGCCGACTGAGCACAAGCTGAGGACAGAAGGAAGAGAGTGAGCTGAACAAACTGCACTGCACACCTTCCACATCCTATTGACAATGACGCTCTTGCCTAGTTTGCACTGATGTGGAACAATGTATGACTAGCAGAGTCTGCAAAAAATGTCTTCATAAAATCTCACATCCCTCTCTAATCTCCTCCCTCATCTTTTTTTATTTATTTATAGGATCTGGGCCCTTGCGAAGAAGGTGGTGAATCATCATAGAGTGAAACAACATTTGAAACTGCCCTTTGGCCCAACCATGCTGACCAAGATTCTGTACCTTATCGAAGCTAGTTCCATTTGCCTGCATCTGGCTGATATCGCCCTTCCATGCACCTATCCAAATGTTGTTTAAATGTTGTTATTGTCCTGCCTCAACTATTTCCTCTGGCACCTCTGTGTGAAAATGCTATCCCTCAGGTTCCTATTTAATCTTTCCCCTCACTTGTAACTATGCTCTCTCGTTGTTGATTCCTCTACGCTGCGGAAAATATTTTGTGCATTCACATTATCTATTCCCCTCATAATTTTATACGCCTCTATCAGGTCTCCTCCGCTCAGTCTCCTGAACTCCAAGGAATAAAGCCTTAGCTTGCCCAATCTCTCCCTAAAGCTCCGGCCCTGAGTCCTGGCCACATCTTTTCGAAACTCCTTTGCCTTCTTTCCAGCTTAAAGGCCTCTTACTTGTCGCAAGATTACTAAAACTGAACACAATACTCAAATACAGCCTCAGCAACGTCTTGTCCCCAAGGCCTTAGCTTTCACAGTGAAGAGCCTGACTTCGCAAAACACAACACCTCACACATTCACCATTCCTCAGCACATTTGCTCAGCTAATCAAGATGCCATTTAGAATTCTTGATAACCATCTTCACTGTCTATGATACCAGTTATTTGTGTCATCTGCAATCTCACTAATCATGCGTCATATATTCTCATCCAATTTGTCGCTGTAGATAACAAACAGCAATGGGCCCAGCACTGGTTCCTGAGTCACACCACGTTCACAGGCCTCCAGTCCAAAATGCAACCTTCCATCACCAGCCTCTGCTTCTTACCGTGAAGCCAATTCTGTATCCAGTTAGACAGATAGCCAGTTTGGTAGCTCTTCCTGGATACAATGCAACATCATCTTCCAGAGCAGCCTAGCATGCGGAACCTTATCAAAGGCTTTGCTAAAGCTCTTAAAGCCCATAAAGTCATGGCCATCGGTCTTCTTCGTTACTTCTTCAAAAAACTCAGTCACAAACTCAATCTTCTAAACCACTGCAGTCCCCCTGGTGAAGGTACTCCCACATTGTTTTTGGGAAAGAACCAGTGAGACAGATGGATGGATAAGGAGAGACAACATGGAAACTGACCCTTTGGCCCAACGAGTTTGTGCTGACCATTAACCACCCATATATATTTATCCTAAATTAATCAAATCCAATTTTATCCTCTCCATATTGTTGTCAATTGGTCCCAGATTCCTCAGTCACCCTGCACACCAGTAGTGAGTTGCAGAGGCCAATTAACCTACCAACCAGTTTATAGATCCATCTCAACCTATTGTGGAACCTGTGGTCAGTGGTGTTCCCATGCACCTGCCACCTTTGTGCCTCTTGGTGGTAGAGGTAGACACAAAATGCTGGAGTCAAGGGCCTGTCCCACTTTCACGACCTAATTTACGACCTTTTTTACTCGTGGACATTTTTCATTATGTTGAAAGAATGCCCCGACCTGCTTGATGCCACGAGTACCAACGACTAGCATCACGACATACCTACGACTTCCTACGACCTACCTACGGCCTCGTGACGACCATGCTGCGAGTATGAGTCAAGGGCAAACTCGGCAGAGGTCGTGAAAGTGGGGCAGGCCCTTAACTCAGTGGGACAGGCAGCATCTCTGGAGAGAAGGAATGGATGATGTTTTGGGTCGATGTGGTGGGTTTGGAAAATGCTGTCAGAGTGGCCTGGCTGAGTAACTGCATTGGAGGGCACACACTGTAGCAATTGTAGACTGCTGACATAGAAAATGAATGACTTTTGGCTGATGCTCACTCTTCACTTCCACTCACATCTTGTTCTCCTTCCTCTCTCACCGAAAATACTTCTCCATAAATTAATCTTCACACAAGCCCATCACCTCTGCGTCCGCCTTACTCAAGGCCCCCTGCCATCTTTGCTTCTCTACCTTATCGTCCCCTCCCCATGAGGACAGAAAAGCCCATCAGTTAACAGGATAGACACGAAATGCTGGAGTAACTCAGCAGGACAGGCAGCATCTCTGGAGAGAAGGAATGGGTGACGTTTCGGGTCGAGACCCTTCTTCAGACTGATCATATGAGTTAGCAAACTGGTGCAGGAGAGCAATAACAAACACAGGCAGGAGAACGAAGGGGACCCGGTGTGGGGGGACTGCCGAGAGAACAAAGGGGGCCAAACTCAATACTTGGTAACTTTGTCGGCAGCCTCTATGTGGCGACTCTTTGCATACCTTGGGTATGCAAAGTAACGAATCTCACTGTGACATGTCACATGTGGCAATAAAGTATCAATTCCTTCAGGACCCACTCCCCAGCCATGATTTGAAAGGTTGTGGCTCATATTACCAGGATTTGCACAGAGCATCCACTTTCTCTCCAGACGGATGAATTTTCCCATTCAGCACACATGGACACTGCTTCAGCTTCATACAGGAATAGCCAAGGAAGGTTTTGGAATAATCAGTCTCTGTGGTAAATGAGAACAGTTGTCAGTCATCACAAAACTGCTGAACGATAAAAATATATGAAACAGGGACCTGCTCTGCCAGTCAATAAGATAACTGTCGATCCCATCTTGCCCTCGGCACCACATTTTCACTCTCTCCGTACCCACCTCCTTCTCAGTGCACCTGCACCTCACTGTACTAATGTATATGACCATAAACATTACTTGATATTACTCGACACTTAACTGCCTTGAATGCAATTAGTGACTCAAGCTCCCTTGGATGGGAGAACTCCAAGAGAAGAAATTGCTCTTATCCTCGTGTGGGAACTATGTGTTATTAACCATCACCTCAGGTGATGTGATTTATTTGCTGGGCAGTGTAATGGGATGAAATCCCTGCGAGCATCCCCTGGTTCTGCCTCAAATACAAGGAGCATGTGGACCCAGACGACTAAATGATCACCAGGGTTTCTCGCACTGTAGCACTGTTGATGCTGAAAGCCAGTGCATCCTAATGCCACCTCAAAGGCACAACTTCCCCTTTTCCATCCAGGAAATTTTACCTCAGCGTCTCACCGTCACAGATATGGACGGAGAAATGACAGATGTAGTTTAATTCAAGCAAATGTGAGGTGTTGTACTTTGAGTGGTCCAAAGTAAGAAGAAAGAATACAGTTAATGTCAAGAGCCTTAACAGCATTGAACACAAGTGTTGGAGTATGTCAGCGGTTTCGGCAGCATCTCTGGAGGACACAGATGAGCAATGTTTCAGGTCTGGATCATTTTTCAGTCTGAAAATGGGTCCTTACCAGAAACCTCATCTAACCACATTCTCTAGAGATGCTGCCTGATCCGCTGAGTTACTCCAGCACTTTGTGTTCTATATAAGATTCCAGCATCTGCAGTTCCTTTTGTCTATCCATAACAGCATTGATGTACAGAGGGATCTTGGCGTCGAAGTCCATAACTCCCTCAAAGTGACAACACAAGTAGTTAGAATGGTAAAGAAGGTATATGGTATAGAAAACAAGGAACTGCAGATGCTGGTTGGCAAAAGAAAAAACAGTCTGAAGAAGGGTCTCGACCCGAAACGTCGCCTATTTCCTTCCCTCCATAGATGCTGCCCTACCCGCTGAGTTTCTCCAGCATTTTTGTCTACCTTCAATTTTCCAGCATGTGCAGTTCCTTCTTAAACAAAGTGCTGGAGTAACTTAGCGGATCAGGCAGCATCCCTGGAGAACAAGGATAGGTGACGTTTTAGGTTGGTA
Organism: Malacoraja senta; assembly: GCA_038087875.1. Lineage (NCBI taxonomy): Eukaryota > Metazoa > Chordata > Chondrichthyes > Rajiformes > Rajidae > Malacoraja > Malacoraja senta. The sequence continues at coordinate 40,252,822 of CM075979.1, read as the reverse complement.
TCTTTCATCAAACTACTTCTCTTATCCTTTTCAGGCATACGGTAGGCATGCCTTGAATGGTCGGAGCATTAGGTATAAGAGTCAGCAAGTCATGATGCGGCTTTATAGGACTTTCGTTCGGCCACATTTGGAGAACTGTGTGGAGTCTGGACACCCCGTGGCAGGAAAGAAGCGGAAGCTTTGGAGTGGGTGCAGAAGCAGTTTGCTAGTATGTTGCCTGGATTGAAGGTCTCAAACATGAGGAGAATGTGGACTCCAAGGACAAAAGGGTCACCACGGTTTCTGAATTACAATGCAGCACTTCTGAGGCAGAAACCCTATGTGTCCTAATCCCACCTTAGGGCAGCGGTAGAGCTATTGCCTTACAGCACCAGAGGCCCGGGTTCGATCCTGACTACAGGTGCTTGTCTGTACGGAGTTTGTATGTTCTCCCCAAGACATGCCTGGGTTTTCTGAGATCTTCACTTTCCTCTCACACTCCAAAAACGTACATGGTTAATTGGCTTGGTGTAAATGTAAAAAGTTGTCCCTGGTGTATGTATGGGGATGTGTGGTTAATGTGTGGCGATCGCTGGTCGGTGCGGGCTTGGTGGGCCAAAGGGCCTGCTTCCGCACTGTATCTCTAAACTAAACTAAAACTAAACCTCAAAGACACAACTTCTCCTTTGCAATCCAGGACAGTTGGCCTCAGTGTCCCTTGGTCAGCTGCATCGCAGCCACTGTGCCCAGAACAGCGTTTCCCCCCAGGGAATAGACAACCTCTCAGCTCGCCCATCCAGTCTGAGCCTCCTGCCCATCTTCAGGCCAATACGTACTGCAGTCTGTCACGTCGTTCTGCCAGTTGACCAGCCGGATGCCCCGAGCCTTGCAGGCCAGCACGTAGGAGTGCAGGGCCGAGCACATGTAGCCCTGGATGTTCTCGTAGTTGCAGGTCTCGTACTGGCAGCGCTGAAAGGGAAGGAAGGCGTGAGAAGTATTTCAAAAATAACCCAGGATAGGCACATGGAATAGAACCTCAAAACCATGGACAATTATTATAAGATAAATCAAAACAAACCTTTCCCACTGCTCAATTGCCCACAAGATCAGGTACCATAGAGTCATATAATAGTCAAGTGCTTCTGCCCACTTTACCTATGCTGACCCCAATTACCTGTACATTAATCCTATTTACCTCCAGTTGGACCGTGGCATACTATGTGTTGGTGTTTCAGGTGCAAGATTAAATGCTTCTTAAATGCAAGAGTCTTTTCATCAATCATGTTCTCAAACAGTGCGTTCCAGATTCCAACCAGGCTCAGGGGGGAAATAATTTACCATAGAAACCCTCTCATTCCAATTGGTGGTAAACACCTCACCTTAAACTCTATCCTCTGGTTAAAAAACAACTGTGCCATATTAAAAAGCTTCTCACTATCCACCCGATCTGTGCCCCTAGTAATTTTGGTAGCCTCTATCAGGTCTCTTCTCTGCCTTCTCATACCAAATATATCAACCCTGCTCTTTCCAGTCTCTTATCACAGCTGAATCCCTACATCCCGGTTACCATCCTGGAGAATCTCCCCTGCACCCTCTCCAGGGCAATTGCACTCTTCCCATGATGGGGTGACCAGAACTATATGGAGTACTCCAGCTGTGGCCTTACCAACTTTTTATAAAGTTATATCATAAGTACCATGCTGCTTTATTCCATGCCCCAGCTAATGAAGGTCATTGTCTCACCCGTCATCTCCACGTTATCTACCCATGCTACTGCATTCAGGCATGCTCAGACGTACCACATGGGACCTCTATTCCTCAATACTCCCTAGGGCCCTAACATTCATTTTATCTACCCTACCCTTATCCAACTTCCCAAAAGTTGGCAGAGGAGGTAGTTGAGGCAGGGACTATCCTAATGTTTAAAAAACAGTTAGACAGGTACATGGATAGGACAGGTTTGGAGGGATCTGGGCCAAACACAGGAAGGCGGGACTAGTGTAGCTGGGACATCTTGGCCGGTGTGGGAAAGTTTGGCTGAAGGGCCTGTCTCCACGCTAATAAAGGTTTCACTCTTTAACTACATGACTCTGAAGCGTATCACCTCACATATCTGCCATTGTTCTTCTCATCTTACCCAATGATCAGTATCATCGGGTGGTAAAAGACAATCGTCCTCATTATCAACAACACTACTGATGTCCATTGTAATACAGCATAAAAACTAGGCCTTTGGACCAATTCATCCCTGCTGATCATGTTGTTTAGCAGGTAGTCCCACAGAACTTTCACGTCATCTGCAAACTAACTGCTCATACCTCTACATTCATTTAGTGGTTGTAAATCTATATGATGGTTAACAAGGGTCCCAGACCTGATTCCGAGGTACACTACTGCTTACAGTATCAAAAACAATCTTCTAATGTCACCCTGCCTCTTATTGCCGAGACAGATTTGGATCCAATGTCCAACTGCCCTGAGATCTCATGGGCCCTAACCTTAGAAACCAGTTTTTCATGTGGGACCTCACCAAGCATTTTTAAAGTCCATGTCAACTAAGTTAACTATTCTACCCTCATCAAGATGTCTGCAGCATCTGGTACCTCCACTGAATTGAAAGATACTGAAAAGAATGCATAACAAAATGCACAATAAAATGGTCGGCACTCCTTTTCATTACTTACATATTTGAATTTACTGCCAGGAATCCCATTGACGTATAACACTTAATCACCTTTCCGAGAGTTGTAGAATACTTCTGAAATAGGTCAAATGTTACAGAGAATGCTGTGGAGGCCAAGTCAATGGATAGGGGTTATGGGGAGAAGGCAGGAGAATGGGGTTGAGAAGGGAAGATAGATCAGCCATGATTGAATGGCAGAGTAGACTTGATGGGCCGAATGGACTAATTCTGCTCCTATCACTTATGCACTAATGAACTCATGAAGAAAATAATTTACTCAGCTGTGGTCTTCAAGTAAAACCTCAGCTGTAAAACTTTATGATTGCGTAAATCATTATTTCCCAACTGTATGTGGTCTCACTGTCGGCCCACATCATGTAACACAAATACAATCATCCACTGTCCACAAATTCATGACATTTAAAGCTCATTATGACATTGGAATATTTATATCATTTTTACCTCAACATAGTCCATCGGGTCGACAAATGCATGGCATCTTCCAAATATGCTGCTTTTCCTCATCACCTTGAAACAATGGTGCTGTGCATAATCCACTAGAAACAGAGATGGCAATGTGACTGTTCTGTGTCATTGGTCGCCTTATTGGAGCAGAACAACCCATTCCCAGGAAGCACTGCACCCAGCGCAGTGACCCTCAAGTTCTGCAATAACTTACCCGTCTTGACTGCAATAGCCTTAGAGCGACGGCCTTAGATGGGGTGCAATTTGTAACGTACACTCAGGAGAGCTCTTTGAGCCAATACGTAGGCAGTGGTAGGTGTAGTTATATGTAGGTTCAACTAGAGACATGCCTGTACCAGGTCTAATCTTGGGAAATGAGGCCTGACACGTGTGAGAAGGGGAGCAATTTAAGTCTAGTGTTCATAGTTCTGATTTAACTCTTAATCTTAACAACCTCATTCAGTTATTCCATAATTGTATTTTAATATAATTTTTTTGCACGCCCTAGAATTGCACTACAATCTTTGTACCATTCTGCTGCTTTGCACACATTGTTGTATTTATTGTCGCATTTATCAGTATTGTATGGATACTGTGTACACTGTAATCTTCATGCCAACAAGGAAATTCTTTATGACAATAAACTAATCTGTAACCTGAATCTGAATCTGAAGTGTCCTGATAACTGTATCTTTTCCTCAGAATGAAAAGCAAGGGTGTTATTTTGATCTGCGAACAAACCCTTGCCACAAGAAATTCGTCCCACTCACCGATCTACTCAAAACAAAGTTCATCACGAAGGGAGGCTTTGTTTTTGTCACTTACACTTGAATTGACTGAGGGAGCAGGGGTCTGGATGCTTGTCGATTGCATTTTTGTAGCATCTACCAAGGCGCCAAGTGTTCACAAATATCGCAGCAATCCCTTCCGAGATTTCCATGCTGCTCTTGAAGTCATCCTTGGAGTCGCCATTGAAATTTCCACACAATCCTACAAGAGAGCAAGTGTCAGATTGAGCATTAAGTAAGAGCGGGCAATGCTGTGAGTGGTAGAATGGACTGAGGGCATTGCCTCAAAGCCCACTTCCAGAAATGGAGTTCCACAAAGGCTGTGCCAGAAGAGGTATCATTGGAAGACAACACAGAGTGGTGACTGGAAAGAAAGTTGACAAACTCATCCATCTCCAAGCAGCAGCAGCAGCACGAACCAACATCATTGCTTTAGGTTTAGACCAGGGGTGGGGAACCTGCGGCCTTCTAAGCCATTAAGTGCGGCCTTTTGAATGAATCCAAATTTTGTAGAACAAATCTTTTTATTATTATTAATATGTTTTTGTTCATCTTTTATTATTTTTATTTTAATCTTAAAATGAACGTATTTAAAATACCAAAGAGTAAAAGAAGATTAATGAAATAATCCTCCCCGACTGACGGCCACAATTAAAACATTAGTAAGTCATGAGGGCTATTTTAACAAAATAATGTACATTTTGAAGTATATCTAATTGAAGTTTCTTGGATGCGGCCTTATTAGATTACAGCTAACTTAATGCGGCCTTCCACCATTAAAAGGTTCCCCACCCCGGTTTAGACTATTGTCACATGTACCAAGGTACAGTTGAAAGCTTTGCTTTGCATACTATCCAGTGAAATCAGATAGTACTATACATAAATACATAAATACATACATAAATAGAATTAAGCCAAACTCAAGAACAATAGGTAGAGCAGAGAAAAGGTACAGAGTGCAGAATACAGTGTTCAGCATTGTAACGCAACAGTACCAGAGACAAAGTCCAACTTCCACAATAGAGTAGAGGTGATTAGACAGTGCAATAGCTTATAGAAGGACCATTCAGAAGCCTGATAACAATGGGGAAGTAGCTGTTCCTGTTCCAGATTCTGGTGATGCATACTTTCATGCTTTTCTATATTCTGCCCTACGGAAGAGGAATGACTAGGTTTTTGATTATGTTGGCTGCTTTTCTGAGGCAGCATGAAGTGTGTGTGGTCAATGGTGGGAAGTCTGATCTGTGTGCTGGACTGGGCTACATCTTTGACATATGCACCAGAACCAGCACCATTACATTCTCACGTACTGCAACATTACAGATACAGATTAAATGCAACAACAATAACAATAAATATACAATAAATTATCAATTATTCTAAGTAAACAGTCCATGGTGGAGCAAGGGAAAAAGCTGTTCTTGAACCTGGAGGTAATAGTTCAAAGGCTCATGTGTGGTATGGGACTTTGAAGGTATTAGCTGCCTTCGTGGGGCAGAACATCCTGTAGATTCCTTCGATATTGGGGAATAGAGGACAATCTGTGCAGGTGCAGGGAAAGGGGGAATGTTTCCTGACCAAAGTTGGGGGGTGAAGGCAAAGATGGTGCAAGGGCAAGTCGACCCCTGAGTGAAGCTGCAGAAATATTGAGCTGGAGGTGGGAACAAATGTAGATGAGGCCTTGGCAACTTGATTATGCCTGTAATTATGAGGGTGGGATTTAGACCGAATCGGAGACGTGTTTGCGGCTGGGATTCTGGCGCAGACTCCCAAGGAGTTTAGTTTGGGGTTAGTTCGATGAAGATCGGGGAAGAGACATAGTTTTTGACCATGCACGAACATGACCACGAGAATGATTGAAATATACATACAAGAAGAAGCTTTTATGATTTATTTTACTGTTTGTACTACTACAATAGATAAACTATTAATCAAGAGACTGTTTTTGGAAGATTCATGTTCCGACGGCATTGAATGTCTCGTGGATGCGTATAGATCACCTTCTGATCCACAGTCATCAATTAAAGTGACTATCGAGGACTAAATCCTTGAGACGGTGTAAAACCTGGTGCTTGTTCATTTGTCCTGCTGGAGGATTGGAGGATCACACATCTCCGAACTCTGAATTGTAAAATGTTCAAACTGCTCACTATTTCATCTTAAAAATCATTGATAACATTTGCTCTCCACTGATACTTTGGTGAGCTTCAAGCATTCCTGCTTTGATTACAGCATCCAAAATATTCTTTGAACTTTATTTTGATTCACAGCCTTTCATTTCAAGAACAAGCAGGTCAGGAAAATTCTTGTTCCAACTTCAGATGAGAGTGCAGGCTCCTCGATGCCCTCCGAGTTTTGATCTCTGCAGAAGCTTTGGAAACAACTCCTCGGGCCAGAAAGATAAGATGCAACCTCTTCAAGGATGTAAAGGAGGAATGTGGATCGACAGTGGTGCAGCTGGTAGAACTTCTCCATCACAGTGCCAGAGACCCAGCTTCAATCTTGCCCTCGGTGCTTTGTGTGGAGTTTGCATGTTCTCCCTGTGACCGTGTGGGTTTCCTCAGGAGCTCTGGTTTCTTTCCACATTGCAATGATGTCCGAGTTTGTAAGTTAATTGCCCTCTGTAAATTGCCCCGAGTATAGAGAGTGGATATGAAAGTGAGATATAATAGAACTACTGGTCAGCGTGGACATAGGCAGGCTGAAGCCAGGGCCTGTTTTCATGCTGTATCTTTCAATCAATTCAATTCAATTTTTTTTTAAAACCTGCGTAACTCATCTCAGGATGGAGGGCATCAGTTATGAGGTTCATAGAACAACATTGTCAGTTTTTTTTAAAGGAATTGGTTTGTAATGCATAATTTCAGCTTGTGCCTGGGTCTTGTTCATTTTGATTATGTAATTACATTCTTCATACCTCTCGAAATAAACTTGTTTAATTCCAGAAATTCTTTTGCTGATCCATAACTCAAACCTTCCCACTTACCCTACACCATCCCTTAACGCAAATATTGTTATGGTTTCATGATATAAACTCCAAAAAGTAAGAAGGAAAGCAAGATATAAAGTGTTCTTTCATCGCTTATCGCCTTGCGGGTCCGTCTCCCCAAACATTGACACTGTCAATTAATATCAATGCCTCTTACCATGTGTGCTGTCAAAAAATTTCATTTGTACCATTATGTACACTTGGAAAACTGGGCTGAAGTAGATTTCCATCTTCAGGCCAAATCTGGTGATCATCTGCACGCAGGTGATGGATTTTCTCTCGACCTTAAACCCAGCTAAAAGCAACAAAACAGGCCATAATTAAATGTTATGAATGAAACAGACAACAGGCGAAAGGGTATCATTTTCCTCAATAATTATTATTTCTATAGATTCAGGACTGACACAGCTGGTAGAATCATTGCCTCACAACTCCAGTGACCTGGATTCACTCCTGAAATCTGGTGCTACGTCCGTGGAGTTTGCATGTTCTCTCTGACTGACTGCACAGGTCTCGCCTGGGTGCTCCATTTTTTCTTCCCACATACCAAATTCATAAGGTAATGAGGTCATGTGATAGGTGTAGATTTAGGCTATTCAGACCATCAAGTCTACTCTGCCATTCAATCATGGCTGATCTATATCTCCTTCCTAACCCCATTCTCCTACCTTCTCCCTATAACCCTTGACATCCATACTAATAAAGAATCTATCTATCTCTGCCTTAAGAATATCCATTGACTTGGCCTCCACAGCTTTGTGTGGCAAAGAATTGCACAGATTCACCACCCACTGACTGAAGAAATTCCTCCTCATCTCCTTCTGAAAGGAATGTCCTTTATTACAATTGTAACTTACGAATTCGTAATTGTAACTTGTCCTCATTCGTAACTGGCACTGTATGTCATGTTGTTACTTGTGGGCGGAGCATCAAGGCAAATTCCTTGTATGTGAATACTTGGCCAATAAACGTACTTAATTCTGAGGCTATAACCTCTAGTCCTAGACTCTCCCACAAATGGGAACATCCTCTCCACATTCACTCGATCCAAGCCTGGATTACAATTTGTGTAAGTTGGAAAGTGAATCAGTCGCTGTAAATTGTCCCCAGTGTAGGTGAGTGGTAGAATTTGTGGGAGTTGATGTGGATGGTGTGTCGGAGACCCAGTTTCGATGATGTAGGACTCTGATTCTATGTGAAGGGAATATTTGGGAAATAGCAATTACAACATAATATGGAATTGTGAAAGGATATGGGCCATTCCAAGTTTAGTGAAGTCAAGTGAGGATCGGTTAGCTTCAGTGGTATGAGAAATGATCTGGCCCAGCTCAGATGGAACCATCGTTTAGGAAGGAACTGCAGATGCTGGTTTACACCAAAGTTAGACAAAAAATACTAGAGTAACTCAGCGGGACTGGTAGCATCTCTGGATAGAGGGAATGTGTGATGTTTCGGGTTGAAACTCTTCTTCAGACTGAACGTCAGGGGCGAGGGAGTTACAGAGATAAGGAAGTGTAAGAGATCAAAAGGGATGCAGAGATCAAGGAAAATGTAGAATAGACCATTGTTAGCTCAGAGAAGGTGACAACAAAGCAAACAGAGATACAATGTAGGGACAGTCAGACTGGTCGGAGAATGAGGAAGGGGGAGGGATGGAGAGAGAGGGAAAGCAAGGGTTACTTCAAGTTAGAGAAGTTAATATTCATACTGCTGGGGTGTAATCTGCATAAGCGAAATATGAGGTGCTGTTCCTCCAATTTGTACTGGGCCTCACTCTGAGAATGGAGGAGGCCCAAGACAGAAATGTCAGTGTGGGAAATGGGAGGGGGAGTTAAAGTGTTTAGCAACTGGGAGATCAGGTAGGTTGAGGCGGACTGAGCGGAGGTGTTCACTGAAACAATCGCCGAGCTTTTCTTTGGTCTCGCGATATATAGGAGTCCACACCTGGAACAGCGGATACAGTAGGTGAGGTTGGAGGAGGTGCAAGTGAACCACTGCTTCACCTGAAAGGACTGTCGGAATCCCTGGACGGAGTGGGAGGAATAGGGACAGGTGTTGAATCTCTTGTGGTTGCAGGGGAAAGTACCTGGGGATGGGGTGGTTTGGGTGGGAAGGGATGAGTGTTCCCATCTCCACCCCTTTCCGCCTTCCACAGAGACTGTTCCCTCCACAACTCCCTGGTCAATTTGTCCCTTCCTAACCAAACACCCCATCGCCGCGTACTCCCCAGGAAGGAACTGTAGATGCAGGTTTCAACCGAAGATAGCCAAAAAAAACTGGGGTAACTCAGCCGGTCAGGCATCAGCTCTGGAGAAAAAGAATAGGTGATGTTTTGGGTCAAGACCCTTCTTCAGACTGAGAGTCAGGGGAAAGAGAAAGGAGAGATATATATGGTGATGTAGAGAGATATAGAACAAATGAATGAAAGACATGCAAAAAGGTAATCGGAGAGCAGGAGGAATCACAGATGTGGAGCAGCGAGAGAGGATGTTGCAGAACTCCCGTCGGAGAGAGGAGGAGAATTTCTTCAAAGTAGGCGTACAGTACCTTGAGGCAATTTTGCAGTGGAGCAGACAAGATGTGCATGGAGGAACCTGATGAGTATTTTTGATAAATTAACAGAAAGAGTTGCTGAGGGAAAGGCCACACATCCGGACTTCCAGAAAGTAATGCACATAATAGGCGTGTCAGCTAAACTGAAGGCCACGGAATAAAACAGTCTGCAGTGCGGAGAGAGAGATATTTAAAATCATCAAGTGCATCGATACTGGTGTTCTTTTATTATTGTCGGGTGTGCTGAGCTAAGTAAAAGACATTGATTTGTGTGCTGTCCAGGGTGATCGTACATTCATAGATTCGTACAATTGGTAGTGTAAAAACAGAAAAGAAACAGAGTGCAGAATATAGTGTTCCAGCTGCAGAGAAAGTGCAGATAAAAAACAGAGTAGATAGAGGGAAATGTTCTCGATGATGGACAAACGTAGAACCAGGGGCATAGGATGAAGGAACAACTCATACACGATGAAAAAGGTTTTAAACATCACTTGGTTGGGATGCAGAATGCAAGGAGCGTAGGGAAGGCATATTCAATTGTAGCACTCAGAGGGAGGTCAAGAGTGTTTTATCGTCATATGTCCTAGATAAAACATGAAATTCTTACTTGCACCAGCTCACCAGAAAACGTAGAGTACATTGTAAATATAATAAACGAGAAAAAAATAGTTCAGTGCGTGTATATATATATATATATATATATATATATATATATATATATATATATAAGTTCTATATATATATATATTTATATATATAGAACTTCCGAAGAAAGATTATCAGCTTGTATATATATATAGCACAAGACAGCACAAAAAAATAGTTCAGTGTGTGTACATATATATATATATATATATGTACACACACTGAACTATTTTTTTACATATATACACATACTCACATAAGTGTGTGATGAATAAGTGGGTGTGAATGAAAGGGATGAATTGACCAGGCCATGGGGAAGAGGTCAGACAGTGGAACCAGTTTGATCGTTCTTACATAAAGCCATTGGTTGTGTTTGTAGAACTGATTCCGTGTGATCTGTGATTGTTCTGTATGCACTGTAACTATGTGCCTGGTAAGGTGTGAAGTTAAAAGATGTTGAAAACATTCAACAGGTTAATCAACATTTGTGAAGAAACTTAGTTAATGCTTCAGGTCAACAACATTCCAGAAGAACTTCCGAAGAAAGATTACCAGCTCGAAATCGCAACTCTATTTCTCTCTCCACAGATGGTGCCTGGCCTACTGAGTGTTTCCGAGAATTTCTATTCATTAGACCCCCCCTCTGCACCATCAGTCTGAAGAAAGGTCCCAGCCCGAAACGTTGATTGTCCATTTCCCTCCACAGATGCTGCTTGACCCACTGAGTTCCTCAGCAGTTTACTTTGGACGCAGAATTTCAGCCTCATCAGCCTCTTATATTTCCATTTTAATTCAGCTACAGCATCTTGCTCGAAGCTCTGAAGTTGGTTTGCCCTCCCCTTGTACCATAGCATTCCTTCCACCGTCACTCAACCATAACATGATAAGCACCACTCCCTTCTAAGTTCTGCATATCCCTCCTCACAAGCAGTGTTGAATAATCGCAAAAATCAATGTTACAAAATTATAATAGCACTCCTAATTTTAACCGTACTTGAACAGTGCTAATGGTAAATATGCATGCTACGAAGGTGAGAAGGTGGTGAGTTCTTTGTAAGGTGGTACAAGCTCTCTGTTGCTCTTACAAACTGCAGTTGACATGCCTTGTTAATATCCTAAGCTGCCTTAGGATGCAATGAAGTGGATCATCTCCATCTAACAGCTATGTGATGTGAAACAGCAGGCAGCTAACAGAGAACAATTATAGAATCATAGAATGATACAACCCGTCCACACCGATCATTGCCTAACCAAGGCTGCACTTGCCAATTGCTGGCCCAAATCCCACCAAACATTTCCTATCCATGTCTTTTAAATATCGGAACTGTACACATCTCTCCCACATCCTCTGGCAGCTCATTCCATATACTTACCATTCTCTTGTCCCTTTTAAATCTCCTCCTCCAAACCTTAAACAAATTTCTTTAGTCAGAGGGTGGTGAATCTGTGGAATTCTTTGCCACAGGCTGTGGAGGCCAAGTCAATGGATATTTTTTAAGACAGAGATCGATAGTTTCTTGATTAGTACGGGTGTCAGGGGTTTAATGGGAAAAGGGAGGAGAATGGGGTTAGGAGGGAGAGATAGATCAGCCATGATTGAATGGTGGAGTAGATTCGATGGGCCAAATGGCCTATTTCTGCTCCTATCATTTGTGACCTTATGATCTTATGATCTCAACCTATGCCCTCAAGTTTTAGATTCCTCTACTTGGGGGAAAGGCTGTGACTTATCACCTTATCCTGAGCTTAATAATCCCTAACAGTTCGATTAGTTGCACCATTGCATTTAATGGGAACATTGAATCCCTTTTCCCATTGACTCATGGAGAATATTAATGCACGGCATTAACCCACTGCCCCACCGTGCCCGTGACTTTACATCATGTGCAAGTTGCTGATTCATCCACCTGTCAAAACGAGGAGTGGGCATTTTACGATGTTTAACCTGTCCCATGTTTCTCCCTCCTCAGACACCACAGCCTCTCAGGAGTAACCCCTGGGTCAGGGGTTATGGGAAGAAGGCAGGAGAATGGGATTAAGAGGGAAATATAGATCAGCCATGATTAATGGCGGAGTAGTCTTGATGGGCCGAATGGCCTAATTCTGCTTCACATGAACTTATGAACCTATGAAACTGCAGCCAGGTTAGTAACTGATAAACTAACTGCCTTTGAAACTGCGATGAGGTGTCAATATTGGGCCCAGCTCCCCCACCGAGCCCCTGAACTCTGCCGAGCTGTAACCACCAAGTTCTGGATGTGCAATGATCCTGAAACGTTCAGCATCCTACTATAATTAAAGGCCTTTAAATCCCCTTCAAGACTCTGCCTACTGTGGCACCCTCTCCAGCCCTTCAAATCAGATTGGTCATAGAGTCATGGAGACAGGCCCTTTGTTCCAACTTGCCCACACCAGCCAACATGTCCCAACTGCACTAGTCTCACCTGCCTGCATTTGGCCCATATCCCTTCAAACCTGTCCTATACAAGTACCTGCCTAACTGTTTCTTAAACGTTGGTATAGTCCCAGCCTCAACTACCTCCTCTGGCAGCTCGTTCCATACACCCACCACCCTTTGTGTGAAAAAGTTACCCCTCAGATTCCTATTAAATCTTTTCCCCTTCACCTTCAACCTATGTCCTCTGGTCCTCGATTCACCTTCTCTGGACAAGAGACTGTGCGTGTACCCGATCTATTCCTCTCATGATTTTGTACACCTCCATAAGATCACCAGCTTGGTGTTTAGTTTTACCTTTTATGAAGGGCAGACTCTGGATCTGATTATTCACGTACACCATGCCCAGCTTCAAGAAGGTAATTTTTATCTGTGAAACAACACAAATAATGAAGCAGCCCATCTTTTAGATGGGAACCTGAAATATTTATAGGCAAACATATTTAACCAAACCTCACCATAGCCTCCTTTATAGACAAGGCTACATCAACTTGACAGGCTTCACACTCTGGTGTATGGTATGCTTGACTTCATTGATTAGGGCATTGAGTACAAGAGATAGGAAGTCATGATGCAGCACTATATAAATTTGGTTATGCCACATTTGGAGTAATGCTTCCAATTCTGCTCACCTCATTACAGGAAAGACGTGTAGGCTTTGAAGGAGATGCAGGCCTTTCCTACATAGAGGCCCATGACCCCTTTTAAAATGATATCTCACAGCAGACACCTCCTATAAACAGGTTTTACATAGAACATAAAGACTATAATACAGGAACTGGCTCCTGCCCGCAATGTCTGTACCGAACACGATGCCAAGATTAAGTAATCTCATCTGCCTGCACATAATCCATACCCCTCCATATTCTGCATATCCACGTTCCTACTCAAAAGCCTCTTAAATGCTACTATCATATCTTCCCCCACCACCTCCCCTTGCAGTGTGTTCCACGTACCAATTACTCTGTGCAAAAACTTGCCGCACACATCTGTTTTAAACTGTATCCTTCTCATCTTAGAGCTATGCTCTCTACTCTTTGGCATTTCCATCCTGGGAAAAAGGTTCAGACTGAACCATACATATCTGTGCCTCCATAACCCCCCTCAACCTCCAGCCTTCCAGAGAAAACAATCCAAGCCTGTTCAACCTCTCCAAGTAGCTATTGCCCTCTAATCCAGGCATCATTCTGGTAAATCTGCATCTTCTCCAAAGCCAACACATCCTTCCTGTAATGAGGTTAACAAGAACCACATGCATTACTCCAAATGCAGCCTAACCAAAGTTATATAGAGCCGCATCAGGTAGCGCCAACGATAGCTGCCTCACTTACGGTCCGTCTCATCTTTTTCCTTCTTTATTTTTTTAGAGTGTTGTAAAATGTATGTTTTACATTTTTACAAAGGGACCGACTTTGGGGATCTCCAACCGCGGGAGTATACGGACGTAACATCGTGGAACTCGTGGTCCTCTGGTTAGGGACCGACTTTTGGAGCTCCAACCGCAGGAGCTTTGACCTCCCCGATCGCCCCGACTGCGGATGGTTCGACTCCCCCGACAGCGGGAGAAAAAGGAGGACAGAATATAAGACTTTATTGCCTTCCATCACAGTGGTGAATCTGAAGTTTGGAAAAGGGGAAGTACAACGAGATCTGAGGGTCCTTGTTCATCAGTCAATGAAAGTAAGCATGCAGGTACAGCAGGCAGTGAAGAAATTGAATGGCATGTTTGCCTTCATAACCACTCTATCTACTTGTGTTGCCACTTTAAGGGGCTTGCACCTCAAGGTCCCATTGCACTTCAATGCTCAGGAGAGTGCTGCCATTTACAGTATAATTTTCTATTACATTTGACCTCCCAAATGGAAACACTTTGCACTTGTTTGCATTGAACCATATCTGCTATTCACCTTCCCACATCTACCCCCTGCTGAACCCTTTGACAATTTTCCTCACTATTCACAGCTCTATCAATTCTTGTAACATCTGCACATTTATTAACCAGCCCACCCTCATTATAGGTCCAGCACTATTTCCTGAAGAACATCACTCGCCACAGAGCACGACATGATGCAGCATCCCTCCACCACTCTCCTCTGTCTTCTCTTGCCAATCCAATTGTGAATGCAATATATCAAATCACTGTGAATCCCATGTGACTCAATCTTCTGATAAGCCTAACGTGAAGGACCTTGTCGAATGCTTTATGAAAATCCATGTACACAACATTCACTGACCTAATCCTTGTTCATCAGTCAATGAAATTAAGCATGCAGATACAGCAGGCAGTGAAGGAAGCGAATGGCATGTTGACCTTCATAATAAGAGGAGTTGAGTACAGGAGCAAAGAGGTCCTTCTGCAGTTGTACAGGGTCCTAGTGAGACCACACCTGGAGTATTGTGTGCAGTTTTGGCCCCCTAATTTGAGGAAGGACATTCTTGCTATTGAGGGAGTGCAGCGTAGGTTTACAAGGTTAATTCCCGGGATGGCGGGACTGTCATATGCTGAGATAATGGAGCGGCTGTGTTTGGAGTTTATAAGGGTGAGAGGGGATCTTATTGAAACATATAAGATTATTAAGGGTTTGGGCACGCTAGAAGCACGAAACATGTTCCCGATGTTGGGGGAGTCCAGAACCAGGGGCCACAGTTTAAGAATAAGGGGTAAGCCATTTAGAACGGAGAAGAGGAAAGACATTTTCACACAGAGAGTTGTGAGTCTGTGGAATTCTCTGCATCAGAGGGCGGTGGAGGCCGGTTCTCTGGATACTTTCAAGAGAGAGCTAGATAGGGCTCTTAAAGATAGCAGAGTCAGGGGATATGGGGAGAAGACAGGAGCGGGGTACTGATTGGGGATGATCAGCCATGATCACATTGAATGGTGCTGCTGGCTTGAAGGGCCGAATGGCCTACTCCTGCACCTATTGTCTATTGTCTATTGTCTAAAGGGCCTGTCCCACGGGCATGCGACTCCATGCGGCAAGCGTTACCTAACCGCAAGCGGGGGCCAAGCGGGGGCCGCGCGGAGGTCGCGGGGCCGGTCCCACTTCGATCGCCGGAGCCGTATGGAGTTGTGCGGAGCTGGTCCCGACATCGCGCGGGCTCCGAATAACTGACACTGTTCAAAAATTCCGTGCGGCAACGGGCTGCCGCCCCGCAGCCGCATCGACGGCCGTGCGCACCGCCTCGACGCCGGACGCAGCCGCATCGAGGTCGTGCGCACCGCCTCAACGGCCGTGCGCACCTCCTCGCCGCCGTACGCAACGTCTTGACGTCACTCGACCTCCGCGCGGCCCCCGCTTCCAATTTGATAGCGCTTGCCGCATACAGCCGTATGCTGGTGGGACCGGCCCTGTACGGGGATCACTCGACCTCCGCGCGGCCCCCGCTTGCGGTTAGGTCGCACCTGCCGCATGGAGTCGCATGCCCGTGGGACAGGCCCTTTAGTATGTCATCAAGTACATGAGCTTCCGCATCTCCTCTCTGTAACATTCTATGATGCCTCACACATTTCATCATTTCAAATGTTTTAGTTTTTATGAATTACACAACACAAAGATGCTCACCTTACTACTCGTAAAAATGATGGCACTTAAGGAAGTTTCGGTCGGCTTCACTCCAGATGTTTCAAATAGTGCCTCGATGTGTCCATTGCCAGGTATGACTGGACTCTGTAACGTTCAAAGAGCAACAAAAATCAATTCCTAATATCATAGCAGAGGAAATTCAGCATGATGTTGCCTAGGGTGGAGTGTCTCAATTATAAGGAGTATCTGGACAGGCTGGGGATGGAGCAGAGAAGGCCGAGAGGGTGGGGAAAGTAGCTGAAGAGTGAGGGTGAGGGTGGGGGGGGGGGTGGATGTTGAGATTTTATTTTATTGAGCAGAATTGTCCAAGATCACGGTGTTCAGGTAAAGGTCCGAACATTTGGAGGAGATCTGAGGAAGAATATTTTCCATCAGAGGCTGGTGGGAACATGGAACTGATGAGGTGGTGACGAAGAGGCTCTAACAATATTCCAGTACTCAGTGGAGCATTTGAAACACCTTGAAGGCTAAATGCTAGAAAATGGGATTGGTATAGGGACTTGATGGCCAGTATGGACATGGTGGGCTGAGGGGCCTGCTTCCATGTCACATGACTTGGTAGAAGAACTGATCCCGAAGGCGGCTATTCAGCCATTTACACTTTCCTAATCATTCAGTGAGATCACGGCTATTCTGAACTTGGCCTCTGCACTTTCCTGCCCATTCTCCAGAACACCTTCACTCCCCTACAGATCAAGCATCTGTCTCTTTTGGTTTTCAATGTACCCACAATTTCCCCTCCACACCTCGGAAAGGCGGAGAATTCCAGACCTACACAACTGTCTGAGCCGATGGATCCAGTTCACAATCCCCCACAATGTGAAGCATTATGAGGTCATAATTTTTCCGTTTTAGAGATACAGTCCCTTTGGCCCACCGAATCTGTGCTGACCAACGATCCTCACGCACTTACACTATCCTACACACACTTGGGGCAAATTTACAATTATACCAAAAGCCAATTAGCCTAGAAACCTGTACATCTGTCGAGTGTGGGAGGAAACCGGAGATCATGGAGAAAGCCCATACAGGTCACGGGGAGAACGTACAAACTCCGTACAGGCAAGCGCCCATAGTCAGGATCGAACCCAGGTCTCTGCGGCTGTAAGGCAGCAACTCTACCGCTGCGCCACCGAGCCACCAACAAGGTAAAGGCTTCCCTTTCTGTTTATAGTCTTGAACTACTTTATGGCGCAGCGGTAGAGTTGCTGCTTTACAGAGCCAGAGACCCGGGTTCGATCCTGACCACGGGTGTTGACTGTACGGAGTTTGTACCGTCTCCCCATGACCTGCGTGGGTTTTCTCCGGGAGCTCCGGTTTCCTCCTACACTCCAAAGACGTACAGGTTTGTAGGTTAATTGACTTGGTAAAATTGTTAATTGTCCCTAGTGTGTGTAGGATGGTGCTAGTATGCAGGGATCGCTGGTCGGCACGGACTCAGTGGGCCAAAGGGCCTGTTTCCGCACTGTATTTCTGAACTAAATTAAACTTATTTTTTATCTACTTAAAATAGCCCAATCATGCACCAGTACTAAAATCTGTTAAGTATGAATCAATTGACGTTCTATCTTACTTTGACAAGAACAAAATTGCAGATTGAGTGGAATCGATACTGTCTTGAATCGAACGTAGTCACAAACGAGCCGCCTTCAATGGAGCACCGTCCTGGACAAGGTAGCGTCGTACAGGTCCACTGGCCCAGAGAACATACACTGCACAGAAGCAAACAGTCAGCACTATCTTCCTTCAGGAATAATCCCACATTCATCCGATTTGGCATGAATGGCCCAGAACAGGATGTCAGCTGTGCAGCGTGGCCCTTGCCATTGACTTCAAAGAAATACCTTGCAGCAAATCTGGTGATCTGCTTTCAAGTAATGGGCCTGTCCCACTTAGGCTATTTTTCAGGCAACTACAGGCGACTAGTTGGTCGCCACATGTTCACCGGTGGTTGCCGGGAGTAGTCTCCTCAGTCACGCAAAAAGTCGTAGCATCTTTCTAGTCGCTGCTTAATATTCAACATGTTGAAAAATTTTCGCCGATAGTGGGTTTGACGCCAATGAGCGTAGCTTGACTTCACCTGACGTAGGTGCTGTCGTACGTTGTCGCCAGGATGACGTAGGTTGTCTCCGGTTTTTTGGCGACCTTGCTACGACTATGACAGTCACTGGCAGTTGCCTAAAAAATCACCAAGTGGGACAGGCCCATAATATTCACTAGACCTCCAGCAACCTAGAAGCTGTTGTATTAACCAACCTGTTCAAGCAATAAGCCACCCTTGTCGCAGCACACCAGGAAACAAGTGGCACTCATTTGATTTAGAGATGTAAGTGACTGCAGATGCTGAAATCTGAAGCAAAATAAACAAATGCTAGAGGAACTCAACGGATCAGGCATCATTTGTAGGGGGAAATGGACAGACACCGTTTCCTTTGGTCTGGATCTGAATTAACTTTTTAACTATTCTAAAAATACCTAATAATATTAGGAACATGCACACATGTTTAAAGAAGAATTTAAAATAGCAGAACTAAATTTACTTCTTTTCCAGCCCCGCATATTTTAAATAGTTGAGGAGATTACAAAACACATTACTTAGTAACAGCTTTTTGGGGCCAGATAGTTTGCCAAATAGTAGTAATAACTTGGTTAGAGGTTCCCTGACCACAGGTAACAAGCTATCAAAGGATCAATTGGCATTTATTTTTTCACTTGTAAGTCAGCCATTGACCATGGGCACCTCCCACTGGCCATCAGTTTGGGTGAAAGATTCTCAGGCACTGCCACGCATAGTTGACTTTAACATAGCTTGTGGTTTTCTGTTATACACCTAAAGACATTACTAATGGCACACTATGCACTTCCACGTGATGTTGCATATCTCAAGGTTTGTGTGAAAAAGTAGTTGCTGAGAGTGGTTTTACCAGTTCCTGCAGAGTGATGAGATCTTTTCTCCAGGACCATAGATGACCCCATTCCAGGTGCACGGACACTTATCCAGGTGTACGCACAGATTCTTCTCGGAAACATCATCAAAAACAGTACCTGTGGGTGGTGGAACAGCCATGATTTATTCTGGAGAACAGCTACCGATTTCTGGAGACCCAAGCCCATCCTGGATTCAGCCGCTCTGCACAATAGAACGATGAAAGAGACGCAAACAAGTTCTCCGGCCCATTGGGTCCATGCCGACCATTAAGCACTGAAGAAGGATCTCGACTCCGGAAAGTCACCTATTCCTTCTCTCCAGAGATGCCGCCTGTCCCGATGAGTTACTTCAGCATTCTCCGCCTATCTTCAGTATTAAACACTTACACTCACCCCATTTTATGCTCCTCACTCCCTGCAGATTTTACCATTCAGCAACACACTAGCAGCGGCTTACAAAGGCCAATTAACCTACCAAATAAACACCTCTAAGGATGTGGAAGGGAACCCAAATGATGAGAGGAAACTCACGCTTTCATTGAAAGAACATGCAAAATTTAGACATATGTTGGGATTCAAACCAGTTCTCTGGAGCTACAAGGCAGCAGCTCTACCAGCTATCCCACTCAGCTGATCCATAGCCTAGAATTACAAATTCCTCAGTGAACAAAATCCATCATCCCCACATTTTCTCCATCTGATGTAGATTGATAGGGACTCATCATAAGAAGTCATCTTCAGTGCATTATTTGTAAAACTCCACCCCTTGTGCTGAATAAACGTTAACCCTCCATCATGGGAAATTGAAGGACTGAACCTCATTTTATCTTCGGCCTGACTGAGACAATGGGGCTCATCGAGCACACGGGTTTACCTTCTGGGCAAAAGCAGCCATAGGTGCCATGACTATCGCAGGTGGAGCGTAGGTTGGAACATGTAGGGAAGCACGGTGACCCGCTCTCCAAGTAGACCTGGTTCATCGGGCACTGACGTGGGGCTAAAAGAAGCAGAGACGAATGGTGAATACATTCTGCCCCTGAATTAAGAATGCACCAGAATCATAGCAATAGTAGACCACGCACTCTTCGAACCAGCCCAACCACTCAATGTGATCACATCCTCTTCTGTGCCAGTTACACATCGGCCTTAATTCCTTGATCTTTCAAATATTTATTTATTTCCACCTTAAATATATCCAATGAACTGGCCTCCACCACCCACAGAGATTTCCAGAGATTCACCAATCTCTTGGAGAAGAAATGATAATGCTCCTTAGTTGTAAATGACTGCCTTACGTTTTGTAACTGTCCCCTTGTTTGTGACTTTACCATGAGTGAAAACATCTCAACGCTTACCCGTCAAGTCTCCTTAGGGTCTTATAGGTGTGAATACAGTCAGCCCTCATTACTCTGAACCCCAAGGAATAAAAACCCAAGCCATTTTATATTCTATCCCTGGAATTAGCCTGGTGAATCTTCTTTATTCTGCCCCCCCAAACTGCAATATCCTTTTCAGGGAATGTGCGCACACTATTCCGGGTGCAGCCTCACCAACACCTTGTACAACTGGAACAAAACCTCCCTATACTTAAACTCCAACTCATTAGAAGCAAAGCTTAAATTGTTGTTTGCTTTCGTACTTATTTGTTGGACCTGCCTGATAATATGTTGTGATTCATGCACCAGAGCATCTACATCTCTCTGAACTTCAGTTAATAGTCTCTCTCAATTTTAATAATAACTCACATTTTAATTATCTCACTGAAGTGTGTGACCTCACACTTCCCCACATTAAATTCAATTTTCACCAATTTACTCAGTCTACCTATCTCCTTTTGCAGAATCACAATGTCCTCGTCACAACCTGCCCTTCCAATTATTTTCGTATCATCCATTTTGTTCCCTCCTCCAGATCATTGATGTAAATAGTAAACAGTTGATAGCCAAGAACTGGTCCTCGGGTACTCTACTAGTTACATCCCTCCAGCCTGAAAATGGTCCATTTATTCAAAAAGGTGTTTTTTAATGAGACAACCAGTTTTCAATCCATTTTAACACATTTCTTGAAATATGATGAGCTCTTAGTTTATGCAACAACAGAGTGCAGAAAAGGTTTATCAGAATAATGCTGGAATAAAGGGCATAAGGATAAGTGTTGACAGGAACTGCAGTTTGTTGGTTAAACCGAAGATAGACACAAAACGTCACCTATTCCTGTTCTCCAGCGAAACGTCACCTATTCCATTTCTCCAGTCTGCAGAAGGGTCTTGAGCCGAAACGTCACCTATTCCTTTTCTCCAGGAGTCTGAAGGGTCTCGGCCCGAAACTTCACCATTCATTTTCTCCAAAGATGCTGTCTGTCCCGCTGATTTACTCCAGTATTTGGCGTCTATCTTCGCATTAGTGATAAGGTTGGGCAAACTTGGATTGGCATTGGAGGCTGAGGGCAGCCCTGATAAAGTATATAAAATTAGGTGAGGTATTGATAGGGTAGACAATCAGAACCTTTTTCCCCATGATGAAAATATCAAAGACTTGAGGATATAGCTCTCAGGTGAGAGGAGCAAAGTTTAAAGGCGATGTGCAGGGCATGTTCTTTATTTTAGTTTAGTTTCAGTTTAGTTTAGAGATAATGCATGGAAAAAGGCCCTTCGGCCCACCAGGTCCGCACCGACCAGCGATCCCCGCTACCGTGCATCAACACTATCCTACACCCTCTAGGGATAATTTACATTTATACCAAGGCAATTAACCTACAAACCTGTACGTCTTTGGAGTGTGGGAGGAAACCGAAGATCTCAGAGAAAACCCACACAGGTCACGGGGAGAATGTACAAAAACCCCGTACAGACAGCCTCCATAGTCGGGATCGAACCCGGGTATCCGGCACTGCATTTGCTGTAAAGCAGCAACTCCACCGCTGTGCCACCGTGCGGCCCTATGCAGAGTTGTGGGTGCTTGGAACACCTGGGATGGTGGTGGGGTGTTCGCGGGATGATGCCTGTATGGTCGTCCGTAGTCGCCCAAAGAGTCGTACCTTTTTCTGGTCGCCACTGGATTTTCAACAAGTTGAAAATTTTCGGCGACCTGCTGCGACTATGACGGGTGCCAGCAGTCGCTGAAAAAATCGTGTAAGTGAGACAGGCCCTGAAGTGGCCTGATGCGATGATTCCAGTGGTTGAAGTCAAGATGTGGTATTGCAAGGAAGGGAACTGAGGTATGGCTCCAGGAGGGGTCATGGGTCCTCCTTCAAAAGGCTCTTATTTCAAAAGCGACCTCAACAGATCAAGAAAAAAGCAGTAAGTTCACAGTACCACAGTGGACTGGAAGCCAATGACCCCAACATCTGGCTAATGCCCTCTTCTCGCTGTCAATGTCAAGCAGAAGTCCCACACCACTGGTCAGGAACAGCTACATTCCTACAACCATCCGGTTCTTGAACTGCACAACCCTAATCGGACCTCAACAAGATACAGATACTACTTGCACGACCATGGATTTGTTTTCCAATTGTGTATTGCATTTTTTTGTGCATTTTTTATTTTCATTGTCTTGTAAAATTTATGTGTAATCTCCATATAACTTATGTATCATTTATATTTTTGTGTTAGAGTCATGGTCATAGAGTGATACAGCGTGGAAACAGGCCCTTCAGTCCAACTTGCCCACACCGGCCAACAATGTCCCAGCTAAGGTACACAAAAATGCTGGAGAAACTCAGCGGGTGCAGCAGCATCTATGGAGCGAAGGAAATAGGCAACGTAACGAATGTCCCAGCTACACTAGTCCCACTTCCCAGAGCTTGGTCCATATCCCGCCAAACCTGTCCTATCCATGTACCTGTCTGTCTCTTAAACAATTGTATAGTTCCAGCATCAACTACCTCCTCTGGCAGCTTGTTCCATACGCCCACCACACTTTGATGTTTGAGTCTGTGTGCCTGTGAAAGCCAGATTTGCATTGTACTTGTACATTGTTGCATATGGCAATAACCACAACTTGACCACATTGTGTGCTGCTCTTCCAAGTTAAAGGCTGAGCCTGTGTCTGGCCCTTATGCAAATGCTACCAAATGAGCCATGAAGCATATTTTACTGACCATGTGATTTCAGTGATTTCATGGAAATTGCTCATTGTACTAATGTACAACGATGTAGTTATGTGGTAGGAAGTCTCTTCATCCGCAGTATGCTTGGCAAAACACCTCACTGTGTGCCTGTTAGTGCCAAGGTTCTTACATTCTCTCTCAGACTGCGATAACGTTGACCTCCACTTTCAAAGATGTGGCACTGAAATACCAAAGATTATTTCCCATGTTTTGAGAGATTTAATGTTAATCACAACATTCCTATCGCCATAAAGATGTGCAACAGATGAAGTCCCTTCCCATTTATTTACAGAGGACAGTTTTTATTTTAAAGAATCATTTCACTGCCATTGCACAAATCCAACTATTCACTTCCTGTCCTTGAAAATGCAATCCCCCAAACATTTTGAAATTTATTTTCAACAGTGAAGGCAAAAAATGTTGTCAAACGGTCTTGATCTCTCCAGAGATGCTGCCTGCCTCGCTGAGCTACTCCAGCATGTTGTGTCTATCTTCCCTCTAGACTTTGACATGTCTTGTACCTGACTCACTTTTTAAACTCTGAACTCATTCTTGTCAAATGATTCAGCTGGTTAAATAATTGTTGGAGATATGGGAAGGGAAATGGCAGATGGTTTAATTTGAACAAGTGTGAAGTATAACACCATGACGGGTCAAATGTAAGAGGGAAGTATACAGTAAATGACAGTGTCCTTGGGAGTATTCATGTGTAGGGATTATGGTTGCAAGTCCACAGCTCCCCAAAAGTGGTCCCACCAGTAGATAGAGTGGTAACAAAGGTGTATGGCATGCTTGCCTTCATTGGCATTGCGTATAAAAATCAACAAGTCATGTTCCAGCCATATAAAATAAGGGCACATTTGGAGTATTCTATGCAGTTCTGGTGCCCAACTACAGGAAGGATATGGAGCCATTGGACAGGGTGCAGAACACTGCCTGGATGTTGCCTAGTACTCTCTAACCTAAGATGTTGCCTGAATTAGAGAGTACTACATGTAAGGAGAGGTTGGAGAAAGTTTGGTTATTTTCTCTGAAACATCAGATCACCTGATAATAGAATATAAAGTTATAACAGGCATTGATAGGGCAGACAGGCAGTCTCTTTTTTCCTGGGGTAAAAATGCAAATGCAAGAGGACATAGGTTTAAGGTGAGAGGGGAAAAGTTTAAAGGAGATTTACGTTGTTTATTTTACACAGAGAAGGGTAGGTGCCTGAAACTTGCTGCCTGGAGAAATGGTTAAATATCTATGATAGAGACATGTGAATGACATGTTGACAGACACATGATCATGGAAGGAATAGACAGATATGGATCATGTGTCAGCAAATGGGATGTGCAGACAGATGAGATTAGTTTACCTTCGCATCGTGTTCAGCACAGATATTATGGGCTGAAGAGCTTGTTCCCGTGCTGTACTGTTCCATCGTTCAGAGATACAGCAAGGAAACAGGCCCTTCGCCCCACCGAGTCCATGCTAACCAGCCATCCCTGCACACTAACAATATCCTACACACACCAGGGACAATTTTACATTTATACCAAGCCATTAACCTACAAACCTGTACGTCTTTGGAGTGTGGAAAGAAACCGAAGATCTCAGCGAAAATCCACGCAGGTCACGGGGAGAACGTACAAACTCCGTACAGCCAAGCACCCGTAGTCAGGATCAAACCTGGGTCTCTGGTGCTGTAAGGCAGTAGCTCTACTGCTACGCCACCATGCCACCATGCCACCCACGATGTTCTATATGATATGTAAAGTACCAGCAGCATCAACCCAGCAACAGTGCTAACAACACCAACATCATTCATCATATTGACAACCACAACAGTATTACAGCAGCAACAGAAAGGTATAATAATGATACAGCATTGTGGCTCTCCCATTTTCAAAGCATCCTCAAGTACTTAATAAAGTAAATGAGCTAAAGGAAAATAATGGGGTCAGTGGGAGCAGCTAAAGAGTAAGTCTTCAATTGAGTTTTGACAGAGAAGGCAGAAGTGTTGAAGATACTGTAGGAGAGAGAACCGTTAGCACTGGTAGACAACAGAAGAATTAGAGGTGCCATAGACAATGAGAAGAGCAGAGATAAACAATATTTCTCTGGATGGGCTTGGACTTGTGATATACTGGGAGATAATAAAGGAATTTGAAGAGCCCAGGAAACCCTCGCATTTATGTTTTTTTGTGCAAGCAACATTTAGCCAGTGAGACTTGCAACATTGATGTTTTGGCAGTAAATCTAACTGGTTCAGGATTGTCCCGTCACTTGTCCAGTAGCTCATAAAAATAAGATTTACAACAAACCTTCTGCTGTCTGTAGTTTACAGGGTTATGGTGACATTATATTTGCTTCCAAACAATTAATATTTTCCAGATAGACTTGGAGCTAATTCATCAACGATAGAAATTGTTCAAAGTTAGTGGAGCTTGAACTGGTGACCCCATCATGCTCTTTCTGTCAGGTTACTTTTATATAACGGGCTAAGGCATTTTATTAGTTTGCTTAATGATGTTCTGTGTCGGTATATTAGTTTAGAAATTTCTTAAAAAGAATATGAAAATATACAACAGCTCCTGAAAACAACAGACTACATTTGAACAGACATTGATATCAAAGCTGTTGTGCTTCATGGGCTGCAGATGTAATGTCATTGGTGTTCTTTTTGCATTTTACAATAATCACACAAAAAATAATAAAATGACAAAGCTGATGTTCAGCAGGTAAGGCGTAATCTGCAGAGTAGGATTAACATTTGGCAAGGAGTTTTCATCAGTAATGGAAAAAGTTATGAGAAAAAAAAACATGTTTCAAGTTGCAATGATGAATGAGGGTTGGACCTGGCACAACCCTAGTTCTACCAGTGACAGAATACTACAGATCACCTCTCAAATTACCATGGACTTATTTTCTAATCCGGTTTTGCACTATTTTCATGTTTTTGCAGTTTTTTTCTCTTCACTGTCTTGCAGAAGTTATGTATAATTTATGATTTTGTGCGAGTCTATGTGCCAGTGAAGCTACTGTAAGGATGATTTTCATTGTACCTGTATCTCACCATACTTGTGCATATGACCGTAAACTTGACTTAAAAAATGGTGGTGTGAGGGGGAACCTCTTTGAAATTTACCGATAGAGTGAATGTGGGGAGGATGTTTCCACTAGTGGGAGAGTCGAGGACCAGAGTCCACAGCCTCAGAATAAAAGGACGTATCTTTAGAAAGGAGATGAGAAGGAATTTCTTTAGTCAGAGGGTGGTGAATTTGTGGAATTAATTGCCACAGACGGCTGTGGAGGGCAAGTCAATGGAAATTTTTATGGCGCAGATTGACAGATTTTTGATTAGTTAGGTTGTCAGAGGTTTGGTGAGAAAGCAGGAGAATGGGGTTGAGAGGGAAAGAGAGATCAGCCATGAATGGCAAAGTAGACTTGATGGGCCGAATCACTTAATCCTGTTTCTAGAACTTATGAACATGAACTTATGAACATAGTTTAATGTGAGGGAGAGAGTTTTAATAGGAACATAGTAACATAGAAAATAGGTGCAGGTGTAGGCCATTCGTCCCTTCGAGCCAGCACCGCCATTCAATATGATCATGACTGATCATCCAAAATCAGTATCCCATTCCTGCTTTTTCCCCATATCCCTTGATTCCATTAGCCCTAAGTTATATCTAACTCTCACTTGAAAATATCCAGTGAATTGGCCTCCACTGCCTTCTGTGGCAGAGAATTATACAGATTCACAACTCTCTGGGTGAAAAAGTTTTTCCTCATCTCAGTCATAAATGGCCTACCCCTTATTCTTAAACTATGACCCTGGTTCTGGACTCCCCCAACATTGGGAACATTCTTCATGCATCTAGCCTGTCCAATCCCTTAAGAATTGTATATATTTCTATAAGATCCCCTCTCATCCTAAATTCCAGTGAATATAAGTCCAGACTACCCATCCTTTCATCATATGTCAGTCCCACCATCCCGGGAATAAACCTGGTGAACCTACACTGCATTCCCTCAATAGCAAGAATCTGAGGGGCAACCGTTTTTACACAAAGGGTAGTGGGTGTATGGAACGAGCTGCCAGAGAAGTTAGTTGAGACAGATACTATCGCAACATTTAAGAAATATTTAGACAGGTACATGGATAGGATAGGTTGGAGGGATATAGGCCAAATGTACGCAGGTGGAACTAGTGTAGATGGGACAGTGTAGATTGGACGTTGATTGGTGTGGGCAAGTTGGGCCGAAGGGCCTGTTTCCACGCTGAAATACCTAGGAAATAAAAAAAATATTTGTCAACATCTAGCAATAAGAATCTTTGTCAGTCTGTCTCCATTTGCATGTGATAGGATGAACTGTGAATCAATGTCCGTACACCATGGATGTTGACTCATCTTGTGGACATGTGTGGGCAGAGAAACAAGCCTTGTTATTGGGACTGAAGGACCCAGCATGGATGTAGATTAATGAGATGGAAGAGCAAAGAGAACAAAGGTATTGCTGGGTTGCCATTAATACAACAAATATACTTGCAATGGGACTTACGGCACAGCTGTTCATTTCTCCAATTGTGGACAGGTTGCAGTAGCCTTGAACACTCCCGTGCGTACTCTGAGAATGTGTCACAAGCACAGCTTACGTCTTGCTCCCTGGAGCACTGGGGCAGGTCTTGGATACATCTCTGAATGTAACTCGATTCGGGTACCGTGCAGTTTGGTGCCACACTATCCATCAAAGACGTACAGATAGCCAGCTAAAAAATGAAAGCAACAGGACCAAGCATTACTGATGTTCTCTGGTTTGCCCAGAATAATTGTGGTTACATTACACTTTTCACAGTTAGTTCTTCAGACTATCCAGGACACAAAATCGGAAATCTAGCTAATAATGCCACTCTGTGGCCCACATCGATGATGGCCACAGTAAATAACACAAAACCTTGAAGTTCCACTTACCCTCACAAACAAGAATATGCCAAAAGTCAGAATAATTTCCCCCGTTAAGTTCCTTTCCTGTTAAGTCTTCTTTCTATTTCTACCGCTGAGCTTTACGTTTTGCAATAGAATCAAAATTGTTCAGGTATGACGGTGCGGACTCGGTGGACTCGGTAGGGACTCGGTGGGCTAGGTGAGGACTCGGTGGGCTCGGTGGGGACTCGGTGGGCTCGGTAGGGACTCGGTGGGCTCGGTGGGGACTCGGTGGGCCAAAGGGCCTGATTCCATGCTGTATCTCTAAACTAAACTAAAGTCAGGAAATTGTAACAATTCAAATAATCATCGGAGAGATTATTTCACCTTACTCTCCATTATGGAGTACTGCGCAGTAAGTGGCAACGTACACAAATAACGCAGGTCTTTAAACAAAGAAACCTATATTAAAGTCTTTCTGGTGTGTCACGGTGTTTTAATATAATTTCTGGAAGGCAGTATTGCAAAGATCATTAACTACTATAAGATGTATTAACACGTGTGAGACTGAGAAGTAAAGCAATGAGCCTGAAGAAGGGGCGGCACGGTAGATCAATTCAATTAATCTAATACACTTCTCGTCTACTCAATCTCTCCTCATATCCAAAAACCAGTGTGGTCAACCTACACTGCACACCTTATCTAGAAAGTATATCTGTTTTTAAAGTAGTTGGACCAAATTAGACACAAAACTCCAGGTGTTGTCTCCTCAATACCAAATTTCGTTATAACACAGGATATAATTCTGTAGTCTGAAACACTTGGGACTGATCCATGTAGGATGACAGAAATTGCCCCGTGAACCCTCCCCACCCTGAGGTAAACGTATGCCTAACCCCTAGGCATAGCAGATTAATCTGCACATCCATTAAGTGACCTCCTATTGTCAACCAGGAGCTTCAAGAATCAACAGGAGAGATTGCCTTGTCAGTTTCCAAAGCAAATCCCTTTGTGGCGTCCCATGGCAGCCTACAGGAAGTTGTCCTTGGTAAACCAGATCAGTTCTCCGTTTTCATTTTGTGGTTTCCTTTCTATCAGAAATTCTGTAAAAGCAGATATTTATTCCTTATCTTAATTTGGCCAAAACAGGGGAACAATTGCCAATACAGAATGCAATGCAGCTGCCCAAGTGGCTGCTCTGCAAACTACTGGTGCCAGATGCAAAACATACCATGCCATGGAAGTTGTTGGACAATAGAAAGCCGGATGAGAGAGTTTCACCATGTTAGGGCTGCACGGTGGTGCAGCGGTGGAGTTGCTGCCTTACAACGCTTGCAGCGCAGGAGACCCAGGTTCGATCCCGACTACGGGTGCTGTCTGTACGGAGTTTGTACGTTCTCCCCGTGACAGCGTGGGTTTTCTCTGAGATCTTCCGTTTCCTCCCTCACTCCAAAGACGTATAGTTTTGAAGGTTAATTGGCTTGATATAAATGTAAATTGTCCCTGGTGTGTATATGATGTATTAATGTGCGGGGGTTGCTGTTCGGTGTGGACTCGGTGGGCCGAAGAGCTTCTTTCCACGCTGTATCTCCAAACTAGACTAAATTAAACAAAACTATAAATCTTTATTCATCTACTCAAATCCTCTTACAATACAGGTCAATGTAATAGTTGGCTTCCTAACAGCCTGCTGCACCTGTGGAGTATCTTTCAGTGACTTGGGTACAAGCACCAGATCTCTTCCAACATCAGATGCTCCTCTTTTGCTGGAGTGGGACAAGCAGCATCTCTGGATAGAATGAATGGGTGACTTTACTCTGGACTGAAGGAATGGGTGACGTTTGTGTCTACCCTTTTAAATCATTCTGCTCTCACCTTGAACCTATACCCTCTAGTTATAGACTTCATAACCCTGGGGAAAAGAGTGTGGCCATCCACCTTATCTATTCCCTTTATAAAGTCACCTCTCAGCCTGCTACCCTCCAAGGAAAAAATGTCCCAGCTGATCCAGTCTCTCATCGCTCAACTCTCCAGGCTTGTAAATCACTTTAGCTGCCTCTCCAGTTTAATTGTATCCTTCCAACAGCAGAGTGACCTGAATAATACACAAGACTTTAGAGAGGAGTCTGAGGGATTAGATCCAGAAGCATTTGGAGAGACAGGGTTTAATTAAGGAAACTCCACATGGTTTTATGCACGGGCATTCATGTCTTATGAATCTGATTGAGTATTTTGAAAACATAGCCAAAAGGTTGATGAGGGCAAAGTCGTAGTCATTATCTATTTGAACCAGCAAGGCTTTTGTTCAGGTTGCATATGGTCGGCTGCTCTGGAAAGTAAGACCATCAGGGATCCTGGGAGAGGAAGAAAGTAGAGGGTGATGATAGGTTATTTTTCAGACTAGAGGCTTGTGACAGTGCTAGGCTTATTTCTGATTGTGGTTTATATCAATGATTTGGATGAGAACGTACAAGGCATGATGAGTAAGTTTGCAGACGACACTCAAGTGTTGTAGACAGCAGACAGTTATCAACAATTACATAAGGATCTTGATCAGTTTGGCAGGTGTGCTGAGGAATGGTTGATGGAGCTTAGTGCAATGGTGTTGCAATTTGGGAGTCAAACTAGGGCAGGACCTTCACAGTGAATGGCAGGACCCTGAGGAGAGTCATAGAGCAGAGGGATCGTATATTGTAAGTACACAGTTCCTTGAAAGTAATATCACAGGTAAATCGGGTGGTCAAGGAGGCTTTCGGTACATTGGTCTTCATCAGACAGAATATTGGGTATAACGGTTGGGTTGGTATGTTACAGTTCTACACAATGTTTGGAGTATTGTGTTCAGTTTTGGTCAGCCTGCTATAGGAAGGATGTTATTAAGCTGGAAAGAGTGCAGAGAAGATTTATGGGGATGATGCCAGGACCTGGGGGCCTGAGTTATAGGGAACGGTTGGGCAGGCTTGGACTTTATTCATTGGAGTGCAGGAAGATGAGAAGTGATCATATAGAGGTGTTTATACCATGAGGGGAATAGATAGGGTAGATGCACCAAATTATTTTACCCAAAGGGCCTGTCCCACGGGCATGCGACTCCATGCGGCAAGCGCGACCAAACCGCAAGCGGGGGCCGCGCGGAGGTCGAGTGATCTCCTTATAGGGCCGGTCCCACCAGCATGCGTTTGCATGCGGCAAGCGCTACCAAATCGGAAGCGGGGGCCGCGCGGAGGTCGAGTGCTGTCAAGGCGGTGCGTACGGCGGCGAGGCGGTGCGGACGGCCGTTGAGGAGGTGCGCACGGCCTCGATGCGACAGGCCGTTGCCGCACGGAATTTTTGAACAGTGTCAGTTTTTCGGAGCCCCGCGCGATGTCGGGACCAGCTCCGCACAACTCCATGCGGCTCCCGCGATCGAAGTGGGACCGGCCCCGCGACCTCCGCGCGGCCCCCGCATGGCACCCGCTTGCAGTTAGGTCGCGCTTGCCGCATGGAGTCGCATGCCCGTGGAACAGGCCTTTAAGGGAATCAAGAACTAGGGGGTCTTGATGACATACAGGAGTCCACTCCTGGAACAGCGGATGCAGTAGATGAGGTTGGGGGAGTTTCTAGTGAACCTCTGCCTCACCTGAAAAGACTGTCAGGGTCCTTGGTTGAAGTCAAGGGGGGAGGTAAAAAGACAGGTGTTGCATATCCTGCGGTTGCTGGGGAAAGTACCTGGGGGGGGGTGGGTTGGGTGGGAAGGGATGAGTTGACCAGGGAGTTGTCGGAAGGAACGGTCTCTGCGGAAAGCGGAAAGGGGTGGAGATGGGAAGATGTGGCTAGTAGTGGGATCCTGTTGGAAAATCGTGAACTATATTCCTCGATTTCCTACATGTTTGTATTTCTATATAAAAGCCTCTTGAACACCACAATGTATCTGCTTCCACTATCACTCCTGGCAAAAGATACCAAATTACCGCACCACTCTCTGTACAAATATCTTGCCCCATATAGCTATATACCTAAAAATGTCTCATCTTGTATGTGTGCGTGCATGTATGTGTGTGTGCATGTATGGATGTTTTGTATCTTCCACAAAACACTACGCGCTAGCGCTTAAATCTTTACATATTCTAACTCACATGTTTCCCGTCCACGCCGTACTCGGGTTCACTTAAAATTTCCTCCTATATTTCACAAGTTATTCATGATTAAAGTTTTTTTTTAAAACGCTTCTCAGAGAGCCTTTTTCCAGCAGCTTCCAGTGATGATGTCACAATGCCATCTCACAGATGTCCAATCACAATGGATCTCATTTACAAATGACATCACAATGGGACATTGCCAATGGTAACCACAGCTTCTCACAGAGAGCCTTTTTACAGCAGCTTCCAGTAATGATGTCACAATGCCAATCACATTGCACCAATCACAATGAGCTCTCAAGCTGCCGTCCCACAATGACATCACAATGGGACGTTGCCAACGGTAACCGCAGCATAAGGAGAGATTGCCAAAGAAGCTGCCATCGAGGGAGAGAGTGAGAGGGAGAGAGCGAGAGAAAGAGAGAGAGAGGAAGTGAGAGAGAGAGAGACAGAGAGAGAGAGAGAGAGAGAGAGAGGGGTGGAGAATGTTCCACAGGGCCGGTTCATGGGCTCGCCGGCCTCCTGTATTTTCTGCGGCGAGGTAGAGACCATGTTCCACGTGTATATGGAGTGTGTGAGGTTGTTGCCCCTGTACTAATATCTGAAGGGGCTGCTCCTCAAGTTCTGGTTGTATTTTAGTTCCACGATCCTGGTGTTTGGACACAAGACAGGGAGTGGGGAGGGATGATCTGGG
The DNA here is from genome assembly GCA_038087875.1 of Malacoraja senta. Taxonomy (NCBI): domain Eukaryota; kingdom Metazoa; phylum Chordata; class Chondrichthyes; order Rajiformes; family Rajidae; genus Malacoraja; species Malacoraja senta. The sequence goes on along the minus strand of CM075979.1, from coordinate 40,219,921 downwards.
GGGGGGGGGTGGAAAGAGGGATCTGTGCATTCATGTTATCTACTCCCCTCATGATTTGATACACAGGCACGGTGGTGCAGCAGTAGAGTTGCTGCCTTACAGCGCCAGAGACTCGTGTTCGATCCCGACTGTGGGGTCTGCCTGTACCGAGTTTATATGTTCTCCCCATGACCGTGTGGATTTTCTCCGAAATCTTCAGTTTCCTCACACACTCCAAAGACATACAGGTTTGTAGGTCCATTGGCTTGGTATAAATGTAAATTGTCCCTAGTGTGTGTGGTATAGTGTTGATGTGTGGGGATCACTGGTCGGTGTGGACTCGGTGGGCCGAAGGGCCTGTTTCCGCACTGTATCTCTAAATTAAAAAAATGAAACCTGTAAGATCATACAATGATTTTTCTAGGGTTTGGAATTCAAGAAGTATGGTCACATGTTTAAGGTAAGAGGGGAATGATATAACAGGAACACATGGGACAACTTTTTCAGACACAGTTATTATATAGAATGAGCTACCAGTGGAAGTGACTGAAGCAGGTACAATAACAACATTTAATAGATATTTGGACAAGTACATTTGGAAATCAAAGGTTTAAAGAAATATGGGTCAAATGCAGGCAAATGGGAGTGGGTTAGTTGGGACATAGTGACCGGCATGGACAAATTGGGCCAAAGGGCCTGTCTCCATTCTGCATGATGATATGACTATGTATTATTTCTCATGTTCTTATTTTCAAAACGTATTGTCCTTTGACAGATCTGGGCCCTCCTCTATTAACATTCCAGATGGAATTGAAAATATTTGTTGCAGGTGCCTGGTTTTCTGGTGTAACATCTGCACCCTCAGGTAGATGCAGCTACATGAGGAAATAGTTTTGCACGTTCTGGTTTGGTGGCCGCACGAAAGAGGTTTATTAATTCAAATAACAAATGATGCTCTTCAGCATGAGTGAAGATACGGCACTTTGTGAAGCTGAGATTGTCAACGTGACCGAACCTCATGTAAGTTGCGCATTTTAGTGCGCAAAAACACGATACAAGAAACTTGTTGCCGCTTTATTTTGCCCGCTCTGAGATGACCCGACAAGTTCGTGTTCATCAGTCAAAGGTGCAGAATTAGGCCAATCAGCCCATTATGTCTACTCCACCATTCAATCATGGCTGATCTATCTTTCAACCCCATTCACCTGCCTTCTCCCATTACCATTGACCGCCCTACTAAGGGCGGTCACGGTGACGCAGGGGTTTGATCCCGACTACGGATGCTGTCTGTACGGAGTTTGTACATTCTCCCCGTGACCTGCGTGGGTTTTCTCCAAGATCTTCGGTTTCCTCCCACACTCCAAAGATGTACAGGTTTGTAGGTTAATTGGCTTGGTAAATGTAAAAATTGTCCCTCGTGGGATAGTGTTCATGTAAATTGTAAACTTACAAAATTCTTAAGGGGTTGGACAGACAGGCTAGATGCAGGAAGATTGTTCCCGAAGTTGGGGAAGTCCAGAACAAGGGGGTCACAGTTTAAGGATAAGGGGGAAGTCTTTTAGGACCGAGATGAGAAAAACATTTTTCACACAGAGACTCTCTGCCACAGAAGGTAGTTGAGGCCAGTTCATTGGCTATATTTAAGAGGGAGTTAGATGTGGCCCTTGTGGCTAAAGGGATCAGGGGGTATGGAGAGAAGGCAGGCACGGGATACTGAGTTGGATGATCAGCCATGATCATATTGAATGGCGGTGCAGGCTCGAAGGGCCGAATTGCCTACTCCTGCACCTATTTTCTATGTTTCTATGTTTCTACGTTTCTAATGTGCGGGGATCGCTGGTAGGCGCGGACCTGGTGGGCCGAAGGGCATGTTTCTGCGCTGTATCTCTAAACTAAACTAATCAAGAACATGTCAATCTCCACTTTAAAAATACCCAAAGACTTGGCCTCCACAGCCACCTATACCCATAAACTCCACAGATTCACTACACTTTGGCTAAAGAAATTCTTCCTCATCTCCTTTCTAAAGGTATGTATTTTTATTCTGAGGCTGTGTCCTCTGGTAATAGACTCACCCACTACTGGAAACATCCTCTTCACATCTGCTCTATCCAGGCCTTCCATTATCCCCAAAGGGAAAATAGTCTACACTTTTATTCCTACTACCAAAGTGCCTGATCATGCATATTGTTACATAGTATTCCATATGGCACTTCTTTACCCACTCTCCCAACCTGTCCAAGTCCTTAGTGTCATTGAGTCACAGGGTCATGCAGTATGGAAACAGATCCTTTGGCCCAACTTGCCCACAATGACCTACATGTCCCATCTACATTAGTCCCACTTGCCTGCGTTTGCCCCATACCCCTCTGAACTCGTCCTTTCCTTGTACCTAATTGCTTCTTACATGTTGCAATAGTCCCTGCCTCAACTACCTCCTCTGGCAGCTCATTGAATACACCCATCACCCTTGTGTGAAAAGGTTACCCCTCAGATTCCTATAAATAATTCCCCCTTCACCTTAAACCTATGCCCTCTGGTCATCGATTCCCCCACTCTGCGCATCAGATCGTGTGCATCTTCCCGATCTATTCCTCTCATAATTTTTTACACCTCTATAGGATCACCCTTCATCCTCTTGCACTCCAGCTTGTTCAACCTCTCTCTATAGCTTAGGCCCTCAAGTCCTGGAAACATCCTTGTAAATTTTCTCTGTCTCCTTTCCAACTTGACATCTTTCCTATAACGGTGCCCAGAACTGAACACAACACTATAAATGTGACCTCACCAATGTATTACATAACAGCAGCATGACCTCCCAACTTCTATACCGAATACACTGACTGATGAAGGCCAATGTGCCAAGAGCCTTTTTGACCACCCCATCTACCTGTGACACCACATGTTCAAGGGAACTATGTACCTGCATTCCTAGGTCCCTCTGTTCTACAACACTTCCTGGAGCCCTACCATTCACTGTGTAGGTCCTGCCCATGTTAAAATCCAACATCCCATATATCCTGCAGATAGAGTCCACAGTGGCACTGGGTGTCTCCCTGAGTTCCCACATCCCACAGTTCGAGCTCTCCACTGCACTAGCTTACATCCCACCTTACTTCTGGTAAGTTGCACTCTGAAACAAATAAAGTGACAGACCAAACTTTATCCTGAAATCACCCTCACTGAAGCCTCCACACGCCGAAGCCACCTGAACCAAAGCCTCAATGCCCCACACTTACTCTGTTCACTCCCACTCTGCACATGTCAATAGTATGATCTGTGAGAAACCTCAGGTCAGGATCATCCTTGCATTTACCCTGTCTGGGGAAGTGTCACACAGCACAGAAACAGCTCCCACTCCCCCCATGTTGACCAAGTCCATCTTTACCAGTCTCGTTTACCAGCAGTTGGTCTGTAGCCTTCCATCTCTTGGCAATGCAAAAGCTCCTCTCACTATTTCCTAAATGTTGCAACTGTTCGCGTGCTCTCAACAAGCCTATGTGAGTTTGTGAAGCAGGTGTTCACCCACTGATCAGTGTGTGTCCAGCAGGGGAAGTGTCAATGATGGAGTTGGTAAATGTGAGGGCCGGGTGGAAATTGGCAATAAAAGTGGCGACATTTCTTAGTTCTGTGTGGGTACAGGAAAGGCCACAATGCTGTTGTCAATGTATCAGAGAAAGAGTTGGTGTCACGAATCCGCGTGGAATGATGACCTTTCCATGAGTCAACAAAAAGCCAAGCAGAGTGTGGTCCATGTGAGCTCTCAGAGCTTTGTCTTTAATCTGGAAAAAATGTGGAATTAACAGAGAAGCCATTGAGTGTCAAGGATGTTCCAGCCATCAGCACGATGCCAGTGGGGACTTGGCTGGACTTCTGGTTTTGGATGAAATGGAGAGCCTACATGGGTGGAGGTGTAAAGGCGTCTAATCCACATATCTGTTCAAATGTCTTTCAGATGTTGTAATTACACCTGCATCAACTACTTCCAATTGGCAGATCATTGCACAGACTCATCACCTTCTGTGTGAAAAGTTGCCCCTCAAATCCCCTTTAAATATTCCCTTCTCACATTGAATCTGTGACCTCTAGTTTTGAATTTCTCTAACCTGGGTAAAAGACGACCATCCACAGAGCATCCACAGACCATCCACAGACCATAACATAATGCTCTGACCAATGTAGGCAAGCATGCCAAATATATGCCCCAAGACACAAAATTATGGAGTAACACAGCTGGTCAGGCAGCATCTCTGGAGAGAAGGAATGGGTGACGTTTCAGGTCGAGACCCTTCTTCAGACTGATCTACGCTCCTTATGATTTTATGTACCTCCTTAAGGTCACTACTCAGCCTCCTACATTCCAGAGAAAAGAAAAAATCTCCAGGTTATCCATTCTCTCCTCATAACTCAAGCCCTCTCAACCAGGTAACATCCTTGTGAATCGTTTCTGCGCCCATTTCCAGCATAATGACATCCTTCCTAAAGTATAGCAATCAGAAATATACTCTATCCTCCGAGTATGTGCCTCATCAATGTTCTGTACAGTTGAAACATAACATAATGCTCTGAGCAATGTAGGCAAGCATGCCAAATATATTCTTCACCACCCTGTGGCGCCACTCTCAGGAGATAATGTACTTCAAAGTCTCTGCTCTACACAGCTCTCGAGTGTCCTGCTGTTCACTGTGTAAGTTCTGCCCAAGTTCAACTGCCCAAAACACAACACGTTGCACTTGTTTGTGTTAGGCTCTGTCTGCCATTCCTTGGCCCACTTTTCCAGATGATCTAAATCCATGTGTAATCGAGATAACCATCTTCACTGTCCACTGTGGCACCTACATTAGTATCACCTGCAACACTTACTAATCTTACCAATTACATTCTCGTTCAAATCATTAATGTAGATGACAAACACCTGTGGAGCCATCAATGATCTGCTGGTCATCAGCCTCCTATCTGAGAAACAACTCTTCGTTACCAAACTCTGACTCCCACCAGCAAACCAATTTTGTAATCTCATATTTGATCCCATGGCATCTCACCACCTAACTATGTAGAACAGTTTATCATCCCTTGTCAAACATCTTGCTAAAGTCCATTTAGACAAGTCTACCACCCTGCCCTTGTCAATCTTCTCAGTCACCTCTGCAAAAAAACACCAACAAATTTAGGAGACTCAGTTTCTACATGCACAAAGTTATGCTGACTATCTCGAATTATTCCTTGTCTTTCCAAATGCTCTAAATCCCCTCTCAGAAACCACCACTGATGTTGAAATTTCACTTTCACCTATCTGCCTGTGGCTATTCTCTTTATTTTTTTGTTTATGTTAAACATTGCAAAATATTTAGCAATTTTCAGTCATTCATGTCCATTATTACGACTTCAATACCTTATATCCCCCCCCCTCATCAAGGTCAAGCTCACCGACTGTGGAAAGCTATGGGAAAGAAAACTAAGGTAAGAGCTGGTAAGATCAGTGGGCTGCACCACCGGATGCCATAAAACCATCCTGTCGAAGATAGCCGTCACCGAATTCGGCCCTGCTCATCCCTGAAGAACTGAGGCAACGATGGACACAGGGCTGCATGGCGGAAGCTGTCGGAGAGCAGTGTGGACGGTTGCCAAACCCCGAAAGGCAGCTGGCCGCGGAACCAGGGGAGCACACCTAGAGTAGGTACAAGTCTCATCTCCCGCTCACCCTCGAAGGCCGGGAAACTGAAGGAGGAGAGAAAGTTGGCAACATCGGCAGACACTGGACTAAGGGCCAGTGGGAGAACCAGGGAGTTTAACCTTTCACGCCTTCAAGGTCGGCTGCGGGAGGCGTTCCTTTCCCCCCCCCCCCCCCCCCCCGGGGCATGAAGGCTGAAGGCCCGGAGAAGACGGGGGCTCACTGGTGAACCAAATGAGGTGATGGCTGCAATGGGTCTTTATTTCCAGCTTCAGCTTGGAAGGTGTAATGAATGATTTAATGAATAAGTTTATTGGCCAAGTATACACGTACAAGAATTTGCCTTGGTGCTCCGCCCGAAAGTGACAACATGACATACAGTGACAGTTAAGAATGATACATAAAACATTAATAATAAAACATTATTGATTAAACATGTGAATTAAATAAAATACCAGATCAAAAGGAGGCTACAGATTTTTGGTTATTGAGTAGAGCTACTACTCGTGGAAAAAATGCTGTTTTTATGTCTGGCTGTGGCAGCTTTGACAGTCCGGAATCACCTTCCAGGGGGAAGTGATTCAAAGAGTTTGTGGCCAGGGTGATAGGGGTGAGAGATGATCTTATCCACTCGCTTCCTGGCCCTTGCAGTGTACAGTTCGTCAATGGAGGGAAGGTTGCAGCCAATAACCTTCTCAGCTGATCGGACAATTTGCTGCAGCCTCCGGGTGTCGTGCTTGGTGGCTGAGCCAAACCAGACCATAATGGTGAAGGTGAGGACAGACTACGATGGCCGTATAGAATTGGGACATCATTGCCTGTGGTAGATTGTGCTTCCTCAGCTGCCGCAGGAAGTACATCCTCTGTTGTGCCTTTTTGACTGTGGAGTCTATGGTAGCCCCCCACTTAAGGTCCTTGGAGATGATGGTTCCCAGGAACTTAAAAGACTCCACAGATGTGACTGTGGTGTTGTTGATGGTGAGGGGAGGAGGAGCTCTCCTAAAGTCTACAATCAATTCCACTGTCTTAAGAGCATTGAGCTCCAGGTTGTTGCGACGCCACCAGGACACCAGCTGTGACACTTCCTGTCTGTAGGCAGATTCCTCCCCATACTGGATCAGTCCAATCAGGGTTGTGTCATCCACAAACTTGAGAAGCTTGACAGAGGTGTCTGTGGAGGTGCAGTCGTTGGTGTAGAGAGAGTAGAGGAGAGGGGAGAGTACGCAGCCTTGAGGTACTCCTATGCTGAGGGTCTGCAGGTCCGAGATGTGCTTTCCCAGCCTCACGTGCTGCTTCCTGTCTGTCAGGAAGCTGGTGATCCACTGATTGGTTCAGGCACAGTCAACTCGGAAAGTTTGGAGTGCAGTAGCTCTGGCACAATGGTGTTGAAAGCAGAGCTAAAATCAACAAAGAAAATCCTCGCATAGGTCCCCTGGCGGTCTAGGTGCTGGAGGATGAAGTGCAGGCCCAGGTTGACTGCATCATCCACAGATCTAATGGCCCGATATGCAAACTGTAGAGGGTCAGCAGGGGGTTCGTGATATTTTTCAGCTTGCCCAGCACAAGCCTTTCAAGGGTCTTCATGACTACAGAGGTCAGTGCGACAGTGTAGTCATTAAGACCAGTAATCCTTGCCTTTTTGGGTACAGTGACAATAGTGGAGACTTTGAAGCAGGCAGGGACAGTACAGGTTTGCAGGGACTGGTTGAAAATATATGTGTAGACAGTTGTTCGGCACAGAGCTTGAGAGTAGAGGGGGAAACATTGTCCGGTCCTGGAGATTTCCGGATTTTCTGTCTTCTGAAAAGCCTCTCCACCTCCTCTATTTTTATTGTTGATGATGGAGAAGTGATGTTGTGCAGCACGGAGGGTGTGGGTAATTGGGTGTGAAGTTGTGATTGGAGAGGGGTGGGTGAGAAAGGGTCCAGTCTTTTCAGACTGGGGTCTTGCTTTATGTAGGTTTGAAGTGGTGAAAGGGGAGGAATGGGTGCAGAAGGGTCCATTCTTTGTAAACTGGGGTCTGGCTGTGTTAGTTGTGGAGGTGGGGTGGGGGGAGGGAGTACCAGGGTTCCTTTCTGCTTGTCAAACCTGCGGAGAGTAGAAGGGTTTGCAGTTTATAAAGAAGGATTCTAGGTTGGGAGAGCAGAAATTTGACAGTACTGTGATGTCACTGCACCAGTCCTGGTTGGTATAGAAGCATATTCCACCGCCTCTTAATTTCCCCGCTGCTACCACTTTGCGGACCGATCTGTGAAGTTGGAAGCCAGCCAGCTGCAGCGCGCTGTCCGGGGTTGACTTACACAGCCAGGTCTCAGTGAAGCCATGGCAGCGGCTCGAGAGAAGTCCTTGTTTATCCTGCGCAGGAGTTGCAGTTTGTCCACTTTGTTATTGAGACAACGTACGTTAGCCAGGAATATGCTCAGGAGTGGTGTGCGTGATCCTCGTCGCCGGAGTCGGGTGAGAGCTCCAGAGCACTTCCCACGGGTCCTCCTCCGTCTCAAGACTGTGAACGCAGCCACAGCCCCGCCGACGAGTATGTCCAAATAATCCAGCGAGTGAGAGAAACGATGTTTGGAGGTACCGTATGTCCGATGTTTATGAGTACGTCTCTCGTGAAAGTAATCTTTGTTGGGTTTTCACAGACGACACAAACGAGCAAACACATACAAAACAGCAAGGAGCAGTACACCGTGGCAGCCATCGTCAGCGCCAGCAGCAGCTACACTTTTACCCAGCTTCAAAATTGGCACCAAAATCTGGCTTCTATTGCAAGTGGGCTCAGTGGGCTGTTTCCATGCAGGGGGGACTTAATCGGGGATTGTTTTTATGTCCATAAGTTCATAAATTCATAAGTTCATTTATTGTCACATACACCAATTGTTGTAGTGAAATTCACTGGCCAGGTCAGTCATACAATTTTTAAAAGCAACAGACTCAAACAACACATTTTAACATAAACATCCATCACAGTGACTCCTACACATTCCTCACTGTGATGGAAGGCGAAAATAAAGTTCCAAGTCCTTCCCTTGTTGTTCTTCCTTGGTCGGGGGCCTCGAGCCCCCCGTTGCCACGACGGTCTTGAGTCCCGTATCCGGCGGCGTTCGGGCCCTCCTCGTCGGGGCGTTCAGCTCCCGCATCGGGGGGGATGACAGCTCCCCCGCACCGGGCGAACGAACCTCGCGTCGGGGCTGGACGAACCTTCTGCGGCGTTGGAGCTCCCGACTTGCCTCTCCCGAGACTGTGAGCCCTTGATGGTAAGTCCGCAGTCCGTGGTGGGAGCGATCCCAGGCAAGGGATCCGCTCCGATGGTAAGTCCGTGCCCCGCGGTGGGGCTCACGACAGTCCGAGGCGGATTCCAGCTCCAGCGATGGTAGGCTGCAGAGCCCGGAGAATGTGATCTGAAACTTGATCACCTCTCTGGGAAGGTAAGAACCTGCAAAAAAAAGTTTCCTCTGACCCCCCCCCCCCCCCACACCCCCCCCCCCCACATAAAACAAACAGAAGAACATTAAAACAAACGCTAAAAATAACAAAGGATGAAGAAAAAAAAACAGACTGCCGGCAGGGCGCCATATCCCTCCTCCGGCGCCCCCTAGTACTTTATTTATGGCAATAATCACACTGATCTATATGCAAAACATGTACTTCACTGTACCTTTGGTACATGTGACAATAAAATAACTATTGAACCATTGAAAGGTAGTTAACAATTCAGCAAGCATCATAATGAGAAGTAAGGGAAAGCAATCATGTGGAATCCAAGGAAATGAAGGATGATCGGCAACTGTCATACTCACATAGTTTGGAAGTTGCTCCTCTTCACTCTCATTGTCCACTTGTACGCAGTTTTCCAAAGGATCATCCAACTTATAGAATGAAGCGAAATATATTGGGCTAATCACATGACCTAATCAAAGAGCAAAATTGTCTCAGGCCTAATTTAGCTGACTTTAATAATATTAACACACTGTTATAGAGTCATAGCATAATTGCGTCTAACAGCGTAGAAACAGGTCCTTTAATCCAACTTGCCCACACCGGCCAACATGTCCCATCTACATTAGTCCCACCTGCCTGTGTTTGGCCCATATCCCTCTAAACCTATCCTATCCATGTACCTGTTTAAATGTTTCTTAAATGTTGCAATAGTGCCTGCCTCAACTACCTCCTCCGGCAGCATGTTCCATACACCTACCGCCCATTGCGTGAAACAGTTACCCCTCAGGTTTCTATTAAATCATTCGCCCTTCACCTTAAGCCTATGTCCTCTGATTCTCGATTCCTCTACAATGGTCAAGAGACTCAGTGCGTCCAACCGATCTATTCCTCTCAAGATTTTGTACACCTTTATAAGATCATCCTCCTGCGCTCCAAGGAATAGAGTCCTAGCCTGCTCAACCTTTCTCTATAGCTCAGGCCCTGTTATTTACATCCCCAAATTTATTATGAACTCAGCATTATAACCTAATGTTATGGTGTCAAACTATTTCCAGACGCCCCTTCCCTTCCTCTCAAAAACTAATAGCATCACCACTTTCCCCCAAAGTATGAAATTCAATTTTATCCTCATTTATATCGGCTTTAAGACTTGTCAATACAAAATACAAAGAAAAAAACACCTATTAAGTCAAGAATAATAACCCATAAAAAGAGAGAAATAGAGTTAACCTCTCAGGTGCTAAACTCAGCTCTTAAACCTTGTCACTTCACTATCCAAGAGTTAAAATACATTATAACAATCAGATAGTGCAGCAGAAATCCTTTCCCTCCACATCATTGAGCTGATGTGCACAAGTGTGGCTTCCTCACTTACTCTCGAGGGAGACATCACTGTGATAAGCACTGTCTTGGGAGGGTAGGTGCTTCCAAGGTGCAAGTGGCATTCTTCTATTGAGAGATAGGGTGTTAAACATATCAGGTTTTCCTTTCTTCTCCCCGCCCCCCGCCCCCCAACCTCCATCAGTCTGAAGAAGGGTTTCGGCCCGAAACGTTGCCTATTTCCCTCGTTCCATAGATGCTGCTGCACCCGCTGAGTTTCTCCAGCACTTTTGTCTACCTTCGATTTTCCAGCATCTGCATTTCCTTCTTAAACATATTAAGTCCTACCCAACAGTTAATTAGTTAACATTACATGATCAAATATGACTAGATGCATTTTAGCCAACTGGAAGATTAAATCACCTGTCCCACTGACGCGACTTTACAGCGAGTGCCTTCGGCCTTCAAGCTCGAGGGCACTCGCCTGGAAAACCTCGAGCTGGATCGACCGTCAGCGATGAAACCGCGAGCTGGATCGACCGACCGCACACACACACAAACACATCGCAAAGGCGGGGGCCAGGGAAAGCGGGGGAACGGGGGAGTGCTGTCTGAAAATTCACACCTGCGATGAAGAGGAAGGTAAAAGACGGCTGCACGGTGTACGGTAAGTCCTTTAGAGAGCGCGAGGGAGGGGGGGAGGGGGAGGGGGAGAGAAGGGGAGAGAATGGTGGGAGAAGTGGGGAGAAGCAGTGGAGACACTTTTAAGAAGTCAGACAACGTTTAATAAAGTTTAGCAGGCATTTAACTTACCGGTCAGTTTTCCTTGGTCCTGAAAACTCCAATGAGTCAATTAAAAAGCGAAGGAGATTGCCTACGGCTGCCCTCGACTGCCTGTAACTACATGGCGACCCCACTCCACTGCACTACGAATTCAAAAGAACCATGCCTACCAATTTTTACTCGTGGAAAATTTTTCAACATGTGAAACATTTTCCGCGACCTAGCTGTGGCCGCGAGTATTCAGGAACTTCCCTCGAGCATGAAGGAGAGTTCCAGTGACCTCATAGGACCTCCTAGGACCACGTGTAGACCATGCTGCGAGTTTGAGTCGAGGGCAAACTCTTCTAAACTCGCAAATTAGATCACCGCAGTGGGACAGCCCCTTAAGGAGACACTAACGACTACCAATACTGGAATCTTGAGCAACAAAACAAATTGCTGGAAGAACTTAGCAGGTCAGGCAGCATCTGTGGAAGAAAATGGACAGACAATGTTCTGCAACAGCCTGAAGAAGGGTCCCAATGTTAAAATATGGTTGTCCATTTCCCTCCACAGATGCGGCCTGGCCCGCTGAGCTCCTCCAGCCATTTGTTTTTCTGCTGAAATGCTAAGTAACTGTGCTCCCACAAGAAGATGGTTATGTCTTACCTTTGTATAGGAACTCCTTGTATTTCGGAGATTTGTTAAAGTCCCCGCACAGACCACAAGTTTTATTTAGGTATTTTGTCTCCCAGCTCAACCTTGAAAGGAAAAACAATCATTCAGGAAATAGTGCAATGAAGTAGATACACTGCTTTATATTCATGTATTTCCTATTTACAAGCCTGTATTTACTGTCATTGAGTCATAGAACCATACAGAATGGAAACAGGACCTATGGCCCAACGTGTCCATTTTGGTTGGCGTCCTGGGCTAGTCCCATTGGCCTCCATTTGGCCCCTATCCCCCCAAATCCTTCCTATCCAAATATCTATCCAAATGTCTTATGAAAGTTGGAATTGTATCTGTTTCTGCAGGTTGCTCTGGCAGCTCATTCCAGGTAAGTGAATACCATCTGAGTGAAAGAATTGCCCCCGAGGGCCCTTTTAACTCTCTCCCCTCTCATCTTCAGTCTACTCCCACGATTTTTGCGGTCTTCTTACCTGCGAAAAACATTGAGTGTTCATTTAACCCCTCATGATTTTGTATACTTCAATAAGCTCACCTCTCAGCCTCCCACGTGCCAAATTATAAAGTCCTATCACCTTCTCCCTATATTTAAAGTCTGCAAGTCTCGGTAACAACCTGGTGAATCTCTTCTGCACCCTTTTCAACAATAACTTTCTTCCTATTGCCGGTTGACGAGAACTGCACACACTACTCCTAATGTGGCCTCACCAATGTACGACTGTATCATGATGTCCCACCTTGAATACTCAAACCTTTCACAATGAAAGCTACCATGCCAAACAGATGTACTGTAGAAGGTGCCCTGACTAGTTGCATCATGACCTGATGCAGCAATCCCAATGCATGCAAAATGTAAGAGGCTGCCGAGAGTGGTGGATTTGGTTCGGTCCATCACAGGCAAAGCCCTCCCCATGATTGAAAGCATTCCCATGAGGTGTTGCCTCAAGAAGGAGGCATCTATCATTGAGGATCTTCACCATGCCCTTGTCTCACTGCTCCCATCAGGTAGGAGGTATTGTACACTGAAATCCCACACCACCTAGTTCAGGATCAGCTTTTTCTCTACATCCATAACCGGGTGCCCAGACTAAAACCTTTTCCACAATGCAACAAAATAAAGGAGATTGGGATTGACTTCAGGAACCGAAACGTTGCACACACCCTGGTATATATTGATGCCGCTATAGGAGAGATGGTCAAAAGCTTCAAGTTCATCGGAATAAACACCACCAGCAATTAGTCACATCAAAGCAATGGCCATGAAAGCACACTAATGCCTCTGCCTCCTTTGAAGGTTTGGGAAGTTTGTCATGTCCCCAACAAACTTCACGAACCTCTACAGATACGCTGTAGAAAGCATTTTCTCAGGATGCATCACAGGATAGTTTGGGAACAGCTCCAGTAAAGACCTCAATAGATTGTGATTGTAGCCCAGACCATCACACAAATCAATTTCCCTTCCATTTACTCCATCTACACTTCACGATGCCTTAGCAAGACCACCAACATAATCAAGGACCAGTCTCACCCCCGTCACTCCTTCTTCTCTGATAACAGCTGGAAAGAATCTCGCCCTGAATTTGGAGGTATGCATTTTCAAAATTCTGTACTGGAAAATGAGGCAACTGAGCCATCCTCTCATCAGCTAGAGAGAAATCCTGACCTCCCATCTACCTAATTGAAGATAGACACAAAATGCTGGAGTAACTCAGGCAGCATCTCTGGATACAAGGAATGGATGACGTTTCAGGTCGAAGAAGGGTCTCTTGCTGAGTTATTCCAGCATTTTGTGTCTATCTTCAATGGTAATCACAGTACATCTTTATGTTCTGCCAATGGAGATACTGTCACCACTTAGTTTGGCAACTCACCCAACCCCTAATGAAATGATGTTCTAACAGTGATTGATAGATTGTTCGATGTTAAAGCAATCAAGAGATGTGGGCAGAGTGCAGACAAGTAGAGTGGTGAGAAAAGATCAGCTGCGTCCTTCGATCAGGAAGGGCTCAATTGCCACCTCCTTTTCCATTCCATGTACACTTGGCTATTTCTAAATTATTAAGTCAGCTATGGTCAACAACAACATTAAAAAAATATATATATACAAAAGACATTTGGACAGGTACATGGATAGGAAAGGTTTAGAGGGATATGGGCCAAACACAAGCAGATGTGACTAGTGTAGATGGGGCATCTTGGTCGTCTTGGCGTTGGGCCGAAGGACCTGTTTCTGCACTTTTTTGTAACTATGACTATAACTCGATATACATTTAGTAATTTGAAAATCTTTCTTCTTAGTGTTACATTTTATATTATCAATTACAGCGTTTAATTTGACATCTCATGATAATCTTCTACCAGTCAAAATATTTGTGTGGAGGCTGTATCTACAGGAGTAGGGTTAAGTGCCATGGAAGAGATTTACTGAGAAACCTAGTTGTATTTGTGTTGAGACGATGAGCTGCTTTGAACTGTGATGTTTGTGATGCAGGCAAATATGGAAGTGGAAGTGGAGCACTTGGAAAAGTATAACAAGAGGAATTACTGTTAATAATATTGAAATATTACTATCATAGCTTTAAGGTGAGAGGAGTAATGTTTAAAGGAGATGTGCATGGCCAGTCTTTCTTTACACCTAGGGGGGTAAGCGCCTGGAACGCCTGGGGTTGGGTTGAAACAGATACATTAGTGGCATTTAAAAGACTTTTGGATAGGCACATGGATATGCAGGGAGTGGCAGGATATGGGTTATGTGCAGGTGGATAAGTGATGGTCTTGGCATTATGCTTGGCATAGACATTATGGCCGAAGGGCCTGTTCTTGTGCTGTACTGTTCTATCTTCTAGATTGTTTATGAAGAAAAAGTACCGATCAAAAACACTAGACTTCCTTGACAATGTAACCAGTAGGACAGGCAAAGAGTGAGTGGAAGTAAGCTATTGGATATCCAAAAGTAATTGAGAAGAAGATTGGAAATGGTTGTTTGCAGGTAAAGGGACATCTGGCAAGCATGAGACTTTTACAAAGTGAGATCGGGAGAGGTCAGAGGCAATATGTTACTGTTAGAGTAAAGGGTGAGGCTGGCAGGATTAGGGAAACGGGGACCATGCAACATTCTTGGCAGTTAAGGTAAATGAGGATCCTAAAATATTCTACAGGTATATTAAGAGTTGAAGGATAACAAGTGGGTTCCCTGAAGGATCAGTGTGGATATCTATAATGGGTGATGGGCTGGGTCCGAAGTGAATACTTTTTGTTTGTATTTACTGTGGAGAAGGTCATGGAAGATAGTGAGTTCAGGTAGGTGAACACTGATGGGTTTTTTGTTTTGTTTAGAAGTACAGCGCAGAAACAGGCCCTTCGGTCCACCGAGTCCGCACCGACCAGCGACTATGGCCAATTTTATATCTATACCAAGCCAATTAACATACAAATCTGGACGTCTTTGGTGTGTGGGAGGAAACTGAAGATTTTGGAGAAAACCCACGCGGTAACGGGGAGAACATACAAACTCTGTACAGAGTGCACCTGTAGTCGGGATCGAACCCGAGTCTCTGGCGCTGTAATTGCTGTAAGGCAGCAACTCTACTGCTGCATCACCGTGCCATGATGTCCTAAATCAGTTATGCCCTGTACTGAGAGATTCAAGAAATATTCTGCGCACACCGTTTCCGCCACTGGTTATATTGTGGTAAAAGAAGAAGATTTGAAATAGATATCCCACTTTCAAAAATAAGCTTGGAAAAAGGAAGATGAAAGATACCAACCATCAGGTAGTCTTCATTGTTCCAGACAACAATGATATCAAGCCCCTGCTGTTTAGCCAACAGTCTGACAAGGTTCCCAAACGGCTGAATATTTATTCCATTTGAATTGTAAGGCAATTGAATATTCCTGGCAAATAATAGCAGCAGTTAACAACATCCAATAACAAGTTCTTCAATACTTACTCCAGTTTATCTTTTGCGACTTACAAGCCTCCCACTGTTCTGTGATTCTTGTAGACTGGACAGGCCAATGCCTCAGGCTCACCTCTAGCAGGATGGCCAGGGTCGATCTTATTCTGATATGGCCCCCTTTGTTGGTATCGTTGTGCAACCATGGTACTGAGCTAAGCCTCATTTTGAATCTGTGAACACCAGTTTCGCACTTTCAGCTGGAGTTGTGGAACGTTAATGAGATCTCTTCACGTTGTTCTAAACTCTGGGAAATACAGAACTCAATCGTTCCTCATTGTACGTATCCAGGAAACTGTCTAGTCAACCTATGCCGCACTTACTCCACCGTACTCCAGGTACTCCAAGTTGAAGAAGGGTGTCGACCTGAATCGTCACCCATTTCTTCTCTCCAGAGATGCTGCCTGTCCCACTGAGTTACTCCAGCATTTTGTGTCTAACCCCAGGTACACTCTCGGCAACAATTATAGGAAGGCATCTTCAATCCACACTCATTCTCTTGCAATAAAGATCAACGTAACCATTTGCCGTCCGAACTGGCTGCTGCACCCAAGCTTCTGCATGAGGTTTCCCTGGGTCCCTATGAACATCAACATTTCTCAGTCTCTCACAGTTTAGCACAAGTCCCTGCTATTTTCTCCCTCATATTGTCCGACATGGTGCTCCTTCCAGCATGTTGTTTGCTGTACTCACTCAACTTCCACATTTGGAGATGACATAAAAGTCAACATCGTTATTCAACTGTGCAGAGGGCAATGAAAAATTGCAGCAGGACACAGGGATGCTGGTGGAATGGGCAGACGTGTGGAAGATGAGGTTTAATGCAGAAAAATGGTAGTTGATGGACTGCGGATGATGTGGCTGGAAATATTAGATGAAGCAAAATGGAATAACGAGTATAATTCTGAAGTGAATGCCGGAGCAAAGATAACTTGTATGCATTGTATGTGGCAGAACAGATTTTGTGAAGATTTTCATTTAGATATATATGTGGTGATGAAGGCTTTGATGGAACATCTAGGTGGGACTGGGGAGTGAGTGGGTTGCTTGCAAGCATCCTGGTGTGGATACCATAAGCCCAATGATCTCGTCTTATTAATACCACTGATCCTATCATTGGTCTTGAAGTCTCTTTGCATCCTCATCACTACTAGAAACATAGAAATTAGGTGAAGGAGTAGGCCATTCAGCTCTTCGAGCCAGCACTGACATTCAATATGATCATGGCTGATCATCAAACATCAGTACCACGTTCCTGCTTTCTCCCCATATCCCTTGATTCCGTTCGCCCTAAGAGCTATATCTAACTCTCTCTTGAATACAATCCAGCAGTCCACTTACTTTAGTTTCATCAGCAACTGTGGAACTGTTTATGTTTTGACCCCTTAGAAGGCTAAGATAGTTCGGCATATCCCCATCGATCCTCACCAACTTCTACAGAGACGCCGTAGAATGAATTTGATCATGAATGCATCACAGCCTGGTTTGGGAACAGCTATATCCAAGACCGCAAGAAATTGCAGTTGTGGACGTATCACAGACCAACACACAAACCACCCTCCCTTATATTGACTCCATCTATACTTCACACTGCCTCAGCTAGGCAACCAGGATAATCAAGGACTTATCTCGCCCCAGTCACTCCCACTTCTCCCCTCTCCCATCTGGCCAGAGGTACAGAAGTTGGAAAACACATACCTCCAAATTCAGCGACAGTTTCTTCCCAACTGTTATTAGGCAACTGAACCATTCCATCAACAACTAGAGATTGGTCCTGATCTACTATCTACCTAGTAGGAGACCGTCGGACTACTTTTAATTGGACTTTACTGGACTTTTATCTGCACTAAACGTTATTACCTTTATTATGTATCAGTGAACTGTGGATGGCTCGATTGTAATCATAAATAATCTTTCTGCTGACTTGTTAGCACGCAACAAAAGTGTTTCACTGTACCTCGGTACACATGACAATAAACTAAACTGATAACTAACCAATAATTAATAATAACTAATAAATGTTGTCCCCTTTATCCTTTATCTATGCATTGTGGGTGGCTAAAATGCATTTATGGCCAGTCTTTTCTATACAATTCTGACAATAATAAACTAAACCGTCAAATCATGGTCTCCCTCTGATTGAACCTCCCCCCTCCAACTGAACCTCCCTCTAACTGCACTCAGGCAAGTGGGCTGAGGAATGGTTGATGGAGTTTAATACAGGTAAGGGCGAGGTGTTGCATTTTTGGGAAGTCAAACCAGGGCATGACCTTCACAGTGAATGGCAGGGCTCTGGGGAGCGTTGTAGAGCAGAGGGACGTAGAAGTGCAGATATATAGTTCCTTGAAAGTGGCGTCACAGGTTGATGGGGTGGTCAAGGAGGTTTTCGGCACAATGGCCTTCATCAGTCAGGGCTTTGAGTATAGAAATTGGGATGTTATGTTACAGTTGTACAAGAGGCCACATTTGGAGTATTGTGTTCTGTTTAGCTCACCCTGCCACAAGAAAGATGTTTATAAGCTGAAAAGAGAGAATTGATGATTTACAAGCGTGTTGCCAGTACTTGAGGGCCTGGGCTGCAGGAAGAGGTTGGGCAGGATAGGTCTATATTCCAAGGAGTGAAGGAGGATGAGCGGTGATCTTAGAGAGGGAAATGGAAATGGTAAATGCAGTCTTTTACCCATAGTAGGGAAATCAAGTACCAGGATTTAATAGGAACCAGAGGGGCAACTTTTTCACACAGGTATAGGGAATAATATTGGAATGATATGGAATGCCATTGGAGGTAGATGAGGTAGGTACTACAACAGTATTTAAAAGATATTTGGATAGGTACATGGATAGGAAAAGGTGAGAGGGATATAAGACAAACGCGGGCAGGTGGGACTAGTGGAGATGTGGCATCTTAGTCGGTGTGGTCAAGTTGGGCCAAAGGGCCTGTTGCCATGCTGTATGACTCAATGATGCTCTGACTATGATTGAACCTACCACGACTGAACCTCTCCCTCCCACTGTATCAGATTATGTTTTTATCACAGTGCAATATTTCACTTGGAACTAGCCTGTAATCCAACAACTTGAGAAGTTAAAACTGTGGCCGCAAGTCAAAGTGGAGGTGACAAACACTGGCTGAATCTGACGTGTGAATGTGTAACTGGGTACAGTTTCAAGCCACGGTGACTAAAGTTCTTGTGACGGGGACGGTCGTTCACATTAACCGAGAGTGAGACGATCATAAATGTTTTGACGTACATAAACATCCTTGGCATTCCGGCCGGGAGGCTTTATCGAAGCGCCGCGATCTGGATGCCAGCCAGAAAGTTCCCGAAGGTTCGGCGTGCGGCCGAACCCGCCCGCAGCTCATTCGGCTCGGCCGCGAAGCTGGAAGGGGTCGGAGGAGGCCGAACGGTAATGGAGGCGGCCACGCACGGGAGGCAGCAAAGGCGGGCGTCGAACAAAACTGGAGCATGTGGACGGACGCGGCCTACAGCGGTGGAGCGGCGACGGCGGCGGCGGCGGCTACACAGTTGCTGTGAAGGATGTGCCGTGAAGAAGCTGACAGGTACTCACAGCTGACTGTTGACTTTGATATTGCCCAGTTCCACTGTGACCATGGTGCTGTACAATTGAATCAACAGTCTTTTTATGTCCCCGTTGCTCTCCCTTCGAAGCTGAATGCTGAAATCTGGGAAGTGATCTGTGCATTCACTGACAAAAATATAGTTGCAAGTTTTGTAAAAGTCATACATGAAATTATCGAACGTTTTGAAATGTCCTCTTCCCCACGTGGTACAGACGGCTCTTTTCGGGGCTGTGAAAGCAACGTGTGAGATGTCGTACATTATCAGCCAAATTTTACACATCTCCTGACAACCACCTGATGTCCTCAAGCAAACTCACCATCTCTCTGGGATTTGTTCCTGGTGGGATGTGGGAACGTTATTATGGGTCGTTGGGAATGTTATTATGGGTCGTTGCCCTCCTTGTTTACAAACCTTGTTCTTATGGTGTGAGGTGCCACAGTGTGACCCTTTCCCCACAGGTAGATACCACAGTTGTGCATTACTCATATCAAGAAAACTTGTTCTGAACAGGGGTCCCTGACATTGACAGGTTTCTCTTTCTGCAGATGCTGGTCCACAGCCTGAGTCCCTCCAGCACTATGGGGACAGTCCAGAGTTGTACCAATACTGGAAAGATCAACTTCATCAGGTGCATCCAAGGATCAGGCACAGTCAAAAAGGCCAGGAAAGCCTCTTCCTAAAGCAGCCCCCAGGCATTGCCTCTGACCAACAGCTGAGCCCCACCCACTGAACATAGAACAGCACAGAGCAGGAACAGGGCCTTCGGCCCACAATGTCTATGCCGCATACATTGCCAAATTAAACCAATATCCTCTGTCTGCATTTGTTCCGTATCTCTCCATGACCTGCATATCAATGTGCCTACCTAAAAAATTTGTAAACAACACCATTGTATCTGCCTCCACCTTCATCCCTGGGATTGTGTTCCAGGCATCAACCACGGGGTAAAAACCTTGCCCTGCTATCAGGCCCTGGGGATTGATCCACCTGCATGCTTTTCACAAGCCCATGCCAACTCCTACTTAATCTCAAACTCCCCTGGTATTTTAGGATTCCCCACTCTGGCCTCACAGCCTGCTATTTCCTTCTCCTTGGTGAATGTAGATGCAAAAAAAACTCACCTTGTACCTTGCCTACATACTCCAGGCATAAATTCCCCCATTTATCCTTGAATGGTCCTAACATCTTCATGGTTACTCTCTCATTTTTAATACACCTATAAAAAGCCTTGGGATTTTATTTTTTCCAACATACAATGCCATTTCATGGCTCCTTTTGGCCCTTCCAATTCCATGCTCGAGTTCTTTCCTGCTTGCTTAACATAATGTTTCTGGTCATCCAAGCTTCCCTGACCTTGCCTTCCTTTAAAAGACACAAAAAGCTGGAGTAACCCACCGTGACAGGAAGCATCTCTGGACCCGAAACGTCTCCCATTCCTTCTATCCAGAGATGCTCTCAGTCCCGTTGAGTTACTCCAGCTCTTGTGTCCATCTTCAGTGTAAACCAGCATCTGCAGTTCCATCCTACATCCTTTGCACTGAAAAGGGTGCAAGAAAGTTCCATGAGGCTGCTACCAGGTCACGAGTGCTTGGGTTAGAAGGAGAGGCTGGATGTGCCAAGTTTTTTTTTCCCCTTGATTGTAGGACGCTGAGGAAGTTTATAAAATCATGAGGGAAATAGATAAGGTGAATGGCCACAGTCTTTTCCTTTGTTATAAAGGAGTCTCAAACTAAAGGATATTGTTTTAAGGTGACAGGGAAAGGCTCTAAATGGGACCCGAGGGTCATGCATTTTATATAAAGAATGATCAAACCAGCTGCCAGAGGAAGTGTTAGGAGAGGAGTACAATTACAATGTTCTTGGAGAGATCACTTCAGACTGAAGAAGGGTCTCGACCCGAAACGTCACCTATCCAGAGATGCTGCCTGTCCCGCTGAGTTACTCCAGCATTCTGTGTCTATCTTCAATTCACATCCCAAACTACTTAATGGCCCTGGAAAGAACAGAAGCATTGCTGAAAATTATTGTTACATCCTGGAATGTTTTCAATTGTTTGGAGGGGAGCAAATGTAACTGCATTGCTTGACAAAGGAGGAAAGAGAGATTTATAGGCCGGTTCTCCTGACACCAGTGGTGGGAAAAGTTAGAGTCTATTATTAACAAAAGAATAGAGACTTAGTTAAGAAGGACAGGATTGGACTAAGATATACACAAAAAGCTGGAGTAACTCAGCGAGTCAGACAGCATTTCTGGAGAAAATTAATAGGTGACATCCGAACCAAGATGTCACCTATTCCTTTTCTCCCGAGATGCTGCCTGAGCCGCTGAATTACACCAGCTTTTTGTGTCTATCTTTGGTTTAAACCAGCATCTGCAGTTCCTCCCTACAGGATTGGACTAAGTCTACATTGATTCAAGAAACCATGCTTGACAAATCTCTTCGAACATCTTGAGGGTGAAACTTGCTGAATAGGTAAAGGAGAAGCAGCGCATGTTATATACTGATAACTTCAGAACGTTTTTAATAAGGTCCCACCTAAGTGTGAAAGATTAAAACGTATGAGACTGGGGAGGAGGTGCTGCTGTGGATATAGAACTGGTTGTCAACACCAAGTCGCAGGCAGTGGTGAGTGAGGTATCCCAGTTGGATCAGTGCTGTGATCTGGCTCTTCACAAGATATAGCAATGATTTGGGTGAAGGAATAACATGAAATATCCCCAAATTGGCCGAGATTTGAGTTCGAAGGAAGTCTGCAATTGATTTCAGCAGGTTTTTCAATGTGTTTGGCATTCAGCAACATTTAAAAACTACTACAAATAATGCAAATAATTAACAATATATAAACAATAAACAACTGATAATTGAAAGTTTTAAAAAGTATTAACAAAAATAATTCCCCCCTCCCTCCCAAAACAAAATGCTGAGGTAAGTTGAGGAAGTTCTCTCATGCATTGGCTTGAGGAATGTAAACCTAACAGAAAGCCCTGAGAGGAATAAGTTATCTGAACAAGAATTGAAGGTTCATTCGAGCATTAGCTGCTAGTTTGAAGGTAGAAGTTTAAGAAATTTTGAAGTACTCACAATAAAAAATATGCGGAAATTCTTCTTTCATTTCCTTGTAGTCTGGAAGCTTTCCCCCTGCAAACAATACAGATTTGGATTACTAATACAAAGAAGTCCATCTACTTTAATACACTGATGAGCAGAGAGGGGGGGACATTGCAATTGCTGTCTCCTGCAAAGCAATCTGTCAGATATGTATTTGGGGATCTTCACTTTGTTGTGACTTATATATAGAACATAGAACAAAGCACAGGACAGCACAGGAACAGTCCCTTCAGCCCACAATTTCCGTGCTGAACATGATGCATGTGATCCATATCCCTCCATTCCCTGCAAAAACATCAGGCTGTCTAATAGGTTCTTAAATGTATCTACCTCCACCACCACCCTTGGCAGTGCATTTCAGGCACTGACTACTCTCTATGGAAAAAACTTGCCCCACACATCACCTTTAATCTTTGCCCCTCTCATTCTCTAGACATTGACATTTCCATCCTGGGAATAAAGGTTCTGACCCTAATTATGCCTCTCATAATTTTGTCTCTCCGCAACCTCTAAAATACTAGAGAAATCAATCCAGGTCTGGACAACTTCTCCTTATAGTTAATTCCCTGTAATCGCAGTAGCATTCTGGTAAACCTCATCTGCACCCACTCCAAAGCATCCACATCCTTCCTGTATTGGGGCGACACAACATTTCAATGGGACCTAACCAAGATCCTATGAGGCTACAATATGACCTCCTGACTCTTGTGCTCAATG
Organism: Malacoraja senta; assembly: GCA_038087875.1. Taxonomy (NCBI): domain Eukaryota; kingdom Metazoa; phylum Chordata; class Chondrichthyes; order Rajiformes; family Rajidae; genus Malacoraja; species Malacoraja senta. The sequence goes on along the minus strand of CM075979.1, from coordinate 40,196,692 downwards.
TCCTGGCCAATGTAGGCAAGCATACCTTACACTTTCCTGAGAGGGAATTAGCTATCAGGGGAAGGACTAACTGATCAGAGTTCAGTAAGGAAGATGGTCAAGGATGGCAAAGTAAGGGAACTATGGATTATGAGAGAGGTTGTCAAAATGGAAAAGAAAGCATATTTAACGTTTAGGAAGATTAAATTAAATAGGGCATTTGAGCATCATAGAGAAAGCAGGAAAGAACTCAAGTACAGAATTAGAAGGGCCAGAAGGGGCCATGCAATGTATTTGGCGTCAGATCAAAGAAAATCCCAAGACTACATAACCATGCAGGCTAACTGGAGAAAAGGTAGAAAGGCAGAAGGTCGAGGGTAGAACTCAATGATAAAGGAGGGAATTTATGCTTTGGGCGGCTCAGTGGTGAAGCGCTAGAGTTGCTGACTTACAGCGCCAGAGACCGGGTTCGATCCCGACTGTGGGTGCTGCCTGTACATTCTCCCTATGATCACGTGAGTTTTCTCCAGGTGCTCCAGTTTCCTCCCACATTAAAAAAAAAATACAGGTTTGTGTAATAGCGCCACCTTTGTGTCGGAGGATTGTTAATGATCATGAATAAACCACACTGTGCAGTCGATATCCGGTCACCAGCGTGTCAACTCGTGTTTTATGTCTGAACATAAGATATCAAAAATGGCGAAGAGGATGGGATCACAGATTCCCCAGCTTTATTTGTTCATGTAGATCAGGAATTCTACAGATGCACGGAGAAGTGTTGTATAACTTTCGGTCATGGAAAGCTGAAAATCTGATCACAAAGTTTGGGTTCATGAAACACGTCTGGTGAGACTGTTAGAAATCCAAGATGGCGGTGCCCAGCATGTACATCGGATGATTGGTTGAGTTCCAGCAAAGTCGGGCAACGTTCAGTGCGTGCATCGAATGTTTAGAGTTGTTCTTTGCCGCGAATTACATTACTGAAGTAGAAGCTTCTGATGCGGAATCAAGACGTTTTAATGATGCAACTCAAGCTAGGAAAAGAGCAATTTTCCTCACTGAAATGGGTCCCGATGTTTATGAAACAGTAAAGAATTTGTTAGCTCCAGCCAAACCTAAGGACACACCGTTGAAGGATTTTCTTAAGAAGTTAACAGAACATTATGACCCTAAGCCCTTAGAAATAGCTGAAAGCTATCGATTTGGAACGAGATGCCAACTTCCAGAGAAGGACATTGGTCATTTTATTGTGGCACTCAAGAGGTTATCAATTCATTGTAATTTTGGAAGTTTCCAAGATCGGGCGTTAAGAGAACGTTTTGTGTGTGGACTGAGAAGTGAGCGGATTCGCAGTAAGCTGATGACGGTGTGTGACCTGACATTTGAAACAGCTTGTAAAACTGCTCTGTCAATGGATATGGCAGAGAGGGGTTCTAGAGAAGTCAGGACTACTTCTAGACAACCAGCGGAAGAGTTGAGCAAGCTGCAGTCCAGCAAACCAAAGACGCCTAAGTCGACAAAGACGTCAGAGAATCGTCATCCAGGGAAGGTTAGAAAGACTACTGCAAAGTCATGTTATTGCCGTTTGGGCTCACATCTAGCACAGTCTTGTCCGTTCCTCAAGGCGGAGTGTTACTCGTGTCACAAGATGGGACATCTAGTGAAGGCTTGTCCCAAGGCTAAGCAGAGCAAGGGTTCAACAACAAGTAAGCATTTTCAGTCGCTGCATTCTGTGGATCAACTGCAGGCAGAGGAAGAGCCTCTTGACATGTACACCATTTGCAGCAATGGGCTAGCGAACCGGAAGACAAAGAATGTGTCCGTGCAAGTGCAGTTGAATGAAGCTCATGTTAGCATGGAAGTCGACACAGGAGTATTTGTGAGCGTGATTCCAGAATCTGTGTATCGGGAGAAGCTGAGTCAAATTCCTTTGGAAGGGAAGCAAATCGAGCTACGTGGTTACTCTGGAGAGAAGATTCCAGTGTTAGGTATAAGGAGCAACAGGCGGGGTTGCCTCTCGTAGTTGTAAAGGGAGATAAGCCTGCTTTGCTAGGTGGGAATTGGCTGCAGATCTTGAAGCTCAACTGGAACGAGATATTCCTCGTTTGCGCAGAATTCAAGTGTCCGGAGGACGTAATCGAGCAACATCCGAAGGTGTTCAGCGATCAGGGAGAGCCAATGAAGGGGTACAAGGCGAAAGTACGCGTGAAGCAAGATGCGACACCAGTACATTCAGGGCTGGCCTTAAGCCGATTGGACCGATTGCTCCCAATTGGGCCCCGCGACTAAGGGGGCCCCGCGCTAGAGTAATCGACTCTCGGCTCGGGTAGATCTACCCCCCCCCCCCCCGGGTGGATGGGAGAGAGAGGGGTGGAGAGAGAGTAGAGAGGTGGAGGGGGAAGAAAGTGGTAGACGGGGAGGGGGGTGTGAAGGGGAATGGAGAAGGGGGAGGTGGGTCGTTCGCTTCATGCACACAGCCCCGGCTCCATCCCTCTTTCTCCCCGGAGAGACGCGGTGAACCCCAAAGATTATCCGGTCTATGATCTTTGGTGAACACTACAGGGAGGGCCGGGCCGGGGTTGGAGGAACGTTTACAAACATCGGCCTCAGCTTACACCCGGACCCCGGCATCCGCTCCCACCGCCGGCCCTCTCCCTCCCTTCTCTCCTTCCCTTCCCTCCCTCCCTTCCCTCCCTCATTCCTCTCTCTCTTTTCCCTTCTCTCCTTCGTTCCATCCCTTCTTTCTCTCTTTCCCTCCCTCCTTTCTCTACTTCATCCCTTCTGTCCTTCCTCCCTTCTCTCCCCCCCTCCCTTCCCTCCCTCCTTCCTCTCTCTCTTTTCCCTTCTCTCCTTCGCTCCATCTTTCTCTCCTCCCCTCCCTCATTTCTCTACTTCCCACCCTCCCTTCTGTCCTTCCTCCCTTCTCTCCCTCTCTCCCTTCTTTCTTCCCTCCCACACACATAACGCACAAACAACTAACACACACACAACTAACACACGCACGCACGCACGCACGCACGCGAGCTTTCAAGTCATGTAAAGCTCAGTTGGCAGAGAGTACAATGTTTGTTCATTACGATGTCAATAAGCCAATGAAGTTCGCATGTGATGCTTCACCATACGGTGTTGGTGCTGTGATCTCTCATGTGCTAGAAAATGGAGAGGAGAGGCCAATAGCATTTGCATCTAGAACACTCAGTGCCAGTGAGAGAAATTATGCACAAATAGAGCGAAAGGCACTTGCATTGATTTTTGGCGTTAGGTGGTTTCACAAATACTTGTATGGTAGAAGGTTTGTAATCGAGACTGATCACAAGCTATTGACAGTGATCCTAAATCCAAAAGCACACATTCCAACTCTGACAGCAGCCAGAATGCAAAGATGGGCATTGATATTTTCTGCATACGTATGATATTCAGTATCGTAAGTCCGCAGAGCACAGCAATGCTGACGCCATGTCTAGATTACCTTTGGAAACGGAGGTTACCCAAAACAGAGAGGACGTGTTTTATTTCTCTCATGTAGATGAGTTATCTACCACATCAGGGAACATTCAGAAGGCTACACGCACTGACAGACTTTTATCAAGAGTGCAGGAGTATGTTACAAGTGGATGGCCAAACAAATTGCCGGATTCATAGGCAGAACTGAAGCCATTCTTTGTACGTAGGAATGAACTCTCAGTGGACCAAGGGTGTGTCATGTGGGGAGCGAGAGTTGTAATCCTTGAAAGACACGGACTAAAATTGCTAGGAGATCTTCATGATCAGCATTTGGGAATGTGTCTAACAAAGAGTCCAGCTAGAAGCTATCTATGGTGGCCTGGTCTAGATAAGGACATAGAACAAATGGTGAAAGAGTGTCGCATGTGTCAAGCAGTTGGAAAGAATCCACCAACAGTACTGCTACAGCCATGGAAATGACCGGCTAGAGTGTGGCAAAGATTACACGTTGACTTTGCAGAGTTAGATGGACAACAATTGTTCATTGTGATTGATGATCACTCCAAGTGGGTTGAGGTGTTTCCGATGAACAAAACAACATTCAGCAAAACGATAGACATTTTGCGAGAATTGTTTGCGTCCAATGGATTTCCAGAGGAAATTGTGTCTGATAACGGACCTCAATTCTGTTCACAAGAGTTTGCACAATTCATGAAAGGGAACGGTGTAAAACATACCAGAGTTGCTCCATACCATCCCGCTTCAAATGGAGCAGCAGAACGCACAGTGCAAATTGTGAAGCGTGCATTAGTCAAACAACTGATGGATCCAAATCCAAAGAAAAGACAGTTGTCTCTGTCTCACAAACTGGCTGACGTTCTGATTACACACCTCACACCACTACTGGTCAAATGGCAGCTGAACTGTTCTTGAAGAGAAAACCAAGATTTTCACTGTTGAAACCAAACTTGGCTCAAACAGTAGAAGAGAAACAGGAGAAACAAAAAGCAAATCAGTAAAGGAAAGGAGTGTTGATTTGAATCAGAAGGTGAAAAACCATCATCACAAGTGGGTGAAGTGGTTACCTGGAAGAGTAGTGAGAAAGTGCGGACCACGGACATATTTGGTCAAGGTGTTTGGAAGTGGGGAACTGAGAAAAGTACACATTGACCATGTCATGCCAATGCAAGCACAGACAGGTTTGCAATCAGATCAATTAGACAATTCAGATAATTTGGTTACCACTCAAGTACAGGAACCAACGGATGAACCAAGAATGGTACAAGAAGGTACACAAGATAGTGAGAGTTTGAACCAGCATGCAAATGGAGGTTCAAGTGTGGTTAACAGTGAAACAAAATTGACTGATGGACTGGAATCTATGAATGTAGGTCAAAAGGAAGGCTTGACTCGATCAAAAATGAGTCCATGTGGTTCTAAACAGTCAGAAACTTTTGGTCAGGGAAGATATCCAGTAAGAAGGAAAAACCCAGTGGTTAAATTTAATTTTGTGAAATGCACATATCATTGTATATGCAACGTATATGCATGATGCCCTCATTATATACAGGTTATATACAAGTAAACTAGCAGACAAGATTGTAATAAATTCATACCGTTTTGTTATATTCTGGTAACATGAAGAACATGATATCTCATGGGTAGTGAGTTATGATTATTACACTTGTGTTATCGTTAGATAACATATCAATTTGGGATGTGATTTTATTTTAAGAAGGTATGAAACAAACCATTACACATATTAGATGGTCCGAACTGACAAGGCAGGCATCCACCCATCTGTCCTGCACGTAGGCAATGGTATCTCTGAACAACGGTATCTCTCAGCGCCAGGCTGTCTGAGATTTTCCTCCCAGGTACAGCACAGGTTTGGTCTGGGTGGATCACCCGTCCCAGGGCAGACTTGACCCGGTTGGCGATGGCCTTAGACAGGATCTTGTAATCAACATTCAACAATGTGATGGGTCTCCAATTCCTTATATCCTTCATCTCCCCCTTCTGCTTGTAGATTAGGGTGATGCTGCCCTTTCTCATGGAGTCTGACATGCTGCCGGCTAGAAGCACCACTGGATACAGAAAATGATCTGGGGCCAGACAACAGCACAGCCATAGTACTGAAAGCTGCACTCCAGGGCTATCTGTGCTGACATCTTTTCAGGAAGGCTGACACCATCCAGAACAAAGCAGTCTGCTGGATTGGTGCCCAACCACCACTCTAAGCACTCCCTCCCGCCCTCAATTATTGGCTGTCCTGTGGACCATCTACAAAATACATTGAACCTCCCAATCCCACCACCTCGACCACAAAGGAAGACCAGGGCAACATGCACAGGAAGTCACCACCACTTGCAGGTTCCCCTCCACATCACACACCGCTCTTACTTGTAAATGAATTGTCGCACTTTATTGTTTCTGAGATCCTAGAAGTCCTAGAATTCCATCCTTAAAAGCATTGAGAAGCATTTTCACCAGAAGGTAGGCAGCAATTCAAAAAGATGGCTTACTTGTTCACCCTTAAGGGCAGTTAAGGGTGGACAAGACCTCTCAAAGTCATAGAGCCATCATGCACAGAAGCAGACACTGGCACACCTTGCTCATGCCAACCATCGTCATTCTAGGCTAATCCCATTTCTCTGCATTTGACCCATATCTCGCTAAATCTTTCCTATTCATCTGTCAAATGTCTTTTGAAAGTTGTAGCTATATCCACTGTATAGTTTCTCTAGCAGCTTATTCCAGTTATGGCCTACCCTCTGAAAAAGTTGCCACTGAGGTTCTTTTTAAATTTCTCTCCTTATTGTTATTGATGGGAGTGAAGTCAAGGTTAATTCCCGTGATGGCGGGACTGTCATACGTTGATAGAATGGAGCGGCTGGGCTTATATACTCTGGAATTTGGAAGGATGAGAGGGGATCTTATTGAAACATATAAGATTATTAAGGGTTTGGACACGTTAGAGGCAGGAAACATGTTCCCAATGTTGGGGGAATCCAGAACCAGGGGCTACAGTTTAAGAGTAAGGAGTAAGCCATTTAGAATGGAGATGAGGAAACACTTTTTCACACAGAGAGTTGTGAGTCTGTGGAATTCTCTGCCTCTGAGGGTGGTGGAGGCCTGTTCTCTGGATGCTTTCAAGAGAGAGCTAGATAGGGCTCTTAAAGATAGCGGTCAAGGGATATGGGGAGAAGGCAAGAACGGGGTACTGATTGTGGATGATCAGCCAGGATCACATTGAATGGCGGTGCTGGCTAGAAGGGTTCGAATGGCCTACTCCTGCACCAATTGTCTATTGTCTAAGCCTATTCACTCTGGTTTAAGATCCTCTACGCTTGGAAAAAGACTGTGAGCATTCACTTTATCCAAGCCCCTCATGATCTCACATCACACCTCAATGAGATTACCCTTCAGCCTTCTACACACCACAGAAAAAAGAAAATAAATCAAGCCAACAATTCAGGGCGAAAGTCAGCTTTTTCCCACGGTGGAAATGTCAAAGACTGGAGGGCATAGCTTTAAGGTGAGAGGGGCAAAGATTAACGGGGATGTGGGGCAAGTTTTATAAATAGAGGGGATGGGTGCCTGGAATGTGCTGCCAGGAGTGATAGTGGAGTAGTAGTGTGTAAGAAGTCTTTAGTTAGGCAGACGGATGTGCGAGGAGTGGGGGGATGTGGATCTTGTGCAGACAGATGAGCTCACTGTATCTTGGCATCATGTTCGGCACAGACATTGTGGGTCAAAGGGTCTGTTCCTGTGATGTGCTGTTGTAGATAGATGTGCTGCCAAGTTCAGATAACATCCTGGTGAATCTCTTCTGCGCCCTTTCAAGTTGAATGGCATCTGCTTTGCCAGTAACACCCAAAAATGAGTTTAGTGGAAAAAACATCGAAGTGGGTTGGTGAGACCTGCCGGAGCGGGCCAAGGGGACTGGACATGGATTGGTCAGTAGAGCTCCAGATGCTGCAAAACCAATGGCTGTTGAGGTAGAAGATCAGCCAAGGTCACGTGGATTGGTGGAGCAGGTCAAGGAGCTGAATGGCCAATGGCTGCATCTATTTCTTACAGGAATATCTTATACTCTGATGTTGAAGAGTTTATTGGAAGAGAGGCAAGGACAGGTTGGAGCTTCAGCAGGTAAACAAACAATACCCTAAGAGAAGACAAAGAGCAGGATGAAGGGAAGGGACAGACTCAGTTCAGCGTGAAAGCCCAGAAGAATACAGAACACCTCTCATACTCCTCCGCTGTCCCTTACGTTGGGTAATGATCCAGAGAGGGAATGAGGTCGGCCTTCCTTAGCTGAGCATGGGGTCAAGGAAAGAGCGTTCACGTCGCGGCCCTGTTTCCACCAATCCACCACCACACACAAGAAGCCCAAGAAGCAACAAGACAGACACCATTGTTTGCAGATGCCGAGAAGTGTGTTCAGCTCTGGCTGAACAACTTTTAATCTTGTGTGTGGACTCGATAAGAAGAAGCTGCGTATGATGGTCAACCAGTCAGGGGGGCAGGTTTCCACCAAGGTGTGCCGGAGCAAGGGCAGGGGCAGGGTCTTGAACAGACCAAGGGCCAGGGCAGGATTAGGGCCAGGGGTGCGAGCAGGGGCAGGATCAATGACAGGGAAAGGGGCAGGGGCAAGAGCAGAGGTAGGATCGGGGGCAAGAGCAGAGTTGTGGCTGGGATTGCAAGCAGGGAAGGATCAAGAACAGGTAGGGTGGTTGTAGTTAAATCTGGCGCTCCTGTTTGGCGCTGTCGGACTTTTAACCCTTTTGCTGCCGGTCAGTTCTCTGCTGCTTTCGACCAGCTTTGTGCCCCCTCTGATTCCACTTCTCTTGATACGGAGGAGCTCAGCTCTTGGTTTCACTCTTCCTGCAGAACTATACTGGACTCTGTGGCTCCAATAAAAACCTTGCAGCCTAGAGCTAAACCCGAGCCCTGGTTCAGTGACGTAACTCGTACAGCTAGACGGGAGTGCCGCAAAGCTGAACGCAAGTGGAAGAAGGACAAGCTGCAGGTTTCATTTCAAATCCTAAAGGACTGCTGGCGTCATTACCAGAACACTGTTAAGGAGGCCAAAAGAGAATACTTGTCAAACATTATTGTGTCTAATCGTCATAACCTACGTGTGTTATTTAAAACCATTGACTCTGTTTTTAATGCCCCACAGCCTGTCTGTTTGGAAGCATCCTCCGAAATGTGCAATGACTTCCTGCACTTTTTCATTGATAAGGTTGTTACCATAAGGGCTCTCATTTCAGCTCCTGCCTCTGACCCCTCTGATTCTGTCCCATGCTTGGTGGTATTTGATAAGTTTGTGCCTGTGACATTGTCCCTTTTAGAGGATGTGGTTAGCCATATTAAGCCATCAGGTTCCCCTTGTGATGCTGTCCCTCCTCATCTTTTTAAAGAGGTTTTCCCCAATATAGGGCAGTCGGTTCTTGCCATTATTAACAGCAGTTTGTGTTCTGGAGTTGTCCCCGTAAGTTTTAAACATGCAGTAGTGCAACCCCTGCTTAAAGAAACCTGGCCTGGATCAAACTGTATTGGCCAATTTTAGGCCCATCTCCAAGTTGCCTTTTATTTCTAAAATCTTGGAGAAAGTTGTTTACGCTCAGTTAAAACTTTTCTTGGACGAGCATAATATTCAGGAGGTTTTCCAGTCTGGGTTTAAAACTATGCATAGCACAGAGTCAGCATTGCTAAGGGTCTTTAATGACATCCTCCTAGCTAATGATTCTGGTGATTATGTGATACTTGTCCTGCTGGACCTATCTGCTGCCTTTGATACAGTGGATCATGATATTTTAGTAACTCGGTTAAGGCACCTAGTGGGCATTTGTGGTAGTGCCCTGGAATGGTTCAGATCTTATCTGGCAGACAGAACTATGTGTGTAAGCCTTGCTGGTTTTGAATCCTCCTCCGCTCCTCTGTCATATGGGGTTCCACAGGGCTCAATTTTAGGGCCCCTGCTTTTCTCATTGTACTTACTTCCTCTGGGTTCCATTCTTAGAAACCATGGCATTTCTTTTCATTGTTATGCTGATGATAGTCAGATATATGTGCCGCTGAAGAAGAAAGAGGCTTTCTCAGTCAAACCACTTCTGTTATGTCTTGATGACATTAAATTCTGGATGGCCCTAAACTTTTTTAATTTTAATGAAAAGAAAACAGAAGTGATAGTGTTTGGTCCCAATGGCCCCCGTGAACTTCCCCTGTTGACTTGGGTCCCTTGGCACTGTATGTGAAGCCAACAGTTTTGAACTTGGGTTTAAGATGGACAGTGATTTTAAATTAGATCGTCAAATAGGCGCAGTAGTTAAGTCCAGCTTCTTTCATTTAAGGCAGCTGGCAAAGGTGAAGCCCATTCTTGAACAACAGCATTTTGAAACAGTAATCCATGCCTTCATCACGTCTCGGCTGGATTACTGTAACGCACTTTATTTTGGAGTTAGCCAATCATCCCTTGCACGTCTCCAGTTGGTTCAGAATGCTGCTGCTCGCCTTTTAACTGGAACACGTAAGAGGGAGCACATAACGCCTATTCTGGCCTCCCTCCACTGGCTGCCTGTGTACTTTAGAGTTCGTTTCAAGATTCTTTTATTTGTTTTTAAATCTTTAAATGGTCTCGCCCCGCCTTACCTCTCTGAGCTGCTTCATCCCTACGCTCCTGCTCGGTGCCTCAGGTCAGCTGATCAGCTGCTCCTGGAGGTACCGAGGTCTAAGCGGAAGCTCAGAGGGGATAGAGCCTTCTCTGTTGTTGCTCCGACATTATGGAACTCTCTACCTTTGAACATTAGACAGGTCACTTCAGTGTCCATTTTCAAAAACTAGCCTTAAAACCCTTTTCTATTCCTTGGCTTTTGACCCTGCATGAGACTTTGCTCCTGTTTTAGTGTTTTTTTATTGTTTTGTTGTTTTGTTTTATGTTTGTGATTGGTCATGTACAGCACTTTGTTGCAACAGTGGTTGTTTTTAAAGTGCTCTATAAATAAAGTTATTATTATTATTATTATTATAGTGTTGGTAGAGGGTAGGTGTTGGAATAGGAGCAGGGGTAGGGCAGCGGTAAGACAGGAGTGTGACAGGTGCACAGGAAGGGGCAGGGACTGGGGTGGCAAGGATGAAAGACAAGGGTCGAGCAGTGGTAGGAGTGCAGCAGCGGTAGAGGCAGGAACAAGGGTAGTTAATGAAATGGGCAGAAAAATAGCAGATGGAATTTAATCCACATAAATGTGTACTGCTGCATTTGGGATCACTAATCAGCTTTGACGCTCCATGAATGGTACAGTCTTAGGGAGTATTGATGAGCAGAGAGACTTTGGTGTGTACATCCATAGATCCTAAAAAGTGACAATGCAGGTAGGATCCTGGCCTTCATTGCTCAGGGCATTGGATAGAGATATTGGGAGGTTGTACTCAAACTTTATGAAACTTTACTCAGGCATTTGGAGAATAGCGTGTAGTTCTAGTCACCACATGATAGGAAGGATGTGATGGTGCTGGAGAGGGTGTACAGGAGATTCATCGACATGTTGCCTGGGATGGAGCGATTCAGGTATGAGGAGAGGCTATAGAGGCTGGGTCTCTTCTCCCTAAAATGGAGGAGGTAGACTGCAGGAAGCCTTTCCCCATATCAGAGATAAACAAAGGAAGACACAGATTTAGGGTAAGGAGGAATAGATTGAGAGGGGATCTCAGGGAGACCTTTTTCACCCAGAGAGTGGTGATAAACTAGAATGTACTACTGGAGAGAGTGGTTCAAAATTCAAATTCAAATTCACATTTGTTGTCGCATGCACCAATTAAGGTACAGTGATATTTGAGTTACCATGCAGCCATACAATTAAAAGAACACAACACACAATTACAAGAACGATAGAACTTAACATAAACATCCACCACAGTGATCACTGTGGAAGGCAATAAAGTTCAGTCAGTCTTCCTCCTTTTGTTCACCCGTGTTTGGGGGCCTTGACCCTCCACAGTCGCCGCTACGGACGGCCCGATGTACAGGCCCTCTCGTCGGGATGATCGAAGCACCGATGTCGGGATGGATGAAACGCACTCCGCGGCTTGGAGTGCACGAATTGGCAACTTTCTTACCGGAGCCGCGGCTTCTCGATGTTAAAGGCCGCAGGCAGGTCAGCGGTCGGAGCTCTTCTCTGGTGATCCCTGGCAAGGGATCCCTGGCTCCGGGATGGTAAAGTCCGCTCCATGCCCGTGGCTAGAAGCTCTGCAGCCCGCGGCTTCATGATGTTTAAGTCAGCAGGCCGGCGGTCAAAGCCATTCTTCTGGCTCCGCGATGGAAGTCCGCGCCACGCTCGCTGCTGAAGCTCTGGGCCGGTCTCATGGAAAGGCCGCACCAATCCAAGTTGTAAGGGGAGGCAAAAATGCGACTAGGAGAAAACCACATCTCCACCGAAGGAAGTGACTGGAAACGGTTTCCCCTTTCCGCCCCACTACCCTCACATAAAAACATACCGAGAGACATTAACACATACATTTAGACATACTAAAAAAACAAAAAAAGTCTAAATGACTGACACGCTGCTGGCGAGGCTGCCACTCACGGCTCCACCCGATGACGTAAAAGAGTGCAGCAGAGTCACTGGGTGTCTATACAAACACTTGAATCATTTAGGCATAGAAGACCATGCAGCAAGTACTGGGTGATGGGATTAATACAGAGGGGTTCGCATTCGTCAGCATGGATGAGTTGGGCCGAATGGCCTGTTTCTACATGTATGATTTTATTACTCTTTGACTCTAGAGTCATGGAGTTATAGTCTTACAGCATGGAAACAGACCCTTCAGCCCAACTTGACCACACTGGCCAACGTGCCCCATTTATACTGGTCCCATCAACCTGCACTTGGCCCATATACAGTACCTCTAAACCTGTCCTATCCATGTACCTGTCTGAAAGTTTCTTAAACGTTGCGGTAGCACCTGCCTCAACTACCTCCACTGGCAAGTAGACAAAATTGTTGGAGAAACTCAGCGGGTGCGGCAGCATCTATGGAGCGAAGGAAATAGGCAACGTTTCGGGCCGAAACCTTTCTTCAGACTTCGAGTTTCTCCAGCAATTTTGTCTACCTTTGATTTTCCAGCATCTGCAGTTCCTTCTTGAACATTTTACCTCCACTGGCAGCTTGTTCCATACACCTACCACCCTTTGCCTGAAAAAGTTACCCCTCAGGTTCCTATTAAATCCCTCCTCACCATAAACCAATATCCTCTGGTTCTCGATTCCTCTACTCTGGGAAAGAGACTCTATGCGTTTACCTGATCTATTCCTCTCGTGATTAGTTACACCTCTATAAGATTACCCCTCATCCCCTGTGCTGCAAGGAATAGAGTTCCAGCCTACTCAACCTCTCCCTATGGCTCAGACCTTTGAGTCCTGGCAACATCCTTGTAAATCTTCTCTGCACCCTTTCCAGCATGACAACATCATTTCCGTAAAATGGCGCCCAAAATTGAACATAATGCTCACCAACATCTTATACAACTGTAACTTGACCTCCCAACTATATTCAATGCGCTGACTGATCTAGGCCAATGTGCCAAACGCCTTTTTGACCACCCTATCTACCTGCAATGCCACTTCCAATCAACAATGTACCTGTAATCCGAGATCCCTCTGCTCTAATACACTCCCCAGAGCCCTACCATTCACTGTGTAGGTTCTGCCCCTGTTTTTTTTTAATCAAAAAATGTATTAAATTATTTTAAAATATTATTTACACTACAATACAACAAGCCAGACCCACCACCATAATACAATACAAACATATATCCATAATAAACTACTATACAACTATGATACAATCCTTATTGAGGATACATTCAACATCCTGCGGAGCCCAGCGGTCCCGGAACTCCCTCAGGGTGCCCGTGGACAGGGCGTATTCCCTTTCTAACCGCACCCGGGCACGGACGTATCCCCGGAAAAGGGGCAGGCAGCCGGCTCGGGTAGAGCCCTCCACTGCCTGGCGCCTTGACTCGCGGTAGGCCAGCTTTGCCAGGCCCAGGAGCAACCCAACCAGGACATCTTCAGCCCTACCCTCTCCCCTACGCACAGGGTGTCCAAAGATGAGGATGGTGGGTGAAAAATGCAGCCAGAAGGCAAGGAGCAGCCCCTTTAGGTATTCAAACAGTGGCTGCAGCCTCACACACTCCATGTACCCGTGGTACACAGACTCTTCCAGCCCGCAAAAGTGGCAGGCGGCTGGTGAGTCTGTGAACCGCGAGAGAAACAGGTTGCAGGGAACACCTCTGTGCAATACCCTCCACCCCAGGTCCCCAAAGTTCTGCCCCTGTTAGTGCTCCCAAGAGTGCAACACCTCACATTTCTCTGTATTAAATTCCATCAACCATTCCTATCCAAACCAGTCAAGATCCTGCTGCAATTTTTGACAACCATCTTCACCATCTACGATACCACCCACTTTTGTGTCATCTGCAAACTTGCTCACCATGCCATGCACATTCTCATCCAAATCATTGATATAGATGACAAACAGCAATGGCTCCAGCACCGAACTCTGACGCACAACACTGGTCACAGGCCTCCAGTCCGAAAAGCATTCTTCCACCATCGTCCTCTGCTTCCTTCCATGAAGATAATTTTCTATCCATTCAGCTACCTCTCCTTGAATCCCATGGGATCTAACCTTCCAGAGCAGCTCACCATGCAAAACCTTGTCAAATGCCTTACTAAAATGTATGTATACAATTTCTATAGCTCTGCCTTCATCGACCCTTTTGGTCACATCCTCAAAAATTCAATCAGATTAGTGAGATATGACCTCCCAATTACAAAATCATGTTGACTATCCCTAATCAGCCCTTTTCCATCTAAGTGCATGTATAACCTATCCCTCAGAATACTCTCTAGCAACTTGCCGTCTGTATGATAAACAATGACAGGTGAACAGGAAAGGACGACAATTTGATTCCTCGTGCCTACCACCATTCAGTGGGGACAAATCAATGGCTTAGTTTCCTGCTTTAATCCCAAATCTCTGATTTCCCATGAATATCTAAATATGTTTCCATCTCTGTCTTGAATATGCATCCACAAACTTCCTATCCCATGATGAGTCCAGAAAGATACATCCAGGGGATGCAGGATCAGCTTGCCATCACCCACCAGAAACATAATTTCTTCTCTTCAGAGATGCTGCCTGTCCCGCTGAGTTACTCCAGCTTTTTGTGTCTATCATTGAGTAGAGGAGTTGGTTTGTCGTGTTACAACTAACTGGACAGGCTGTTGGTGATAATACACTTGGAGAATTATGTGCATTTCTGGTTGCCCTATTATGGGAAGGATATCGTTAAGTTGGAAATGGTGCAGTAAATATTCACAAGGATGTTACCAGGAGTGGGGGGGGGGGCTTGAATTAGAGGGAGAGACTGGTACTGTTTTCCACGGAGGCAGAATGATGACCTGATAAAAGTTTATAAAATCATGAGGGGTAATGAAAAGGTGAATGATCACAGTATTTTTCCCAGTGTAGGAGTGTCTAAAACTAGAGAGAAAAAGGTTTAAAGTGGAGGAGAAAGATTTAAAAGGAAGCTGAGGGGAACTATTTCACAGAGGGTTTAGGTATGTGGAAAGAGGTTGATGCTGTAAAGGCTGAAGCAATTGCAATGTTTAAAAGGCATTTGCACAGGTTCAAGGAAAGGAAAAGTTCTGAGTGATATAGACAAAACATTGGCACATGGCACTGGATTATGAACCCAGTTTATGAGCCTGGACCAGTTGGGTTGAAGGCCTGTTATGTAACGCTGATGCTATGATTCTAACTTTCTTCTCACTTCAGTCCTAAATGGCTGATCTATTTTCTGAGACTGTGATCCCTGGTTCTAGGCACGCAGACAGGGAGAAACATTATGTCACATCCACCCTGTCAAGCTCTGTCGGAACTTTAAACATTCAGAGATGACCTCAAGGTCAAATAAGTGCAGGTCATCCCGTTTCATCTCTCCCACAGGACATAATCCCAGGGGCACTCCTCCCTCCTACACTGATGACGGTAGGTACGTTCCACCTCAGGATGGAGCAAAACACAAGGTAGTGGAGGAACTCAATGGGCCCGGCTAGACACAAAATCTCTGAATAGAATGGCAAAATAACATGGGTGCACGTGGAGAAAAGACAAATGCATTTAGTTTTAGTTTAGTTTAAAGATACCACGCGGAATCAGGCCCTTTGGCCCACCGAGTCCGTGCCGACCAATGATCACCCTGTGCACTAACACTATCCTACATGCTGGGGACTATTTACAATCTTTACTGAACCCAATTATCCGACAAACCTGTACATTGTTGGAGTGTGGGAGGAAACTGGAGCACCCGGAGAAAACCCACACGGCCACAGGAAGAGTGTACAGACAGCACCCGTTGTCAGGATCGAACCCGGGTCTCTGAAGCTGTAAGGCAGCAACTGTGCCACCGTGCTGCACACATTTGTTGTTTACATGTTCATTGATACATTGCAATGTGATTTAAAATACTGGTTGTCCACAACAGGATGTTTTTGTCCAGTACTGAAACCCACGTTTTAGCAAAGATGTCAAGAGATACTGCAGAAGACATTTCCCAAAATGATTCCTGGAATGTAGAACTTACTACAGTGAGGCATCTGGGGTTCTACTCGGAACAGAGAAGGGAATCTGACTGAGGGAATTAAAATCATGAACCGCTAACAAAGTAGATGGAGAGAAAGCGATCCCGTTGGTAGAAGGTCATAGAACCAGAATGGTGATTGCCCAAAAATGGAAGAGATTGAAGCAGCAAGTCTTCGACACATAATACATGCCTGAAGAGTGGCTGAGGAAGGTTTGATTGTGGCTTTCAAAGCTTCTGGATAAGTACTAGAGAGGAGAAAGATTACAAGGTATTGGAGAGGGAGTGAAGAAGTGGGGCTAGGAAGACTGCTCTTCCATCGTGTCAGTACAACACAGAGGGCTGAATGGGCTGGATATTTCCTGTGATTCTAGCTTTGTGTCGATCAGATCAGGGCAGCACTGTGGCGCGGCGGTAGAACTGCTGCCTTACAGCGCCAGAGACCCGGGTTCGATCCTGTCTATGGGTGCTGTCTGTGCGGAGTTTGTACATTTTCTCTGTCACATATTCTCTGGTTGCTCCGGTTTCCTCCCGCACTCCAAAGAGTTTGTAGGTTAATTGGCTTTGGTAAAAAATGTTAAATTGTCCATAGTGTGTAAGATAGTGTTAGTGTACGGGGTGAACGATGGTGGGGGTGGGCGTGGTGGGCCCAAGGTCCTGTTTCCACGCTGTACCTCTGAAGTCTTTCAATATTTGAAAAATAACGTGGGATTGAGAAAATTAAATAAAACGATATAGAACATAATAAATTGCCGTTCTGGTGTTCCACACAACAGAACACTACTCGATAGCAAACTTATTATTCTGATGGTCAGGCAAACAAAAGAAAGTGTGGAGGAAGGAACTGCAGATGCTAGTTTAAACAGAAGATAGACACAAATAGCTGGAGTATCTCAGCGGGTCAGGCAGCTTCTCTGGAGAAAAGGAACAGGTGACGTTTCAGGACGAGACCCTTCTTCAGAATGAAAGTCAGGGGAAAGGGTAACGAGAGATTTAAAACGTGGTCTTAGAGCCAGAGAGCCGGAGATAAGAGCAAGTCTGTGTCTCCATTATGACTAGGAAATGGAAGTGAATGAGCAGAATTAAGGATTCCGAAAAGCCAGATGTCACAGACGGGAAGGAAAACAATCCAAGTGGGAGATGCCTCACACAGGAAATGACTCTATCGTTGGCAAGATAGATTTAGAGATAACATGGTGCCAGGTAAAGAAAAGGAAATAGTTAGCGGTGGAACTGGGATAGAGTCCCAGATGCCATCAGATACTCAGGTATCAGAAAAAGGAGGTAAAGATCACCAGATCCAACCGGAATCGATGGAATGAAACTGAGGAAGCAACTGGGAAGGAAGAAAGACTGACAAGGGTCGATGATATTACAGAATGCACCCCCACCTCCCCACCTTGTACTCTTCCACCAATGCTCTGGGGATAGTTTATATTAACCAGATAAAACCAGAGCCCCCAGGAGAAACTCACTCAGTCACAGCGAGAATGGGCCAACTCCACACGCCAGCACCGGAGATCAGGATGGAACCCGGCTCTCCGGAGCCATGAGGCAGCAGTTCCACCAGCCTGACCAGCGCATTCCAAACCACACAGGAGAGTTATTAAAAATTCAGATCTTACCTGAACTGTGCAGCAGACTGGATAAGGTCAATGCGACAAATAAGTTTAACATTTCGAAAGGCTGAGGGAAATTTCGGGGTGTGATGGAGAAAAGCCCTCTCTGTGGAGCTATATATGCTGGCAACGGCAGATTGAAATTTATATAGGCAGAACACAAGGTAGTCACTCCCTCTAAAATCAGAGAGCAAAACAATTTGCCTCTTGTGTGCCAAACAGGATCCAGCTTATCATTTCAGTGTTAATCCTATGCCTCAACTCTTGCATTCAGATCAGGCAGCTGGCCTTCATCTGCATTTCCTCAGACTCTGTTGGGACTTGATCACAATGGAAGTGCAGGAACTTTCACTCTCCTGTCAGCAGTTGCGCTGAACCCATCAGGATTTCCGGGATAAACTTCATTATAATATCCGTGGCAAGGTGCAGACAAGTTAAGTATCCCACACATTGCACGTGCTCACTTGATGATGGCAGGAGGGACA
>CM075979.1:39937274-40178314 GCA_038087875.1 Malacoraja senta | reverse complement strand
AAGATCTATTAAAAAATAATTCTAATAACTTTCTAATGTACCGACAAACCTAGTTTCCCAATGACCGTAGATGGGAGAACAGAAAATAACGTTTTCAGTTCAGAATAATATCGACAGAAAATAATAATATTTTCTCACCTTTCTTTTTTATTGGGGAACCTAAAGTATGACAGGTCAGGTCGTCTACATTGACGATTAAAGCAATTGCTAGCAGAGCAGTGAGATGAAGATTTAGATGTAGACGCCATGACTGCAGTCGAGGCAGTCCGGTAAAATGGCGTCAACAATCACCCATGTCACATTACGCTTTTTTCGCTGTGGCGCATCTTGCTCTGCTATATAATCTTTGATTGGGTTAGGGAAATGTCTGTTATGTATGGGGTTAATCAATATCTGTAATTGGATTATAAAGAGACCACCGCCATGTGTTTCGGCCCCTCGAGGTCCGGGGACCTATAAAAGTCGGCTACCACGAGGTCCCACGTCGATCTTCTGGGAGAGCGCTTGGGGCTGCGTGACCTTCTGGAGTGTCTCTGTTTGAGCGAGGCCTAGAGGGCTTGATCAGGCAGATACGAGGATTGAACCCGCGGTGGGATAGGTACAGTATGTGAACTGTAATTGTGCTTTGTCAAAATAAAGATTAGTTGATCAAGTGCTTGATTCTGTGTTTTTGATTGAAACTAGACTCAGGGGAAGCTTAGAACGAGCAATTTACATTGGGGGCTAGTCCGGGATCTCAACAGACCCCCAAACACAAGTTTGCGATCAAAGGTGTTGAGCTGTTTCGATCGTGAGTGCAGAAATCGGGCCCACTGTACGGTTTTCGCATTGGTTTTCGGCACTTCGTTAGTCGGAGAGGATCAATCATTCGCGGGCTTGGGAAAGGGTCTAATCGAGATCATTAGAATAGAGTCAGCAAGCACGGGTGTGTGGTTAGCACTCCTTTGGGTTGGGGGCCCAGAAAACCAGGCGTGGAGTGGCCCAAAACTTGGTCGTAGATGGCAGATTGCAGCTGCTTTAACGAGAGCCTGACGCACTTCATTGGGCAAGGAGTGGCCCAAGGTTAGATTTGGTATCCAATTTGTGGGGTATTGAAATGCAGGTCTGACCTATGTATCGATCGGATCTTTGCCGGGAGCTGGAATTGGAAAGGTGCGCTCTGAAAATCGGCATCGATAACTGCCAGCGGAAGCGGCTAGGCACTGAACCCCCAGTGCCCAGCAGAGAGGAGTGTCTGAATAGTCCATTCGAGAATTTAATTGGACAATTTTAGTTTGATTCGAGTGCCCGAGTATGAGGATACGCATTAAAACTAGGAGTTCGAGAACGAGTCTACATTGGCAGAGTCAAATTTCCAAATACAGAATTTCACGTTGAAGTTCTGCCCGTAAGGTGGAATTCGAATTCCTGTATATAGAACTTCGGAGTTGGTGCATGTCCGTGATCGATTCCAAATAGCGGCTGATCAACAGTGAATAGTAACCCTCTGATCGATTGTTGATTTGTACCTGATAGCGAAGAGTACCTGAGAGACTGGTTTACTTGGTGAAAAGTAATCCGAATGCGAAGGGTACCCCCAATTCTGTCGAACATAGAGAGGAGGGATAGAGGTCCCCCCTATGGAGTCCAGTCTTGGTAGGATAGTAACATTCAGGAGGAGAAGTAGTCATTTAAGTAGTACCCCTCAGCAAAGAGTAACCTAGGAAGGGGAAAATATTTGGTATCAGAGGGAGAGGTTCACTGAGTGATAACAGCGGGACACGGCGTCGAGATCGAGTGTTTGTAAACTGCGCTTGTGCTTTAAATCATTTTGTAAATTGTAAAAATCTAGCTTTCTGTATTGTTATCGGATCTGAACTGTTTAAATAGTCCGTGTGTGTAAATAAATTTAGAAAGTTAAGATTTAGAGGTTAAGATTTAGGGTGTGTTAGTGTAAAAGCTAATCCGTGACTGGGTGAGGAATGGTCAAGTATATAAATACGATCTCCTTACTTCTCTTTTCTTTTTCTTCTCTTTTCTTCTTTTACTCTTTTTCTTCTATTTTCTATTTCTTAACTTTCTTTTTTCACTCTCTATTTTTCTTTTCACACACTATATATCTCACATTTTTCTATTCTTCATTATCCAACTCCTTTTTCTTTTTCTTCTTTATTACAAAATTAAAAAAATAAGAAGCTGTACATAAAATGTATTATGAAAATATGATTGTATACAATTGTACTTCTAATAAAAATAAAATTTTAAAAAATTTTAAAAAGATTTAGGGTGTGTTAAGTTCATGGACAGCTGTTTGTGTTGCTGCTTGTGTGAGTGTTTACGGATTTAGATCCTTGAAGTAAAAGTGTGTTTGAGTTAGACATTTGTCTTTGTTTAGATCGTAGTATTGGGAGAATCTGAGTCGTGGTTCGATCAGGGACTGTACTCTTTTGTTTGCTGTGCCCGGGGGGGGGAGTCATTCCGCTGACCGATTGCGCCACGAGGAAGATTTATTAGAGTGTAATTTACTGTCGTAATAAACTAATGTTTGTGGTTTATGTAGGAGTGTGGTTGTGCCTGATAGTAATAGGTAGCCTGTTATCCTGCTTGTTTACTATGTTACTTGCGTGTCTGAAGATGATTTTCGGGTGTTTCGATTGAGGATTAAATGAGCGCGAGAATGTGTTTGACTGTGCTTGGATGTGTTTGATTGTTCCCTGGAGTACTCTGATCCTTTAATGATTGGGGATTGAGATAGTTGTAAGGTTGAAAGGGTGTGGACTTGTGGGAGATAGGAGAAGAATTTGAATTGGAGAGTAGGATTGGTGGAGCAAAGAAGTAAAAGTTGCGAGGCTGCAAACGCCTTGAGCCATTGGCCGTTGTTTAGGAGCAAGCTTGATAAATTTAGGGATCAAAAGGAAGGATTTAGAAATTCTGTTTCGGGTGATCGGAAGCATGAGGAATAATGTAGTTTGAGATG
This sequence comes from Malacoraja senta, assembly GCA_038087875.1. NCBI lineage: Eukaryota > Metazoa > Chordata > Chondrichthyes > Rajiformes > Rajidae > Malacoraja > Malacoraja senta. Next base: position 40,175,358 of record CM075979.1, on the reverse strand, counting down.
TAACAGAAGAGGAAAAGAGCCCATTGCAACTAATGTGTAATGAGTTCCCTCACCAGGCAGAGAAATTAAGAAATTTATCAGGAGCATTAAATAAGAAATTAGGAAACAAGCTATGGCCGCCAGGGGGTAGTAGAACAGTAAAAGGGATAAAATACATAGAACGGATTATTTGGCAGCATAGTAATAACGAAAGTGCAAAAGAATGAATAGGGTTATGGAGAAAATATTTTGAGGAACGGAAGGCGAATAAGGAGGTTAAGAGAATGGCTAGGGAAAAGGCGATCGCTAAACTTGGAATCGAACTAAAAGAAGGTAAAGTAGATCGACCTCCAGGCAGTAGGAAGGATAGGAGTGGGGATGAAGGGAAACACACAGAACAAGGGAAAGGCGAATCTCCTGGAAGGAAATTAGTCCCTGTAGAGTTAAAGATCAGGAATCCGATGGTTAGTGCTGACCGAGGGGGAAGGAGATGAATATTTAGACAATAGACAATAGGTGCAGGAGCAGGCCATTTGGCCCTTCGAGCCAGCACCGCCATTCAATGTGATCATGGCTGATCATCCCCAATCAGTACCCCCGTTCCTGCCTTCTCCCCATATCCCCTGACTCCGCTATTTTTAAGAGCCCTATCTAGCTCTCTTGAAAGCATCCAGAGAACCTGCCTCCACCGCCCTCTGAGACAGAGAATTTCACAGATTCACCACTCTCTGTGAGAAAAAGTGTTTCCTTGTCTCCGTTCTAAATGGCTTACTCCTTATTCTTAAACTGTGGCCCCTGGTTCTGGACTCCCCCAACATCGGGAACATGTTTCCTGCCTCTAGCGTGTCCAAGCCCTTAACAATCTTATATGTTTCAATGAGATGCCCTCTCATCCTTCTAAACTCCAGAGTGTACAAGCCCAGCTGCTCCATTCTCTCAGCATATTTGGAAGCGTGGACAAATGTTAATGTTCGTGGAAGTTCACAACTTCCACCATGTTCCTCTTGCATTTCCCAGGCTTCACCAACACCGTGTATGACTTGTGTCCGTAATAAATATTTCAGGTCTGCAGAATCTATAACAACTCCTGCAGATTCTACACCTGAACAGATTCTACCAACAGCAGATACTGAGGTACCAGATTCTTCTATCCTATCCACGCCATCATTGATAAATCGTCCAGTGGCTTATGGCACCCGGAGTAGAACGAAAAGGTTAGCTCCGGTGTTTAGAGAAAAGGAAGGTATGTTAGATATAGTGCAACCGCCAGAGTATTTTTGTGAGCCACAACCTAGAGAGATTACAAGAAAGAGGAACGATTTATTTGGGCAGTATCAGGAAACCCCTAGCGAACGGGAAGATTCATCTGAGGGTGAGACAGTGATTCAAGATACTGAGATAGATTTTGATGTAACCAAAAGTTTACAAATTAAACAGATATCCCATAGGCAGTTCCCAGTAAGGAAAGGGCTGGATACTGCAGATTCGACCAGTGCAGTAAGTATGAATAATCCCCGTGCCACAGACGTCCCTACTCCGTGGAAGCCCCATGAAATAATGGCAGTACTAAACAGAATCCCTGATAGGAGGAAGTCACCTGCTGCCTTTATAGATTATTTAAGAGCCACAATGTGTGTATATCATGCAGATTCCTGGGATTTGTGGGAGACCATACAACAGATATTACTCCAGCTGAAAATACCAAATTTCTAGTAGCCCTAGGACACACAACTTATGAAGTCTTGGCAAATGTAGTAATGAATGACAGTGCAAGGGAAGAGTCTGTTTTAACAGCCCTTGCAAAAATGTTTCAGAAACCAGGCGATTTAAAACGAGTTCTGGAAATAAGACCAGAAGAGGGTGAAGGGGCAGATGAATTTCTAAACCGCTTTTCAAAATTATATATGGACCAATCAGGTGATTTAGACTATCAGAATGGAGCAAGTTCCCCTCAGTATTGTGCTATCCTATTGAATTGTCTCCCGACTGAAGTAGCGGATTTAATTAGAACTGATAACAGGAACTGGTCTGAGAACCGAGCCAGTCAAATGGCCAGAGCTGTGAGGCACTATTGGAAGAAGCGGAGGAACCAAGAAAATTACCCTGTAACTAGAAGAGAAAGTGAACGCATAGCCAAGAAAAGAATTGCCAAGATCTAACTCTGAACCATGGATTCCAAGAGTACCAGCAAATTATGGATTGGGAGAAATTAGGGTTCCAGATTACTCAGATTATTATCACCACTACATCCCCATTTAGAACCCATTCCAATGGAACCAAGGGGTAGAATAAGACCAACCATGCTGCCTAATCAATGCTGTACTTGTGGGGGATGGGACATTGGAGTCCTGGCCTGTCCAACGAAAGAGCGAGTGAAAGAGAGGGGTCAAAGAAGAGATTTCCAGGATTACGAAGAAATTAGAGATCCTAGGGAACATAGAAACTTCCGAGATCCGAGGAATTATGGGAGATCCTTTAATTCAAGAGACTACTGGGACTCGAGAGACCAGAGAGAAAGATGGCCCGAACGTCAGGAACTAAGAAGTCACACACCGTTCTCTCAAGCTAACCTATTTTCTCAGTCCTGACTCACCAACCCGCCCTGGAATTGTGGCTTGGAGACATGACCCCTACTCCAGAACCCCCTCAAGTAATTTACCAGAATGAACGAATTGGATGTACTGTTGTAGTAAAAACTGAAAATCACATAGAAGAAAATTGTAAACCATCTTATGACTACCCCAGAAAACCCCTTGGAGCAAAGAAGATTGTAAATCAAGGAGCTTGTCTCAACTGCACCCAATTAGGTCATTGGAGTAAGGAGTGCCCAGTGAGAAGACAAAATATAGCAGGACGGAAGGAAAACCAAGGGGAAATAAAGAAAGTAAGAAAAGGAAATAGTAGCTGCGTGAGAAGGAATAGTAACTAAGGAATGGAAATGGCACTAGCGAGAGAAGAAACAAACTTGCTGTGCAGGAGGTATGGGAATGGGGAAAGAAGAAATATTAACGTGTTACTGAGTTTGTGCCTGCAGGACAGTATATCGATGACATACTATCTGGGGAGTGAGGTAAAGACTGCACAGACCCCCTGAGAACGGGCAGAAGACAGCAAAGGTAATGTAGCTCCCCAGAAACAGGAATCGGCTAGCAGGAGGAAATGATACCGTCCTGCCCATTTAAGACCAATTTGAGAAGGCCAACACATGGAGACAGAGCTCCTCAGTATCCATACTCCCTTGAAATTGAAACTGGCACCAGAAAAGATGAAGAAGTCCTACCCTAGTGCCCAACTTTAATCTCATCTAGCTTTTGAAGGAAGAAAAGGAAGGAAAGTAAAGGACACTACCTAATCTTCCCTAAAGAAATAACACTGACAACTTGTAATGACTAATGGGACAAGCTCCTTTTGGAAGAACTGAATAAAAAACATTCCTCTGTGGTTTGGGGCAAAATACTCACTTTGCACCTAAATTTAGTTCTAGATAACTTGATTTAAAGAGGGCTTATGGGATACAGTCTTAAAACATTGTTAGAGCATTGACTGTTAATGTGGCATTCTTCTCTTGTCGCACCCATAGGAGGATAGTCAAAGATGGGACTGGACTATTTAGTTACTATCAAGGAAGGGACAGACCCTAGCAGATATCAGGAATTAAGACTTACCCTGGAAACGTAAGTTGGTAGTATAGAATGATGAGGTAGACTGAAAATTTATGAGTTCCCCTCGGAAAGTCAATACTAACCATCAAGAAGAGTTACTTAGAGATAAAAAGAAATGTATAAGCGAGAACCCCTAGACTGAGTACGGAGCCAACAAAGTAAAGAGTCAACATAGTAAGGAGAAGTACTGGAGGAGAGACCTAGTGAATTAGAGGGAGAAAGTTGAATGGGTGTAGGAATATCAGCCGATGCATATTTAACCAATGGATTTAAATTGTTTAACCCTTGATAGTCAAGCAGCTCCTATCATCAAGGTGGAAAGAAATTGTCCCTGGATTCGGCATTCTTAATTGGATTTATGATGAAATTGACAGCATATGGAAATTGATTGTTTAAATTTGAACAGCTGGGAATTCCACAGGGATTGGAATGAAATTGTGTTATCGGCCACAATGCTGTGGAATGATAAGGATGAGATGGACACAGAAATGTAAAATAGTAAATTGAAGGCTGAGACTGAATTTGGTTGAATTGGAACACTTTTCATGGTTTGCTTTAAAGTAGAGTCATGCCTGTAGAGAAATCTGGACTGAACCCAGCTGAAAATTATATGAGGACCCATCATCAGATATACATATAACATCATGTGAATATGAAGAGGGCTGATTAGTGTTGATCCTAGGATAGTAAAGAGTATAAGAGGGAACAGAATAGGAATACAGTGATAGAGATATAATAGGTTTGAGTGAAATAGAATTATAGCGAATGTATGGGGGAGCATGGGTACATGATGGTAACTTGCTTTGTCCCAAGTTTTTCAGAAATGTTAGGTTTTAGGTTTGACTATGGAAAGGGATGGAAGAATGGGCAACAACACGGATGGAGGGAATTCACACCCATGAAAACTCTGGAGGTGAAGACTCATCAGACGGAAATTGTGAAGCTACGCCCACGAAAACACCGGAAGCTTGATAAGATTCCGGGAAGAAACATCATCATCTTGTGTTGCTGATAGATGGGAAATGTAATGAACACACTTATGTATATCTGGTTAGCTGATTATTGGACTATTTGGTTATCATAAATGATGGGTTATCATATATGATATAAAGGAAGGAATGTTACTCCTGGCCAGATTGGAGAGGCTAGGACTCTAAAATGGGGTAAAAGCTTCAGGGCTGCTGGGAGATTTGGTCAATTTGAAAGTGCTCTCTGTGGAGCTGGGACAAGCTGCAGAGTGGTGCCAGTTTGTCTAGAGACTAGATCCAAGCTGCAGGAAAAGAATACAAACATCTGCAGACCCTGTCAATTAGGTGCAAAATGCATAGAATGGATTTGGTGACTGCAAACCAGACATACACCTTGTAAATAGTTGTAAATAATGTTGCAGAGTTTCACTTTGCCGAATGTTGATTGGATGAGGTATTGAGCCTTGTCTGGTTTTCTTGCAGATCAAGGTAAATGTTGCAAGGTTTGCTTCCCTCGAGAAGACCTGTTTGAATACAATGTATTAGCCTCTGTATTATTGGGTTAGGGAAATGTCTGTTTTGTATGGGGTTAATCGATATCAGTAATTGGATTATAAAGAGATGACCCCCATGTGGTTCAGCCCCTCGAGGTCTGGGGACCTATAAAAGTCAGCTACCACGAGGTCCCGCATCGATCTTCTGGGAGAGCGTTTGGGACTACGTGACCTTCTGGAGTTTCTCTATTTGAGTGAGGCCTAGAGGGCTTGATCAGGCAGATACGAGGATCGAACCCGCGGTGGGATAGGTACAGTATGTGAACTGTAATTGTGTTTTGTCAAAATAAAGATTAGTTAATCAAGTGCTTGATTCAGTGGTTTTTGACTGAAACTAGACTGGGGAGATGCTTAGAACGAGCAATTTACACTATAACGTGAACTTACCCTGGGTTTTAGAGCCATAATCATAGTCATATAGCGTGGAAACATTGTGATGGTACCCCTCAACTGCCTCCACCGGCAGCTCGTTCTATACATCTACCACCCTTTGCGTGAAAAATTACCCCTCAGGTTCCTGCCCTCACCTTAAACCTATATCCTCTAATTCTTGATTCCCCTACTCTCGGCAAAAGACTGTGCGACTACCCGATATATTCCGCTCATGATTTTGTACACCTCTAAAGATCTTTGTTGGAAGAGAACAGAAAGACAAAGACAGAGAGGTCAGAATGCGAACCCAATCTAGAATTAAGGTCAGAATTTGGAGTATTTGGCTGCATTTGGAAAACTGTGCTGTTCTGATCATCCCATTACAGGACTGATGTGGAGAGGTTTACCAGGATGTTGTCTGAATTAGAACATATTGCCTATAAGGTGAGATTGGATAAACTTGGATGTTTTCTCTGCATCGTCAGAGGCTGAGTGGAGACATGTTAGAAGTATATAAAATCATGAGAAGCATAGATAGGGTAGAAGAGGGTCTGTAGAAGGGTCTCAACCCAAAACATCACCTATTCCTTCTCTCCATAGATGCTGCCTCACCCACTGAGTTTCTCCAGCATTTTTTGTCTACCTCAGATAGGGTAGACAGTCAGAACCTTTTTTCCCAAGGTGGAATGCCAAAGACTAGAGGGCATAGCTTTAAGAGTGGTGGGTGTCTAGACCATGCTGTGGTGGTGGAGGCAGGCACAATCATGTCTTTTTTTTAGATTTTAGATGAGCAAATGGAAGCAGGGAATAGAGGCATGGATCACATGCAGGCAGAGGATATTAGTTTAACTTGGCCACATGTACAGCATGGTTATTGTGGCTGAAGGGCCTTTTCCTTAGATGTGCTTTCCCACGTTCTATGTTCAGGCTAACTAGAAGTTTGGGATCGCCCTTAGGACCCAATGGATGTGTAAAGTGATGACACAACCTGCCATTGATTCTTCAAACATGTGGGGAACACTTTGTGACCACTGAATGTAGTTTAAACCGGACTGGAAGAAGTACAAGTGAATTGTTGTTTAAGCTGAAGAACTATTTGGGTCCTTAACTCCGGGAAAGAAAATTCAAATGCTTCTCCTGCAGTTACGTGGCCCTGTGTAATTAAAACAGACTGACTGGTGGAACGGGTGGAGCAGACCATGGAGGAACATTATGGGACGGCAGGGAACAGTTCCAGGAATGCATGGCGTGCTGTATGAGGAGGGGTTAAAGATCAAACATTACAGCATAGCAACAGGCTTTTCGGCCCACAATGTTTATGCCAAACATGATGCCAAATTAAACTAATCTCCTTTGCCTGTACATGATCCATATTCCTCCACTCCCTGCATAGCTGTGTGCCTATTTAAAAGCTTCTTAAATGCCGCTACCATATCTGCCTCAACTACCACCGCTGGCAGTGTGGTCCAGGCACCCATCATATGTTGAAAGAATAGAGTGACTGGGCTTCTATACACTGGAATTTAGGATGAGAGGGTATCTTATTGAAACATATAAGATTATTAAGGCGTTGGACATGCTAGAGGCAGGAAACATGTTCCCGGTGTTGGGGAGGTCTAGAAACAGGGGACACAGTTTAAGAATAAGGGGTAGGCCATTTAGAATGGAGATGAAGAAAAACCTTTTCACCCAGAGAGTTGTGAATCTGTGGAATTCTCTGCCTCGGAAGGCAGTGGAGGCCAATTATCTGGATGCTTTCAAGAGAGAGTTAGATAGAGCTCTTAAAGATAGCGGAGTCAAGGGATATGGGGAGAAGGCAAGAACGGGGTACTGATTGTAGATGATCAGCCATGATCCCAAGGTGCTGGCTCGAAGGGCCTACTCCTGCACCTATTGTCTATTGTCTATTGTCTCTGTGTACACCCCACATCTCTCATTTTAACTTTTCCAGCATCTCCCTGTTGCTTATGCTCCCTAATCCATTTTGGTAAACCTCCTGCACCCATTCCAAAGCCTATAGCACAGGCATAGTCTCTTCTGCCCACAACATTATGCCAAATCCAGCTCTTATCTGCCTGGGCATATCCATATGCATATCAATAGTCTCTTACATACCACTGTCATCTAGACTCATAAATGTCAAACATCATGGAAACAGGCCCTTCAGTCTAACTTGCTCATGCTGACCAAGATCTGTGCTAATCCCACCTGCCTATGTTTGGCCCATATCCCGCTAAACCTTTCCTATCCATGTTCCTGTCCAAATGCCTCAACTACCTCCTCTGACTGCGCATTCCATATACCCACTACCTTCTGCATGAAAAAGTTGCCCCCCCCCTCCCACCTCTCATCTTAAAGCTACACCCTTTGGTATCTGATTTTTCTATCCTGGGAAACAGGTTCTGATTGTCTACCTTATTTATGCCCTTATACATCTATCAGGTCCCTTCTCACACCTCCAACTTTCCAGAGAAAACAATCCAAGTCTGTCCAACCTCTTCCCTGTCGCTAACACCACCTAATCTAGGTATCATACTGGTAAACCTCTTCTACACCTTTCCAAACCCTCCATTTCCTTCTTGCATTGGGATGACCAGAATACATGCAATACTCCCAAAGTGTAATCTAAGTCCTAACCAAAGTCCTATAAATCTGCATCATGACTTCCTATTTTTTATACTCAATGCCCCGACCAATGAAAGCAAAAATTCCAAATGCCTTCAAAATGCCTTCTTTATCATTCTATTTACTTGTGTTGTCACTTTATGCCCTTTGATCCCAGAATGCCTGTATATCAATGCTATTAAAGGTCTTGAGTAGGAAGGAACTGCAGATGCTGGTTTAAACCAAAGGTAGGCACAAAAAGCTGGAGTAACTCAGCAGGACAGGCAGCATCTCTGGAGAGAAAGGTCTCGACCCGAAACATCACCCATTCCTTCTCTCCAGAAATGCTGCCTGTCCCGCTGACTTACTCCAGTTTTTTGTGTCTATCTTTTAATAAAGGTCTTGCCATTAATGCCATATTTTCTCTTTACATTCATCCTCCTAAAGGACACCATGTCTTTCTTGCTCGGATTAAAATTCATTTGTGATTTCTCCGCTCATTTCTGAGGCTGATCTATATCCCACTGTAAACTTTGATAGACTTTCTCAAAGTCTGTGACCCCAGTGATCTTGGTATCATCTACAAATTTACTAACCAACTCACCCACCTTGGCATCCAAGCCATTTAGTTGTATATCATAAACAGCAGAGGTCTAAGCACAGATCCCTGCGGAACTGGTTACAGACCGACAGCCTGAATACCGCCCTACCACCTCCACCCTGCGTCTTCATTCAACATGACAGTTATAAATCTATATGACCAAGTCACTGTTAATCCCGTGCATCTTAATATTCTGGATCAGCCTACTATTGGAAACTTTATCTAACGGCTTAGTAAAACCCATGTAGGTACCGTCCACCACCCAGTGGGGGTCTCAATGGGCAGTGGGAGTGGGGGGGAGTGAGTAGGAGATCAGGGGGAGTCTGAGTAAATGAGCTTGGGGAATGAGAGTCACAGGGAGAGTGAGGGTCACTGGGCAGGGAAGTTGGCAGAGAGTGAGGGTCATGGTCAACAGAGAGATGGTTGGGGGGAGGGACTCAAATAGAGAATGCTATTGGGCAGTGTGTGAGGCAGGAGGCAGAGAAGGAAAGCACTCAGACCCAACATGTAGGGGGGAAAGAAGAAAACAATAATAAACAGAGAATAAGAGGTGGTGGGGTTCTTAAATGGGTGAGCAGAGAAACAGAGGGGTGTAAAATGCGGGCGGATGCAATAGGTAGCAAGGTGAAAAGTAAAAGTGGCAGGCAGACAAAACCAGGGCAAAAATCAAAAAGGGCCACTTTTCAACATAATTGTATAAGGGGTAAGAGCGTTCTAAAAACAAGCCTGAAGACTTTGTGTCTCAATGCAAGGAGCATTCGTAATAAGGTGGATGAGTTGAACGTGCAGATAGCAATTAATGATTATGATATAGTTGGGATCACGGAGACATGGCTCCAGGGTGACCAAGGCTGGGAGCTGAACATCCAGGGATATTCAATATTCAGGAGGGATAGAGAGAAAGGAAAAGGAGGTGGGGTAGCGTTGCTGGTTAGAGAGGAGATTAACGCAGTGGAAAGGAAGGACATTAGTTTGGAGGATGTGGAATCGGCATGGGTAGAGCTGCGAAACACTAAGGGGCAGAAAACGTTGGTGGGTGTTGTGTACAGGCCACCTAGCAGTAGTAGTGAAGTTGGGGATGCCATCAAACAGGAAATTAGAAATGCGTGCAACAAAGGCAAAACAGTTATAATGGGTGACTTCAATCTACATATAGATTGGGTGAATCAAATTGGCAGGGGTGCTGAAGAAGAGGATTTCTTGGAATGTATGCGGGATAGTTATCTAAACCAACATGTAGAGGAACCAACGAGAGAACAGGCTATTCTAGACTGGGTATTGAGTAATGAGGAAGGGTTAGTTAGCAGTCTTGTTGTGCATGCCCCCTTGGGCAAGAGTGACAATAATATGGTTGAGTTCTTCATTAGGATGGAGAGTGACATTGTTAATTCAGAAACAACGGTTCTGAACTTAAAGAAAGGTAACTTTGAGGGTATGAGACGTGAATTGGCCAAGATTGACTGGCAATTAGTTCTAAAAGGGTTGACGGTGGATATGCAATGGAAGGCATTTAAAGACTGCATGGATGAACTACAAAAATTGTTCATCCCAGTTTGGCAAAAGAATAAATCAGGGAAGGTAGTGCATCCGTGGATAACAAGGGAAATCAGGGATAGTATCAAAGCAAAAGATGATGCGTACAAATTAGCCAGAAAAAGCAGCATACCAGAGGACTGGGAGAAATTCAGAGACCAGCAGAGGAGGACAAAGGGCTTAATTAGGAAAGGGAAAATAGATTATGAAAGAAAACTTGCAGGGAACATAAAAACTGACTGCAAAAGTTTTTATAGATATGTGAAGAGAAAGAGATTAGTTAAAACAAATGTAGGTCCCTTGCAGTCAGAAACAGGTGAATTGATGATGGGGAACAAGGATATGGCGGACCAATTGAATAACTACTTTGGTTCCGTCTTCACTAAGGAAGACATAAATAATCTGCCGGAAATAGCAGGGGGCCGCGGGTCAAAGGAGATGGAGGAACTGAGTGAAATCCAGGTTAGTCGGGAAGTGGTGTTGGGTAAATTGAATGGATTAAAGGCCGATAAATCACCAGGGCCAGATAGGCTGCATCCCAGAGTACTTAAGGAAGTAGCTCCAGAAATAGTGGAAGCATTAGTGATAATTTTTCAAAACTCTTTAGATTCTGGAGTAGTTCCTGAGGATTGGAGGGTAGCAAACGTAACCCCACTTTTTAAGAAGGGAGGGAGAGAGAAAACGGGGAATTACAGACCAGTTAGTCTAACATCGGTAGTGGGGAAACTGCTAGAGTCAGTTATTAAAGATGGGATAGCAGCACATTTGGAAAGTTGTGAAATCATTGGACAAAGTCAGCATGGATTTACGAAAGGTAAATCATGTCTGACGAATCTTATAGAATTTTTCGAGGATGTAACTAGTAGAGTGGATAGGGGAGAACCAGTGGATGTGTTGTATCTGGACTTTCAGAAGGCTTTCGACAAGGTACCACATAAGAGATTAGTATACAAACTTAAAGCACACGGTATTGGGGGTTCAGTATTGATGTGGATAGAGAACTGGCTGGCAAACAGGAAGCAAAGAGTAGGAGTAAACGGGTCCTTTTCACAATGGCAGGCAGTGACCAGTGGGGTACCGCAAGGCTCAGTGCTGGGGCCCCAGCTATTTACAATTTATATTAATGAACTGGATGAGGGAATTGAAGGCAACATCTCCAAGTTTGCGGATGACACTAAGCTGGGGGGCAGTGTTAGCTTTGGTGGCAAAAACAGGAAAGCAGACTATTATCTGACCGATTAGGAAATGGGGAGATGCAGCGAGACCTGGGTGTCATGGTACACCAGTCATTGAAAGTAGGCATGCAGGTGCAACAGGCAGTGAAGAAAGCGAATGGTATGTTAGCTTTCATAGCAAAAGGATTTGAGTATAGGAGCAGGGAGGTTCTACTGAAGTTGTACAGGGTCTTGGTGAGACCACACCTCGAGTATTGCGTACAGTTTTGGTCTCGAATTTAGGAGATTGAGAGGGGATCTTAGAACTCGCTAGAATTTAGGAGATTGAGAGGGGATCTTATAGAAACGTACAAAATTCTTATGGGGTTGGACAGGCTAGATGCAGGAAGATTGTTCCCAATGTTGGGGAAGTCCAGGACAAGGGGTCAGCTTAAGGATAAGGGGGAAATCCTTTAAGACCGAGATGAGGAAAAACGTTTTCACACAGAGAGTGGTGAATCTCTGGAACTCTCTGCCACAGAGGGTAGTTGAGGCCAGTTCATTGGCTATATTAAAGAGGGAGTTAGATGTGGCCCTTGTGGCTAAAGGGATCCGGGGTATGGAGAGAAGGCAGGTACGGGATACTGAGTTGGATGATCAGCCATGATCATATTGAATGGCGGTGCAGGCTCGAAGGGCCGAATGGCCTACTCCTGCACCTATTTTCTATGTATCTATTCTAGTATCTATGAGATCAGTGGACAGAGAACAGTGGGCAGAGGGAATGGGGGTCACAGTGGTCAGTGGAAATGGGGGGGGGGGGGGGGATCAGTGGGCAGAGAGGTGGCAATTGTCCAGGCCTTAATGAGACTGCACCTTGAGCATTGTGCGTAGTTTTGGGTCTCCTTATCAGAGGAAGGGTGTTTTTGCTATGAAAGTTCAGCGAAGGTTCATGTAATCGATCTCTGCGATGGCAGGGCATAGCTATGAAGATAGATTGGGCCAATTAGGCATATATTTGGTGGAGGAAAAGTATGAGTGGGTCCCATTGAAACTCGATGGGACTGGACTGTTTGAAGAATATTCCTGATGACGGGGAAGTCCAAAACCTGGCCCGAAGAATACTGTGATAAGGAGAAGCCTCTTCACCCAAGGATGAGGAATATTGTGGAATTCTCTCCCATGGAAACCAAAATCATGAAATATATGATTTCATGTATATTGAGGATGGAGTTAGATATTTGAAGATTCAAGAGTTCAAAAATGTTTATTTGTTGTATGCACAGGATATGAACCGGATAAATAAATTCTTCCTGCAGCTTTCCAGCCATATAGGATGCAACAAAAAATATATAATAAATGATCAGTTAATCTAAGGGAACAACCACGATAATGCAAAAGCAAAAGTACATCGAGTAACCATAATAGGGCAAAGCTTGTAGCAGTCGGCGAAAGAATCGCCAAGTGGGACAGGCCCTTTACACTTACAGTGTCTCTAGTGGCAGCAGATAATTGTGGCAAGATGTACACTGCAGCTGCAATGACAGATACAGTATGGAAACTGCCCCTTCAACCCACTGAGTTCATGCCAACCATCGATTCATCCGTTCATACTCGTTCTATTTTATCCCACTTTCTCATCCACTCCTGCACACGAGGGACAATTTACAGAGGGCCAATTAACCTACAAACCAATGTGTCTTTGGGGATTTGGGAGGAAACTGGAAACCCACAAGGTCACAGGGAGAATGTGCAAGCTCCACACAGACAGCACCCAAAGTCAGGAACGAACCCAGGTATTTGAGACTATGAGGCAGTTGCTCTACTAGCGGTGGTCTTTAATGGAGAACTGCAGGTTGCAAAACAGTTGAAAATATTGGGAATCTTAATAAAAAAGACTATTACATCAAGTCAAATCCGTAAGCAATGGGTTCACAATGTGATGAACCTTAATAAAATGTTTCAGAAAGTTTTTTAAAAAGTCAATCTGTCCAGTTTTTGTCCCTCTAGATATGAACCATGGGTTGAGTGAACATGTTTGCATCTGCTCTCATGTGCATCATTAACAAGCTAGTGGCACAGAGGCAATGGGAGAAGAGACCATAAACTGCACCTCGGTTAAACTTGCTAACTGTGCAGTCCATAAACCTCCTTGTTTGATGGTGAAAGACATCGGCCCCTTTAAACCCAGGACATTCTCACAAGTCAACAGCACTGAAGTCATACAGAGCTGGAGCAGGTCACTCTCGGACGAATGTCCCTGTGATGATGGAGTGTTCTCAGAGGTGGTTAGAGCCTGGGAACCAGGTGGCATTCTTTCCATCTCGTCAAATATAAACAGAAGAACAAATCAGTCACTGTAATAAAACTTCTTTAGAGAAACACACTCTGTGTGAATCACAATCCAGATGGCAACAGAATAATAATGACCCTTTGTTGCAATGGTAACATTAAGAAAAAGGTCATATATTTTTTAAACTTTCTGTTTTTATTTTATAACTTATTGATGCCTTTCTGTAGTGTAATGCACCTCAGAGACAGTCGTAGAGTAAGTGATTACCTGGATGCCTTGGTGCAAGAAGTATGAGTCATGCACCTTCTGTTCCCCCTGACAAATATGCATGGGACTTGGCTGTGTAGATTCAGAACTGGCTTACTGACAGTAGATAGAGGGTTGTGGTGGAAGTACAATATTCAGACTAGAGGTCTGTGGCCGGTGGAGTTCCACGGGGATCTGTCCTGGGACCTCTGCTGTTTATGATATATATAAATGACTTGGAGGTAAACGTAGATGGTTTGGTTAGTAAGTGTGCAGGTGACTGTGTGCAGTGTGCAGTATGGACTGTGAGGAAGGCTGTCAAAGTATTCCCGTGGGATATAGCTCAGCTGCAGAAATGGTTAGAGAAATGGCAGTGGGAGTTTATCATGACCAGGTGTGAGGTGTTGAACGTTGGGAGATCAAATACGAGGGGGAAATATATAATTAATGGCATGAACAACATTGATGTAAAGACGAATCTTGGGCTCCAAGTGCCTGACTCCCTGAGAGTGGGAACACAATTAAATAAAGTGGTAAAGAGAGTGGTACATGACACACTTGCTCTCATGGGTCGGGCAATGAGTTAAGAGTCAGGTAGTCATAAAAGAAGGGAACGAACTTCACATAGCAATCCCACAAGAAGGTGGACCTTTCGTTCTGGGCAATGCTTCAGCCACATGAAACGACACAAGATATCACTGAGACAGAAGTTGTGAAGCTAGATGCTCACATCGCTTGTATTTATTTAGTTGTATAGTATCTCTTGATTAGTACGGGTGTCAGGGGTTACGTGGAGAAGGCAGGAGAATGGGGTTAGGAGGGAGAGATGATTGAATGGCGGAGCAGACTTGAGGGGCCTGATGGCCTAATTCTGCTCCTATCACTTATGACCGTATGATCTCCAGACAAGAAAAATTGGAAGGACCAATAGAGAGTGGAACGACCAGCTTCCAATACTTCCAGTCTCACTGACTGACTTACATTGTTGCCATTGTTGACAAAACCAGGAATTGATCATTCAATTGCTTTCCTTGACCTTACAGAACTGAGGCTTGCGTCCAGTATGGGTGGTGTTGTTGGAGAGACATGCAGACTACAGATGCTGGAATCTTGAGCGAAAACAAACTGCTGGAGGAACTAAGGTCAGGCAGCACCTGTGGAGAGAAATGGACAATGGACATTTAGTATTGGGACTATTGATTCTCAGATGATTGCTTAGTTTAGTTTGGCTTAGTTTAGATATACAGCGTGGAAACAGCCCCTTTGGCCCACCAAGTCTGTGCTGACCAACAATCATCCGTACACTAATTCTATCCTACAACTAGGGACAATTTACAAAAGCCAATTAACCGACAAACCTGCATGTCTTTAGAATGTGGGAGGGAGCCAGAGCACCTGGAGAAAACCCATGCGGTCACAGGAAAAACGTACAAACTCCGTACAAGCAGCACCCGTAGTCAGGATTGAGCCTGGGTCTCGAGCGCTGTCAGGCAGTAGCTCTACCGCGTGCCACTGTGCTCTAGCAGAAAGAAAACACATCATAAAAGTGTGCAGCTAAACTTGCAGAGTGCAGGCATCTGATCAAAGCCAAACCGGTAAACTTCCCATTGTATACGGTATATTAATACTGTATTACTGCCAATCAATACCGCAGCAATAAAAACAATTGTTGAAGCAGCCTTTTTTAATGACACCCCCAAGCTGTGGAATACCCTACCCAGGGCTATGAGAGACGCCCACTCAGTTGACATTTTTAAATGGCAGCTAAAAACTTATCTTTTTAATCAAGCTTTTAACTGACTTCCATTGTCCTTTTACACTCTCAATTTTATATTTTTATATAAATCTGTGCTTTTTATGCTATTAACTGCCCATGCTCTTACTGTTTTAAATTGTATTATTGTTTAGACCTGTGTTTATGTGGAAAGCACTTTGGGTTGCATTCAATTTTCTGAAGAGTGCTGTACTAATAAAATTATTATTATTATTATTATTATATTCACAGGAAACAATTCACGTTAGGGTTTCAACAGCATGGTCTGGCAGTGCCAGCTGCAATTTCCAACACAGGTATCCTGGTCAATTACCTCCTGCCAGGTGTTTTGAGCTTGAAGAATGATGACTGGTTAACAATGGGGATAAAATGTCCAATCTAAGCACATTGAACAATGCAGCTGCAAGTTGCACCCAACCATGTGCTTGTTCTGAGATGTGTGATTACTCTCTTCATTTCTACCTTGTCCCAAGCAAAATTAACTCTTGGGCAGCATTGCAAAAAATAGATTTTGCTTTAAAAATGTCAATTGATGTATCAAAATAATGTTTGGCTGGAATTAATGTGGCTGAAAATGGATTTCTAAAATACATTTCACATTAATAGAAACCGAGTTTAAAGAAACGATACAAAACTATTTCCATGATACGGTTATCCATTTTTTGGGTTAAAGTGTTGAGCAACCGGGTGATCAGGTAGGTTTAGGTGGACTGAGCGGAGGTTTTCAGCGAAACGATCGCCGAGCCTGCGCTTGGTCTCACCGATATACAGGAGTCCTGGAACAGCGGATTACAGTAGATGAGGTTGGAGGAGGTGCAAGTGAACCTCCGCCTCACCTAAAAAGACTGTCGGGGTCCTTGGACGGAGTCAAGGGGTGAGGTAAAGGGACAGGTGTTGCATCTCCTGCGGTTGCAGGGGAAAGTACCTGGGGAGGGGGTGGTTTGAATGGGAAGGGACAAGTTGACCAGGAAGTTGCGGAGGGAACCGCCTCTGCAGAAAGCAAAAAGGGGTGTAGATGGGAAGACGTGGCTAGTGGGGGGATCCCGTTGGAGGTGGTGAAAAAGACAGAGGATTATGTGCTGTATGCGACGGCTGATGGGGTGGAAGGGAGGACAAGGGGGACTCTGTCCTCGTTACGAATGGGGGGAGGGGGAGCAAGAGCGGAGCTGCGGGATATCAAGGAGACCCTAGTGAGCGCCTCATCTATAATGGAAGAGGGGAACCCCCGTTCCCTAAAGAATGAGGACATCTCCGATGACTTGATATGGAAAACCTCATCCTGGGCACAGATATGGCGTAGACGGAGGAATTAGGAGTAGGGGATAGAGTCTTTACAGGAAGCAGGGTGGGAAGAAGTGTAGTTTAGATAGCTATGGAAGTCAGTGGGTTTGTAATAGATGTCAGTCAATAGTCTGTCTCCTGTGATGGAGACGGTGAGATCTAGAAACGGTAGGGAGATGTCGGAGATGGTCCAAGTGAATTTGAATGCAGGATGGAAATTAGTCGTGAAGTTGATGAAGTCAGTGAGTTCTGCATGGGTGCAGGGGGTAGCACCGATGCAGTCGTCAATGTAGCGGAGGTAGAGTTCAGGGATAGGGCCAGTGATTGTTCGACGTACGCTGCAAAGAGGCAGGCATAGCTGGCGTCCATGTGAGTGCCCATAGCCACGCCTTGGATTTGGAGGAAGTGGGAGGAGTCGAAGGAGAAGTTGTTAAGGTTTACAAACACTTTGATCATCCAATGTTGCCTTACTTTGCCATCCTTATTCTTCCTATTCACTGGAACATGCCGGTTCTGAACTTCAATGAACTGGCTTTTAAACGACTCCTTCATGTCAGATGTGGACTTAACAAATAATAGCTGCTCCCACTGCACCCTAGCAAGCTCCTGCCTAATAACGTGATAGTTTAGTTGAATTTAAGAACTTTTTCACCCAGAGAGTTGTGAATCTGTGGAATTCTCTGCCACCGAAGGCAGTGGAGGCCAATTCACAGGATGTTTTCAAGAGAGCGTTAGATTTAGTTCTAAATGAATCAAGGGATATGGGGAAAAGGCAGGAACTGGGTACTTAGATTTGGATGATCAGCCATGATCATATTGAATGGCGGTGCTGGCTCGAAGGGCCAAATGGCCTATTCTTGCACCTATTTTCTATGAATTGACTTGAATTTAGTAATTTCCTGCAAGGTCCAGCCATCTCCCTATTCAGACTAATCTTAAAACCTACGGAGACGTGATCACTATCCCCAACATGCTCTTCCACTGTAACACCAGTACCTTGGTCAGGTGAGGTCACTATCTCTCCTGTGATGGAGAGGTATTGAACAGATTTTTTTTAAACACATAAAATGCTCGAATAATTCAGCTGTCAGGCAGCATTTCTGAAGAACATGGACAGGTGACGTTTCAGGTCGGGTTCCTTCTTCAGACTAATTTTTCTGGTGGGGTTAGCGGGAGAAGTGGGAGGGAAGACAGCTGGAAGAGAGGAGATCACTACAATCTGTCTGAAGACGGGTCTCGACTGGAAACATCACCAGCACTTTGTCTTTTTTTGTGAACCAGCATCTGCAGTTCCTTGCATCTGTTATATTGAATAGATCAGTCTGGGAGACCATTGGGGCAGCATTTGGAAGACGGCATTTAATTTCTACATGGACCTTGTCTAACTATGCAAAATCATTGCATTTTCAATGAACTGCCGCCACATTATGGTGATTCATACACTATGCTGGTCTGGTGTGTGTGTGCCTGCTTAACAACAGCCTTTCAACTGCCCCAAGCCCTCCACCATTGCCACCAGTCAGATAGGCCACTCTTGTCTGCTCTTCCCACTGGCTTACACCAAACACCCCAAACTCCTGTAATGGCTCCAAACAGTGTTTCAGTCTACACCATTTCACCTCAAGTTGTGCCATGAATGAATGAATCACACGCCGAAGGCAAATAATAGAGTTGGCAATTCCAAATCCCCTGAGGATGTGTGAACATAAACAAGCAAAAGTTAATGACACATTACTATCATTGTCTAGCTCCATCTTAAAATACATCACCTTTAGTTTGCCAGGGAAAGAGTGGTTATTAACATACATAAACATACTTTCCAAGTTATTGCCAGATAGGTTTTTGTTGTGACGTCTCCCGACCTACATCGTTCATCCATTTCCCTCCACAGATGCTGCCTGACCTGCTTAGATCCTCCAGTAATTTGTTTGTTTTAAAACATTGTGTTTGGATCAGCTCTGCGCCGAAATAAGTCAATCTTTCCATTCAATCTTCATAATCACTATGTGACTTTCCAATTGAGCTCATTTGTCAACAGGCTTACAATATTAACTTTTGTTGGGAGTTTAGTTTGGCTTAGTTTAGTTTAGTTTTGTTTAGTTTCAAGATACATCGAGGAAACAGTCCCTTCGGCCCATCAAGTCAACACCGACCATCGACCATCCGTACACTAGTTTCAATCCACACAAGGGACAATTTACACAAACTAATTAACCTACAAACCTGCACATCTTTGGAGCGTGGGAGGAAACTGCAGCACCTGGAGACAACCCACATGGCCACAGGGAGAATGAACAAACACTGTACAGACAGCACCTGTGGTCAGGATCAAACCTGGGTCTCTGGCGCTGTAAGCCAGCAACTCTACCGCTGTGACACTGTGTAAGAAGACTAAATAACAAGACATGGCAGCAACATTCAATGTTAGGAAAAAAACTGAACTGGATCTGATTTAAACCTCAGCTGTTTCTACCACACTCTTGCAGCAGTTACAATGGTGTTTAATCTGAAAATGAATCATTGAACAACTGTCCAATTAGTCTCATTTCCCCACTCGGTCTCCTGCAAATATTCCTCCCACTTCCAGCCAGCAAATTTCAGATCACACAACACGCAGGGTAACAACAGCTTTTATCTTAAATTGTTTGTCCATTATCTTAAGTAAAGGCAGGACGTCATATCAACGCATACTGTTGCATAATGGCATCTTAAAATGTAAATTTCAATCCATTTACTTCCTGGAACCAGAATATTTATGATTTTCTTTCAGGAATTTGCTGGTTTCAGGGGTCGTGGAGATTTTTTCAAAGGAATTAGTTTGGATTTAGTTTCAAAGGAATTAGATTGGTTTTGAGGGATATGGGCCAAGTGCAGGTAAAATGGGAACAGCCAAGAATGGCAAATTGGTCGGCATGGACAAGGTGGGCCAAAAGGCTGTATAGTTGTATAATTTAATGAATGGTAGTTGAGGCAGGGACTATCCCAATGTTTAAGAAACAGCTAGAGAGGTACATGGATAGGTCAGGTTTGGAGGGATCTGGACCAAAGGCGGGTGGGTGGGGCTAGTGTAGCTGGGACATGTTGGCCAGTGTGGGCAAGTTGGGCCGAAGGGCCTGTTTCCACACTGTATCACTCTATGACTCTATGAATTAAGTGAATAGGTCTGCGGTCAAATCCCAGGCACCTGGAAAAGTTCTCCCACCAAATGCTTTTCTCCACCATTTGCAACTCTTCTTACTGCAGGTAAATTGTAGTGTGGGGTGGCTTGCAATAGCTTCTCACATTTGTGACCAACCATAGGAAATGGTATTCTCAAGGCACCACATTCAGACCTGGATGCAGATGTGAAGACCAAAGTGAGCTGGGGAAAGCTGCGGGAATGGATTGGCAAAGCTCTCGTTGATATGACAAGGGCTATATGTGGGGAATCAGGGTCAAGTACAGTCTTCAGGTGAAATAGGGTGAGAGGACCTGTGAAATACAGACCAGGTCGAAATTGAAATATGGTCTCTGCAACCATCAATGCGATTGTATTTCTGCAAATTTTCCCCTGTATTTTCATAATAAAAATCAATCACACAAACCTATCTTCTGCCCTTGCACTGAGAAGAAAGTGGATGAGGCATTCTACAGGTAGCAGCACGGCAAGGACATTGATGGGAAGTGAATAGATCGAATTGGACGGAGCTGGGGGAATGGAAGGTGAGGTAAAGGCAATGGGATATATGCTGAGGAGGGAAGGTCAATCAGGAAGGAAATTATAGAGTAGAATGGGATATTGGGGAGGAAAGAAAATGGGCAAATGGGGAGATTGAGGCAGAGGCAAAAAGGAAGGAGAAAGGGAACAGAGAATTGAGAATAGTTACATTTGGAAAGCTGACAGAGCTGTTTCTGCCCTGGGTATTGTTGGACCCGTTGATCAAACTGAAGCTTGTAGCTGCATCAACTTACTGTAGAGCCATTTAAAATAATTGGTCATTACAGTTACAGAGTCCTAGAATCATACATCAGGGAAACAGGCCATTCAGGAGGGTCTAAACTAGAATGGCAGGGGGGGGTGGAAATGGAAGGGCTGATGGGAAAGTGGAGGTTATGACAAGCAAGTTTCAAAGTAAGGACAGGCAGGGCGAGGATCATGAATATGAGGTCTCCTAATCTGAGGAAAGACATTCTTGCCATAGAGGGAGTACAGAGAAGGTTCACCAGACTGATTCCTGGGATGGCAGGACTTTCATATGAAGAAAGACTGGATAGACTCGGCTTGTACTCACTGGAATTTAGAAGATTGAGGGGGGATCTTATAGAAACTTACAAAATTCTTAAGAGGTTGGACAGGCTAGATGCAAGAAGACTGTTCCCGATGTTGGGGAAGTCCAGAACAAGGGGTCACAGTTTAAGGATAAGGGGGAAGTCTTTTAGGACCGATAAGAAAAAAAAATTCACACAGTGAGTGGTGAATCTGTGGAATTCTCTGCCAGAAAGTAGTTGAGGCCAGTTCATTGGCTATATTTAAGAGTCAAGTCAAGTCGTCACATTTATTTATATAGCACATTTAAAAAACAACTCTCCTTGGCCAAAGTGCTTTACATTTGTTATAAGAATAGTATAAACAAACAAACTACATACAAGAGGGAGTTAGATGTGGCCATTGTGGCTAAAGGGATCTGGGGGTATGGAGAGAAGGCAGGTACAGGATACTGAGTTGGATGATCAGCCATGATCATATTGAATGGCGGTGCAGGCTCGAAGGGCCGAATGGCCTACTCCTGCACCTATTTTCTATGTTTCTATGTTTCTATATGGGGATAATGAAGGGCTGAAGTGTGTTTACTTCAATGTAAATATTGTGGATAAAGCTGATGAACCTAGAGCCTTGATCGGTGCTTGGAATTATGATGTTGTGGCCATTACGGAAACTTGGTGCTTGCTTACCCCTGTTATCTTGCGGAGCTGCCATCTTCAAGGATCTTTGGACTAAGGCACAAGGATCTCTCTGTTATAAAGTAGTGACAGAGTCCTTGTACTCTACATTTAATATGAATGGATGTCCTAGCCTCATTCGTATTCCCAATATGTATCACTTCAGAATTTTAACTGGTTTATGTTTGTAATCAATTCCCTTTTCTCACAAGTACCACGTGGGATTCAGCTGGCATGTTCTTGTGACCTTGGGCACCACAAGTACTACTGGACAGTGAGCATTGAACCACTAGGTGGCAGAAGGACCTGGACAAACACAGGGACACCACCGGTTGTCTGTGGTGCTTTCAAGACAAGGAGAAATTGCTGCCTGTCCCGCTGAGTTACTCCAGCTTTTTATGTCTATGACCAACTGATCTGTAGTGTTTGCTGCTAATGCTGCTACCTTGAGAAAAAAATGCCACATGTAATGTAAAATGTAACATTTTATTTTGTTAAAAGTGCTTTGTGGTATTAGATGTTAGGGAAAGGTGGGGGGGGAGGGGAGGGGTGGGGAGAGGGGAGGGGTGGGGGGAGGTGGGGGTTGGGGTGACTTAGTACGGGAGACAAGTGTACTGACTGCGTGGGCAGACACTTTGGTAGTGATTGCCCATGGGGTTCACTGTCGAGGACTTCATAATGCAGAGAGCATTATAAACAGTGGAGTGATTAACCCTGGAAAGGGGGGAGACTTCTCTCTGAGTTGGACCCAGGAAACTGAAGCAGGAATTTTCTTGAGGTTATTAACGACAGATAAATGGATGGGAAGGGTTTAGAGGGCTATGGGCCACATGCAGGCAAATAGGACTACCCCAAGACACCAACTTGGACGGCATGGCCAAGCTGGGCCGAAGAACCTGTTTCCGTGTTGTACAGCACCATGACTAAGGCCTATCCAGTGGGATTGACATGTTTTGTATTTTTCCTTTCTAAAGATGCAGTGTATTTTGGTGACTATTGCACAATGCAGACCAGAAGCGCCTTCAATACCCAGATATACCAGATCCACACAAAATCTTTTTTTGCGGCAACTGTTTATAATGCTCTCTGCATTATGAAGTCCTCGACAGTGAACCCCATGGGCAATCACTACCAAGGTGTCTTCCCACACAGTCAGCACACCTCTCCTACACTTGTCTCCCGTACTAAGTCACCCCAACCCCCCCCCTCCCCCCACTCCCCTCCCCCCCACCCCCACCTGTCCCTCCCAACTCCAGTCCCGTCCCGATCCCCTGGGAAACTGAAGGGAGCGACAATCAACTGCCATGGATACAAATAATGTCATACACAAGAAAGGGCAGATGCTGGTTGACAAAAATTTTGGAAACGTCATCCCATCACCCATTCCTTCTCTCCAGAGATGCTGCCTGTCCCGCTGAGTGACCATACTGAGGTAATTCCCACGTATGTGAGTTCTACACGGCTCTGCCCGACTTTTGTGAATGGATTCGGTGGTTTGTACCCATTCCCCCTCTCTGCCCACCCACCCACCCACCCACCAAGCCAGCCAGCCGGACCCCTCCTCGTATAGCGGCGGAAGCAACATTTCCAAGAGAATGGGGCAGAGAGCTGGGGCAGGGCTGGGATGGGAGCAGGCAGATGAGGCGCACCAAAGGAACAAACAAGTTGATGGCTGCAAGGGTCAGGCAGCAGAGGCCTTGTGCCCCAGCGAGGTAGACCGCTCTTCCCCCTGCTAATGCACACACAGAAAGAGAGAGATGAGAGCAGAGAATGATCCCAGCCTAACCCAAGAGCCTTGTCACCCCAGACAGATTAATGACGCCTGTGCATTCCCCCCCCCCCCAAACCTCCCTCCACCTCAACTCACGCCTGGGCACCAAAGCAGCTCAGGAGGCGAACCCTGAGCTCTGATGTGCAACTGATGTGAAAGAACAGCGGCTGCGGCCGGCCGGCACCCGACATGGACTTCTCACACCCTCATGCACGAAAAGTGTGTGCGAATAAACAAAAACAAGGAATGAAACCAAAGCCCGGCTTGAAAGGCAACTAAAAATATTATCCGCTTAGAACGAGCATGCGCGGAGACATCCTCCACATTCAAAGATTTTATCTCCCGTCTCCCCGCAGTGTGTAGACCTGGCAGTAAATTCAATTAAAATATAGCAAACCTCCGCCTGCTGGTCTTCTAACTACATGATGCGTGTTTATGACACATCATAAGTATAACTGCTCTGGCACTGGACGGTGCTCATTTTCCCTTTGTAGGTCACATCAATAGATGCGGCCGCGCTGAATTCTATCTTTAACTCAAAGCCGCAGGATGGAGCTGTCTTCTTTAACACTGTTGCTTCGCCACCACGGCCTCCTTGCTGCACAATGGCAGCGAGTGCCAGGCCGAGATCCTGCCTAGTTTTTTTAAGTTCTGAAATTGAATAAATTTCAATACTGAATCAGAATATACTTACTGTATGAGATGCTGTCCAGCTCCTCTATTTGATACTTAAAACAGACCTTCATTCACAGTTGGCTCAAGAGTAACTCGGGAGAGGAACTTGATACATTGCAGAAATGGGAAGTAAACGGCAAACTTAGACATACATGTGGGAACACGTTTAAACTCGTGAACATAAACTTGGAATCTCATAGACAACCACAAGTGTGATTTTTTCTTTCACTCGGGATCACTCGTGGGTGGACTCGCATCGTGAGACAGGGCCATTAGGATTGGTTTGGAGGGATATGGGCCAAAAGCAGGCAGGTGGGACTAGTGTAGATGGGGCATGTGGGTGGCGTGGGCAAGTTGGGCCGAATGGCCTTTTTCCATAGTGTATGACTCTATGCTCTCTATGACTAGAGAGTGTAATAATAATAATAATAAATTTTATTTGTGGGCGCCTATACAAAAGTCTCAAGGACACCTTACAGAGTTTAACAAAGAAACAAATAATCGGGGTAAAATAAGTTATAAAGACATCACCAATACACAAATGAAAGACAGAATTCAATCCAAAGACACAAAAAAGAAAATCAGAAACACAATGTGAGGAGAGAGCAGCGGCAGCTAAACCGCGCCAGCGTCCACTCTCCCCTCCGACCGCCATCTTGGACACAGACTAACATAGACACAACACACAAAAATCATCCCCCCACAATGGTTACCACTGTGGGGGAAGGCACAATGTCCAGTCCCCAACCCCAGTTCACCCAAAGTCAAGCCTATTGAGGCCTCCGCTATTGCCTCTACGGAGGCCCGATGTTCCTGACCGTTCTCACCGGGTGATGTTGCCCCGGCGTCGGGAGAGTCCTCACAGCGGCTGGGCCACCTGGAACGGCCGCATTCCTCACCGGAGGCCACAGCTACCGAAGCCGACAAGGCCGCGCCGGTTTGGAGCTCCAAGGCTCCCGATGTTAAAGTCAGCGCCGCCCAATCCTCTCCGCAGTCCGCACCCCAGAGGTGTTGATCTCCGGAGCTCCAGGAATGCCTTAAGGTGAGAGGACAAAGTGTAAAGGAGTTTAAAGGAGATGTGCAGGGCAATTTTTTTACGCAGTGTGTGGTGAGTGCCTGGAACACGCTGAGTGGTGGTGGAAGCCAGATACAATCGTGGCATTTAGAGGGTTTGAGATACTCAAATGGATATGAAGGGAATCGAGGAGAAATGGATCACATGCAGGCAGAGGAGATTAAGTTAAATCTAACTTCATGTTTGACACGGACATTGTGGGCCCAAGGGCCTGATCCCGTGCTGTACTATTCCATCTTTTCATGCGCACTGCATGTCTCAGCAGCCAATCCATGATGTAAGTGGAACTTGCTTGCCATGCCTTTTACCTGCACCAAATCCCATCCCTCCAGCTGTCCAGCACAGTTGGATCAGGTATCCCATTCCCATTTATCCCTGACACATTCCCATCCAGCCACTGACAAACTGACCTAACATCAATTCTAGATTACACGTCCACCCACTGAACACCCTGCACATTTGTTCACCCAAGTGACGACTGAATGCACCCTAAGCCACTGAACACCAGTTCCCATACCCATTCCCACCACCCTCCACATCCCCCACCCATACTCCCATTCTCACATCCTCCAGGCCCATCTCTCACCCTCCACACACATCTCCCCATCCCCCACACCAGCTCACAATCCCATCCTCCTCAGCCCAATGTCCGCTATCCATGCCCATCTCCTCACCCCCATTGTCCCTGTCCACCATCTCCCACTATCATTCTACATCCCCATCCACTCTGCCCACACCTCCCTCATCCCTGGTTCCCAAATTCCACCTCCCCATCTCCATAGCCACCTCTCCATCCCCACCCCCACCCTCCCCATCCCACCCTCCCCAGACCCCACCCCCACAATCCCACCCCCAACTCCTCATCCCCACCCCCAACTCCCCATCCCCCACCCCCACCCCCACCTCTCCATCCCTATTGCCACTTTCCCGTCCCCATTCTGCCCACCCATGATCTCCTCATCCCCATGCTTCCCCCCCCCCATCCCTTGACTCTCGCTCCTAGCTAGGAGGTGTAGGCAGGACAGAGCCTGGCAAGTGACAGGTGGAGGAAAGCACTGGCAGATGCTGGTTTACACCGAAGCTAGACATAGAATGCTGGAGTAACTCAGCGGGACAGGCATCATCTCTGGAGAGAAGGAATGGGTAACGTTTTGGGTCGAGACCCTCCTTCTGTCACCCATTCCTTCTCTCCAGAGATGCTGCCTGTTCCGCTGAGTTGCAACAGTACTTTGTCGATAGTGATAGGTGGATGCAGGTGTGGGTTTGTTTATTGGCAGCTTGGTGAAGAAAGGCTCGAGATGAAAAGGAGACAATTTTAGGTTACAACCCTCCCCTTATCTCACCTCTCTTCCTGTGCCCCTCCCTTCCCACCCAGTCTGTGCATCCATTTCTCCCACTATGGCCCTTCCTTCTCCCCCCCTACATCCCCATCTAACTATATTCGCCCCCCCCCCCCCCCTCCCCTCTGGATTACAGCTTTTTGTCTGCATTTCATCTCTAGCCTTTGTCCTCCTAACTGGAAATCAAATGCAACATATCACAAAATTCATGAACAAACTTCTGCAGATGCACTGTAGAGAGTACCCTGACTGGTTGCATTGTGGCCTGGAATGGCAATTCCAATGCTCGGGAAATGCAAGAGGCTGGAGAATGTGCAGGAAGGAACTGTAGATGCTGGTTTAAACCGAAGATAGATACAAAAGTTGGAGTAACTCAGCGGGTCAGACAGCATCTCTGGAGAAAAGGAATAGGTGTCGGGTCGGGTCTGATGAAGGGTCTCGGCCCAAAACGTCACCTATTCCTTTTCTCCAGAGATGCGTTCAAACCCGCTGAGTTACTCCAGCTTTTTGTGTCTCTTAGGCTGGAGAATGTAATGGACTCAACCTGGTTCATCATAAGTAATCTCCTGCCTCAAGAAAATACCTCTGTCAACACCTTCAGAGATTCACAATTCACATCAATGACAGATGGAAAGACAGAGTGTATTTGATTATGAGACACAGTTAAACAAGAACATGAGTTTGCAAAGAGAACAATAAGTATATAAAAAGCTATAGACAGTTAATCAATTGGTCGACAAGGTTTCAGACAAAGTGTGGGAAAATATGAGGTTATTTATTTTGGTGTAATGAATAGAGAATAATATTTTTTTATTTTGAGAAGCTAGTAAACACGTGTGTACGGAGGGATTATGTGTATTGGTTCAGCCGACACAGAGCAAATACGCAGGTTCAACAAGGAATTAGAATGGCAAGTAACACAGAAATAAAATACTCAGCAAAAACAAACTGTTGGAGGAATTCAGCAGGTGAAGGGAAATAGACAGATTATATTTTTTAGTTTGGTTTAGTTAAGTTTAGAGATACAACACGGCAACAGGCCCTTCAGCCCACTGCACCAACCAGCGATCCCACCATTAACGCTATCCTACACACACTAGGGACAATTTACATTGCTACCAAGCCAATCAATCTACAAACCTGTACGTCTTTGGATTGTGTGAGGAAACCGAAGATTTCAGAGAAAACCCACCAGGTCACGGGGAGAACACACAAACTCCGTACAGACAAGCACCCATAGTCAGGATTGAACCCAGATCTCTGGCGCTGTAAGGCAGTAGCTCCACCGCTACGCCACCGTGCTGCCCTAGGTCAGGACCTTTCTTCAGACTAAATTTCTCATGCAGAGTTCCTCAGCAGTTTGTTTTTTTGGTCAAGATTCCAGCACGTGGCAGCTTAATGTTCCAGGGTACATATGCTGCAGGAGAGATGGAGATGGGGGTAAAAGAGGAGGGGGTGTTGCTTTCTTGATTAAGGAGAATGTCATGGCAGTAGTTCAAGAGGACATTACAGACGGTTCATCCAGTGAATCTATAAAGGTGGAGCTGAGAAATAAAAAGGGGATGAACACCTTGTTGGGAGTGTACTACAGACCCCCAAATCGGCAACGAGAATTAGAAGAGCAAATGTGCAAATGGGAGATTGCAGGCAGCTGCAGGACTAATAAGGTTGTCATAGTATTGTCAATATTGACTGGGACTGTCATAGTGCAAAAGAATTAGACGAGGCAGATTTGTCAAATATGTTCAGGAACGTTTCTGCGGCCAATATGTAGAGAGCCCTACACAGGAGAGGGCAAAGCTTGATCTACTCTTAGGTAATTGGGAAGGTCAAGTGACTAAAGTGTCGTGGAACAGTGACCACTGTTCTATTAGATTAAAAATAGTTATAGATAAAGTCAGGGCAGGCCCACGAGTTAAAATTCTAAATTGGGGCAAGGCCAAGTTTGATGGTATTAAGCAGGAACTTGCTCCAATTGATTGGAGTAGGCTGTTTCTGGACAAAAGAATGTTGGGAAAGTGGAATGCATTTGAAGGTGTGCCAAAGGAGTTCAGAGTATGTATGTTCCAGTTAGAGTGAAAGGCAAGGCAGGTAGGAATATGGATGCATGGATGACGAGGGAAATTAAGGCTCTGGTCAGGAAAAAGAAGGAGACATGGAACAAGTATAGGTAGCTGAGATCAAGTGTATCGCTGGAGGAGTTTCAAAATTGAGGTGCGTACTTAAGAAAGAAAGCAGGAAGGTAAAAAATGTCAGGAGATACTGTAGCTCTGGCAAATAATATTAACTGCAAGCCTATGAGATTGTGTGTACATTAAGGGAAAATAGGTATTTGAGGGAGAATAGTAAGATTAAATGAGAACTTACCAGTTTGAAGTTTGATCTTTATTTTATGAGGAGTTACGTTGGTGATTACGTGAAGAAGACCCGTCAGGGCACATGCGCGTCAATCTTCAAAGCAGCGGTATGAAATCACAGACAACACAATAATTGAAGTAACATATTAAGATGATCAACATGAGAACTACCATTATGACCTTTTTTCTATGAGAGAGGGTTGGGCGTGGCGGGCACGTAATCACCAACGTAACTCCTCATAAAATAAAGATCAAACTTCAAACTGGTAAGTTCTCGTTTAATCTTACTATTTTACTTCGGAGTCACGTGAGTGACTACGTGAAGATTTTAAAGCTCTGTGATTTTTATGGCCGCAGATCAAACTCCCCGCTTCTCACTGCATCGATTGACTCTGAGTATCATCAATAATGCTGTAAACATGACCTTGCATATCATGCAAAAACAAAACAGTTTTATTTTTGGTCATAAAACAACCAATAAACCCTCTTAATTTAGGGCAACAAACGGAAACAGAATTAAACAGTATTGAAAACAGACTTTAAACAATAGCAACAGCACTCAATATTGAGTGGGCAAACAGCCCTCCATCGGCAATCGGCCGATGGTAGTATTGCTGAAAACACAAGTTCATTTTTCCAACCTGCGGCTTTTAATATATGGTCGATGGGAACGTCCATCGCCTGACCCGCAGATGTTGCTACCCGCAGATGTTGCTACTGCGCTAGTGGAATGAGATGTAAACACATAAATGTTAATTCCTGCCTGAACCAACTCTTACTTTAACCACCTTGAGATAGTCTGAACTGCCACTCTTTTATGTTGGCTTCTTGTAACTGACAAATAATCCTGGTTTCTTCTTGTCTTAAAGCCCTTGTGGCTTCAATGTAATGTAAGAAATGTGTCCTTACACATAAACATGGATCTGTAGGATATGCTGAGAACACAATCTTAAATCCTGTCACACCTGGCCTGCTTTATTTGAGCAGGTCATA
Source organism: Malacoraja senta (assembly GCA_038087875.1). Taxonomy (NCBI): domain Eukaryota; kingdom Metazoa; phylum Chordata; class Chondrichthyes; order Rajiformes; family Rajidae; genus Malacoraja; species Malacoraja senta. The sequence goes on along the minus strand of CM075979.1, from coordinate 40,145,206 downwards.
AATATAAAACAGAACATTCTCTGTAGTCACTTCCATTCTATCTAACTAACGTTTTTGCAAAGTCTGCACTCTCTGTACTGACACCAATGCCATTAGCATAGCCAATTTCATGGTTAATTTTAACAAAGTTATAGATGTGACAGTGACCCAATGACGAAGCATGTTAAGAACAACGCTTACATCGCAGATTACCATATACCTAGGCTTAGGCGGTTTGGAATTAAAGATTCCTTTCATCAACCTAGATATGAGAGGGTGAGAACCTATACTTTGTGTCCGTGTACCTATTACAAGATATGCTGACAAAGCACTTCTAGCTGTATTGATAGCACTATAGCTAAGACCCTCATCATAATAAAGTGTAGATAAAATTCTGACACATTTTCAATAACTACAATATCATATTGAATATTCTTTTGAACACAATATTGTTCCCATTTTTTTACATAAGTCATATACTGCTTTTGAGTACTCTTTCTCCAGGCTGCAGTGAGTATATCCACCTTTGGCCTAGAAAGCCCTCGACCAATGTAAGGCATTCTTAAAAACCTGCAAATTAACAGATCAATACGATCACATAACGGATGAACTTAACGCGTTACTGGATGCTCCAGCAAATTCCTACTGTTTAGAATCAGCAAAAGGAGGTTGGATCGCTATCTGTAACATCAAAGGGAACCATGGTTGAATCGGGCAATTTGGTATCACCAAAACCCCTGAAGCGGCATCCTGCTTGATTTTCTCAAACACCGGCCTATGAGGCAGAATGGTGGGAAAATGTACACAAACATATCATCCCAATTTAGTGAAAAAGCATCAATTGCCACTGCCCCATGGATCTGGTGCCCATGAAACATATTTTGGCCTTCCATATAGAAGTACTATATTCTTGAACACATCCTGGTTCAACATCCACTCTGTATTATCACGGAATTTTCGTGACCTGCCATCTGGTACTACATTAAGTTTCCCTGGCAGATAGCTCCAATCCAAATATCCATACTCCAGGTCCAATTTTATTTGCCAACCTGTCACATGATAACGATTTGATTCCACCCATGTGATTCATATAAGCAACTGCTGCAGTGTTGTCTATTTGGCACTGCACATGCAAACTAGTTTTGTTAGTGCCATACGCCTTGAGTCCATAAAATACTCCTGGTTAATTACCCATGTTTGCAGAAGCAATGTCCATCTGTCTCCACAGCTGGATCTTGTATCAGTAGCACCCCACCCAAGTGCTCTGACATCTGTCTGCAAAATCATGGAAGCTTGGTCCAATAACACTTTGGAACTACTAGTGGACACATGCTGAATCCACCATTGTACATCAGCAACAGCCTCTATTGATAGAAGCATAGGTTTATTATAATGACCCCAATGTATCCTCAGTGCTTGTTCCTTTGACCTTTGTAATTGTAGATAATAAAGTGGCCACTATTGAACTGCTGGAAATGCTTCCAGCAATTTCCCCAGCAGACTCGTCACCTGGCTAATTGAAGGCTGTGTGTCAGCAATTAACTTGATACAGCTCTTAATTAGCTCTACCCTTTTTTGCCTCGGCAAGGTCACAATCATGTTGATTGAGTCTATTGTGAACCCAACTAGTCAATTTGTGTCACAGGTATTAATTTATATTTCTCTGGATAGCTTATGAAGTCCAATTTTTAAAAAGTGTTTTTTACCAACTGCCACTGATGCTTCAGCTGTTTCCTTTGATTGTCCTACAATCAAGATATTATCTAGTTAAGCCATGAGCACATGCCCTTGACTTCTCATCATGCCTAGAATAGGTTTTAACAACTTTGTAATCACTCCAGGAGCTGAAGACAAACCATTAGGCAGTGCATTGTATTGCCATAATTGCCCCATCCAGCTGAATTTTAAATCTTCTATCCTGCAAATGAACAGACACTGAATCCGCATCTTTAAGATCTCCTCAAACGTTTCCATCTTAAAATGTCTATACCGTACAAAAAGGTTTAAGACTATTCAGGTCCAGTATAATTCTGCATCCCCCATCCTTTTTTGGTCTGGGAAAGATATTGGACACAAACTGATGGCTTTGGTAAACTGCGTTAGCAATTACACCTTTATTACATAAGCTTGCAAGTTCCAGCTGAACTTCCAATTGTTCAGTGATACTGAAGTCAAAATCCTTTTTGGAACATGTTGCATGGGTAAATCAGAATTTGCATTAAGCTTTATTCGAAACCCTTCAATAACCTTCAGTATAAACATATCTGAGGTATCACATTAGATCTGTCTACATGAGAACCAGATCCACTTACTTCCTTACCACCTGGCATTCTTCCCCGGCCTCGAGCTGGATATCTCACCTTCCCTGGCGCTGCTAGAGCCGAACGCCAACTGCGCTGCATCGTAGCTGGACTCGTCCGTTGCCCGGACCAGTCTCCTCGCTTATAGGGATACTTCCGCTTTAGTGGATATGTGGCTGCTGGCTGCTTAATCAAGCCCACCATCTTGGCCTCCTCCTCCAGCTCCTTCACCTGCTTTGCGAAATCCTCGCCAAACAGATTTGCCGGTTGCACTGTGCCAGGCCACAGTTGATTGGGGCTTCATGCTTCCTTACTGTCTCATCCATTGTCAGCTCCTGTAGCTGATGTGAGACTTGGTAATTTATGCTGGTGGTCAGTTCCTCACCCAGAGGCTCACCAGCGTCCGACGACAGGGCAAACCGTGCTGCACACTGTGTCAGCTCTGGCCGCTGCATGCCCTCCCTTTGGAAGTCGTCGTCGGACTCAGGGTCAGAGCGTATCTGCCCTTCTGCACTCACCTCTTGCAAAGAGGGTGCTTTCAAGCAGGCCTCTACTAGGCACTGCCGGCGGAGCCTTCGCCACGGCCTCCCGCCCACACAAATCCTCCTGGAGTGTGGCTTTGTGAAGCAGGCCTCTACTAGGCACTGCCGGCGGAGCCTTCCCCACGGCCTCCCTCCTGCGCAACTCCTCCTGGAGTGTGGCTTGGTGGAGCAGCCCCTGTATGAGCTGCTCCTTTTGGATAACCGCTGGGGCACGGTATCCTGTCCCCGACGGGACTCTCCTGGCCCGACTCTGCGGAGTCAATGGCCCTGACAGACTTGGCTTATGCCTACCGCCCGACTGGCGTTGGCTGTGTACCCGGCTGGGCACTTTGCCAAGTCTGTCGCCGCACCGCTACCGGCTTGCGACTCCCCAGAGGTGACAGGCTGCCTTTCAGTGACTGCGCTCCCGCAGCTCTCTCTCCCCTTGTCCGTAGCACGCCTGCACCTCGATGATTTTCCTTGTTCCTGCATTGTGGGGGGAAAAATACAGCAACAATTTCTATACTCTTTTTCTAACTTCTCCAAAGTCTCCCCGACTTTGGTGGAGCTGTAACTACTCACCTGCTGGAGGAGCTCCGTCTTCCTGCTACCGGGCGCCAATGAGTCAGACGTAATGACGCGCATGCGCCCTGACGGGTCTTCTTCACGTAGTCACTCACGTGACTCCGAAGTAAAATAGAGCCCCTCAGACATCAAAGCGATCATCTCTGGGCAAGATCCCCAATGAGTATTTCACCTCTGTTTTTTACCATGCAAAAAGACATGAAATCTGGGAAATTTGGGACAGTTAATGGAAATGTATTGAGGACAGTCCATATTATGGTCGAGGAGGTACTGAACATCCCAAGGCTTACAGAGGGAGATAAATCTTTGGGGCCAGATCAGGTAAATATAATGACACGTAGAGAAGAAATTGCAGGCACCCTGGCTGAGATATATGAATATTCATTGTTTAAGAAGGAACTGCAGATGCTGGAAAAATCGAAGGTAGATAAAAGTGCTGAAGAAACTAGGCAGGTGAGGCAGCATCTATGGAGTGATGGAATAGGTGACGTTTCGGGTCGAGACCCTTCTTCAGACTGATGTGGAGGCGGGAAGACGAAAGGAAGAGACGGAGCCTGTGGGAGAGCTGGGAAGGGGAGGGGAAAGAGGGAGAAAGCAAGGACTACCTGAAATTGGAGAAGTCAATGTTCATACCGCTGGGGTGTAAACTACCCAAGCAAAATATGAGGTGCTGCTCCTCCAATTTATGGTGGAACTCACTCTGGCCATGGAGGCGGCCCAGGACAGAAAGGTCGGATTCGTAATGGGAGGGGGAGTCGAAGTGCTGAGCCACCAGGAGATCAGGTTGGTTATTGCGAACTGAGCGAAGGTGTTGGGCAAAGCAATCGTCAAGCCTACGCTTGGTCTCACCGATGTAGAGCAGCTGACACCTAGAGCAGCGGATGCAATAGATGAGGTTGGAGGAGGTGCAGGTGAACCTCTGCCGCACCTGGAAAGACTGCTTAGGTCCTTGGATGGAGTCAAGGGGGGAGGTAAAGCGACAAGTGTAGCATTTCCTGCGGTTGCAAGGGAAAGTGCCATGGAGGGGTGGTTTGGGTGGGAAGGGACGAATTGACCAGGCAGTTACGGAGGGAGCGATCTCTGCGGATAGCCGAAAGGGGAGGAGATGGGAAGATGTGGCCAGTGGTGGGATCCCATTGGAGGTGGCGAAAAATTCGGAGGATTACCTGTTGTATGTGACTGCTGGTAGGGTGGAATGTGATGACAAGAAGGACTCTGCCCTTGTTATGAGTGGGGGGTGGGGAGTGAGAGCAGAGTTACGGGGTATAGAAGTGACCCTGGTGAGAGCCTCATCTATGGTCGAAGAGAATGGGGACATCTCCGATGCCCTGGTTTGGAACACCTCATCCTGGGTGCAGATGCGGTGTAGACTGAGGAATTTGGAGTAGGGGATAGAGTCCAGATATCCATGAGAGTCAGTGGGTTTATAGTAAATGTCGGTCGGTAGTCTGTTACCTGCGATGGAGATGGTGAGGTCTAGAAATGGTAGGGAGATGTCGGAAATGGTCCAGGTGAATTTGAGTGCCGGATGGAAGTGGAATGGATGAAGTCAGTGAGATCTGCATGGGTGCAGGAGGTAGCACCCAAGCAGTCGTCGATGTAGCGGAGGTAGAGTTCGGGGATAGGGCCACGGTATGCCTCGAACAAGGATTGTTCGACGTACCCTACAAAGAGGCAGGCATAGCCAGGGCCCATGCTCGTGCCCATAGCTATGCCTTTGATTTGGAGGAAATGGGAGGAGTCAAACGAAAAGTTGTTGAGTGTAAGGACCAGTTCCGCTAGGTGGAGAGTATCGGTAGATGGGGATTGATTGGTTCTGCGGTTGAGGAAGAGACGGAGGGCTTTAAGACCCTCCTGGTGGGGGATGGAGGTGTAGATTGACTGGACATCCATGGTGATGATGAGGGAATGGGGCCTGGAAAACGGAAGTCCTGGATGAGACAAAGAGCATGTGAAGTGTCTTGGACATAGGTAGGGAGGGATTTAACCAGGGGGGATAGGATGGGGTCGAGGTATGTGGAAATAAGTTAGGTAGGACACAAACAAGCAGAAACAATGGGTCTGCTAGGACAGTCAGGTTTGTGGATTTTGTGGAGATTTGTGAGTTGCCAGAAGACTAGAGGGTGGCTAATATTCCTCCTCCATTTAAGAATGGCTAAAAGCAAAGTCTGGGAACTATAGACAAGTGAGCATAAATATCTGTGGTAGGGAAGTTACTGGAGAATATGCTGAGGGATAAGATATATAAGCATTTGGATAGAAAGGATATGATTAGGGAATGTTTAAGAAAGAACTGCAGATGCTGGAAAAATTGAAGGTAGACAAAAATGCTGGAGAAACTCAGAGGGTGAGGCAGCATCTATGGAGCGAAGGAATAGGTGACGTTTCGGGTCGAGACCCTTCTTCAGACGTTTTGATTTGATTAAGGATAGTCAGCATGGTTTTATTCATGGAAAATTGTGTCATCCAAATCTGATTGAGTTTTTTGAAAAAGTAACCAGAAAGGTTAATGAGGGCAAAGCCGTCTATATGGACTTGAGCAAGACATTTGATAACTGCATGGTAAGCTGCTCTGGAAGGTTCGATTGCATGGGGTCCAGTAAGAGATAACTAACTTGATTGGGAATTGGCATCATGGAAGTGGTGATGGTGGAAGGTTGTTTTTCAGACTGGAGGCTTGTGACTGGTGGTGTGTCTCAGAGATCGGTGCTGCTAGTGATTTATTTCATTGATTTGGATGAGAAAGTTGAAGGCGTGATTAGTAAAAGGTCTGTCTCACTGTGCGAGTTGACCCACGAGCAACCCCGAGTGAAAGACTCGTGGTTGCGTACGAGACCACAAGTTTATGATCCCGAGTTTAACCGAGTTCCCACGGGTATGTCTAAGTTTGCCGTTTACTTCTCATTTCTGCGATGTTCCAAGTTCGGCTCCCGAGTGTACCAAGTTCCTCTCCCGTTAATCTTGAGGCAACAATGTATATCGAAGTGTTGAAAAATCATCACACGTTAAAAAAATGATGTCATGCCAGCCAAAGAACGTAGAGACTATTGTGTTTGCTGCATGTGTTCTGCACAACCTGATCCGTATCAGAGGTGCAGCTTCAGGATCAGCGACAGCCATGCAGGACGGTGACTTAGTGGACAGTCAAACAGGGAGAATAACACTAGGTGCGTGGAGGAGTGGTACAAACGACGAGACTTTGGTGCCACTGCAGTGTTTTCGAGGTAACACGGGGACCAACAGTGCAAAAGAGCAGAGAGACCATCTCTGCTCCTACTATAATTCAGAATTGGGCAGTGTGCCGTGGCAGGACAGCTTATTTTGAGCGGCTGCCGACCACAGGTACATCACTGCATGAGGAGAGCCCACATGCAGAAAAATCCAGTTAATTTCATGTTTAGTTTAAATCCTGCTGACTTTTCATTGTTTAACTTTAAGTGTGGATTTTATTTTTTATTGTGGTGTAAAAGTAATTTCATTGCATCTGTCTTTCCTTTAAAACGTGGTTATCATGCATCTGCTTAAGAAGCCCTTTTTCATACCACTGCGTTGTTTGCTGTGGTGCTTCACCGTGATATGGGTTTGCAGGAAATTACGCATATTTCTCAATATGCGCAAAAAGCGTTTTTTATATTGAACAAGAATAAAGACTTTGTTTCACATTCAAGACATTTGTTTCACATAAGACTTTGTCTTATTTTCTGATCTACTGAGAGGTGACAATTTTAAACATTTAAAAAGCACAGCATATGGGGCAGCTGAGTCCTTAAATCTCACAAATGATTGTGAGAATCAAGATGTGAATATATTTTGCCTTCCTCTATTTTGTGTTTTATGATGAAAGGAATATTACATTCAAGTCATGAGACTTTGTAGTGATATTAAAATGAAGACTTCCAGACATCAATTTGATCTTGATAGCAAAGAACTCTCTTTTATTGTGCAATGAAGTAAACAAACAGTGAGAATCAAACGGATCAGCAAAAAGCTTTTCAACACAACACAACACAACACAAATTTATATATAAACTTCAAGCAATTTTTTCTTTTCAACCCACTCTGTCACCTTATCAATAACTTGCTTAACTTTGTTAAGCAGAATTTGTCTTTAAAAAGTCTAAGTAACTGATATTTCTGTCCCTGATTATTGTTTCTAAAAAGAGTTCCCACGGTAGAATCACGAGTCACAAAGTTAAACGCACGGGCCACTACGTTCTTACAACGAGTTTAAAATGTTTCACATTTTAACCACAAGAGTACATTTTACTCGTGGAAAAGTACAAACACGTTTGAACTTTTGCAAGAGTTAACAAGTTTCACGGGTACCTCCCGATAGCGCCAAGAGTCGCTAAGTTGCGTCCACGAGTTCCGACGTTCCCGCTACGTTAATTGTACGTGATTACCACGAGTTAAATTTGTTTTAAACTCGGGGTCACTCCTGGGTCAACTCGCACAGTGAGACAGCCCTTTAAGTTTGTAGATGATACTAAAGTGGGTGATATCATAGATAGTGAAGATAGTTATTAAAAATTACAGCAGGGTCTTGATCAACTGCGCATTTGGGCTGATGAATTGTTAATGGAGTTTAATGCATAGAAGTGCGAGGTGTTGCATTTTGAGAAGTCAAGCGAGGGCAGGACCGACAGTGAATGGCAGGGCCCTGGGAAGTGTTGCAAAGTGGAGGGATCTAGGAGTGCAGATAAATAGTTCCTTGAAAGTAGCATCACAGGTAGGAGAAGGCTTTCGGTACATTTGCTTTCTTCAGTCAGGGTATGGACTATAGTAATTGGAATGTTATATTAGAGGAGTGCAAGGTATTGGTGAAGCTGCTTTTGGAGTAGTGTTGAATTTTGGTCACCCTGTTACAGGAAGGGAGGTGTTAAGCTGGAAAGAGTTCAGAGAAGATTTATGAGGATGTTGCCAGGACTTGAGGGCTTGAGCTATAGGGAGAGGTTGGGCAGGTTAAGAGTTTATTCTATGGAGCACAGTAGGATAAGGGGTGATGTTATAGAGGAATATTAGATCATGAGAGAATAGGCAGGACAAAGTAAACAGAGTCTTTTACCCAGAGTTAGAGAATCAAGAGAGATAGGTTTAAGATGAGAGGGGAAAGATTTAATAGGAACCTGAGAGGCAACTTTTTCACACAGTGGGTATATGGCACAAGTTGACAAATTGGGAGTATAAGGATGGAGTTAAAGGGGAAGAGAGTACAGGAAAAGTTACAAAGGACACCCGAATTAATGGGATGGAAAGTTCAAGATGGATAAGAGAGTAAGGTCAGGTGAAAGAGGAACCAGTGTGAGAGGGGAGGTGAATACCAAATTAAAAGTGTTATATATGAATGCGCAAAGTATAAGAAATAAAGTGGATGAGCTTGAGGCTCAGTTAGAAATTGGTAAGTATAATGTTGTGGGAATTACAGAGACATGGCTGCAAGAGGATCGGAGCTGGGAACTGAATATTGAGGGGAATACGTCCTATCAAAAAGACAGACAGGTGGGCAGAGGGGGTCAGGTGGCTCTGTTGGTAAGGAATGAAATAGTAAGATTAAACGAGAACTTACCAGTTTGAAGTTTGATCTTTATTTTATGAGGAGTTACATTGAGGGACTACGTGAAGAAGAGCCCGTCCAGCCGCACACGCGTCAATCTTCAAAGCAGCGGAGTGAAATCACAGACAACAATAACTGAAGTATGATAGTAAGATACGTAAAGACTAGAACTACCAGCTCGATCTTTATGAGGGTGGGAGCGGAGGGCACGTAGTCCCTCAACATAACTCCTCATAAAATAAAGATCAAACTTCAAAAACTGGTAAGTTCTCGTTTAATCTTACTATTTTACTTCGGAGTCACGTGAGTGACTACGTGAAGATTTCAAAGCTCTGTGATTTCACGCCGTAGATTCAAATCCAGGCATCTCACTGCATTGATTGACTCTAAATAAGTAAAGCAATCAACAATGCATAACCACAACATGGATGCAACCAGTTAATGGTTAATTTATCACCACAATAGTAACTCCTTTATCACAAGAGGAATACTTAATACTAAATCCAAAATAGCACCACCAAATAACCACAAGTACTATAATCTCCTTATGGTAATACTTGTGAAACATTCTTTCACTTTGGCCTATGGCCGCGAGGATATGGTCTATTGGAACATCCAAATCCTTGGCCGCCAATGTTGATGGTGCCCTGGTGGAATGAGATTTAAATTTGTCAGTATCAATACCTGCATCAAGCAACACCTGCTTCAGCCATTTTTAAATAGTCTGAACTGACAGTTCCTTATGCAGCTATTTATGGCTAATAAAAATGCTGATACTGCACCTCTTAAGGTTCTGGTGGCTTCAATCTAACATTGTAAATGTGATACTACACATAGACGTGGATCCGTAGGATATGCTGAAAACCCCAACTTACATCCTGTGATTCCAGGTCTACTCTGTTTAATCAAATCATAGACATAGAACATAATAGTACCTGTTGCTATTTCCATCATGTCTATTCGTAGTTTCTGCAATGTTTGCACTCTCTGTGCTGAAAACAGTGCCCTGAGCATGGCTACCTTAATGGCAATTTAGGCCAAGGACAGCACTGCAATAGGAGTCCATTAACGAACACGCATAACACATCTCTTACATTCCAGATTTTTGTATACGTGTCTAGGAGGCTTAGAATTGAAAATTCCCATCATAAATCTACAGACCAAAGGGTGTAACCCTACAAGATTTTATTCTGATTCCCTCCATAGATATGCAGAAAAGGCACTCCTTGCAGTATTCATAGCACTATAGCTTAACTGTCCAATAAAAAATAAAGAGTTGACAGAAACTCTAACACGTCTGAGATGTCTGCAGTGTGATATGTAATATTCTGCGTTAAGCAAAACATATCGCATTTCCTTATGTAGGAAATGTACTGCTTCTGGGTACTATCCCTCCAGATTGCAATAATATCCATAGTACGATCTGATAGTCTTCTTCCGATATATGGCACACCTTAGAATCTGCAAATCAACAAACCAATACGATTATGTAAAGGATGTGAATCATCAGTTATAGGGTGCACAAACAGGTTAATTCTGTTTGGGAAAATCATAAGAGGCTTTCTGATCATTTTTAACACCAGAGGGTACCATGGTTTTGTAGGTCCAATCTGATACCACCAATACTCCCGAAGGGGAGTCCTGTTTGATCTTCTGTATATACTGACTAAATTAGGCAAAAATGGAGAAAATGTACACAAAAACATTCTACCCCAATGCAGCGAGAAACATCCACCGCTACTGCCCCAGGATCAGGTTCCCATGACACATATTTAGGTAATTGGTGGTTAAGTCTGGATGCAAACAAGTCACCAATCGTGCAACAATATTATTAAATTTGTCACGATCCAACATCCATTCTGTATTATCATTGAATACATGACCTTGAGTCTGCAACTATTTTGAATCTACCTGGTAGGTAGGTTGCCAAACCAAATATTTCTGGTAAAAACACCAGGTCCAGATCACGTTAGCCAGTCTATCACAAGATTTTGACTTCATACCACTCAAATGATAAACATACGTTTCTATTCCGTAGTGTCAATCTAACCTAAACATGCAAACTTTGCATATTAGAGCAATAAGCTATAGGCCATAAAATGTTCCTAAAACTCTCATTAATGATTCCTTGTTATTGGATCAAAGGTACTTTCTCCACATTCCATCTACCTCCACAGCTGGAAATACTTATAAGTATGACCCCAACTTAGAGCACTAAAATTTGTAGCATAATGGAAGGTGTTTCAACCAGGATCTCTCTGGAGGCATTTGAGACACCCATGATCCATCATGGTAATCCAGTAATAATTGCAACTGGCAAATACATGGGCCTGCCAAAATGCTCTAAATGTATTCTCCATGCCTCTATCCATGCTTACTGTAAATGCTGAAAATGCAGCGATCTAAATTGTACAGCTGAAAATAAGCAATAGTTTGCAAAGCAGGCTTGCTACCTGCCTAATTGAGGGTTGGTGCTCTGTAATGAGCTTAATACAACTTCCAATTAAATACAGCCTTTATCCTAAGGCTGAATCACAACCATGTGTTCTCATTTAATAATGGAACCCAAATAATCCATAACTGTGCTTGGTAATTGTTTAGATTTATCTGGATGGTTAATAAATCTCCAAAGTGAGCTTGATTCTTGATACTCATGGTTCTGTTGGAGCCCGAGTGTTTCCTACGATCAGAATATATCAAAATAGGCCATTACCAAATGGCCCTGAGTTCTTAGTAATGCTAAGATTGGTTCCAACAACCTGGCAAATAGTCTCAGAGCTGAGGCTAAACCTTAATACATTGCTTTAATTTGCCATAATTGACATCCAGGTACATTTAAAATATCTATGATTATTTACCATATACAGCCATACAGTAAACTGCATTTTAAGATCTATGCTAGCCATATAGCATTTTCTTTAAATTGGCTGCATAGTATTGGCAAATGTTCCAAACTGTGTATTATACTGTACAAAAAAGGGTTAAAACTTGTCAGATCTAGAATAATTCTACACCCACCATCCTTATTTGCTCTCACAACATACTTGGCATTAATTGATGGTGTTGGTGAACTGACTTCTTAATCATCCCTTTTTCACAATATTTCATGTTCTGTCTGAATCTACATATTCTCTTATTTTGAGAAAATATGTGTCCGGTTTCAAATACCTTAGTAGGAGAAACCAAATATGGGTAGAATTCAATTCTAAACCCCACAATACTTTACAGTATAAATACATCAAATTGCCATTCTTTTAGCAAGAATTGCAATCTTTCCCAACTTGTAAGTGTAAAACATGAATATGTCTCTTACAGAACCAGACCCCCTACCTCAGGGTTTGCCTAGGCAATTGTTATCCCCTGATATTTAGTGGAATATTGTAACCTCCACATACCTCAGGAGGAGTGCGGCAACAACGCAAATATGGGAAAGACTGATTTGATCCTTCACTGTCCCCAGTCACCACACATTGGTAGGGAAAACTGCCTTTGATTTGATCTGCCAATCACACAGGATCATTCCTTTTTTGGCTAGATTCTTTCCAAAACAGATTTTAGGCAATTAAATATTAGATGGTGTACAGAGCCCCCCAAACTTAGGGTATATATTAGGTCTTAAAGCACTTTTATAAATACAGTTTATTTCAAAGTGCACACTACACATGAGTGCATATTGTTGTGATATAGACACATGCTCTCCATCCAACCTCTGGTCAAAAAGCCATAATGCCTGACCAGCAATTTCAACACCCTCTCCCCTGCTGAGACTGCTTACAATGCTCAATACTGCGGGTTTCCTATTAACAAACAGCTCATACATGGTTAGAACCTGGAGCTGCTGGGAGAGCTAGTAATTTATTGACATTGCTAATTTATCTCCCAATGGTTCCCCTGATAGTTTTGGAACCACGACTTTTATATATTGTGCCAAATCTGGTCCTTTAGGCTCTGTTATTGGGCTCTGGTCCTCATATGATTTGTATACTGAATCTTTGTATGAAATAATCCTCATCATGGAGGGGCGAGTTGGCATCCTGCTTCAGGTGTTTCTAGCGCTGGCTTTCCCATAGGCCTACGCATAGTAAACCCTTTTCCAGGTGCTCGCCGTGCGGGCTCTCCTGTAGGCCCATGCATAGGCAGCCCTCTTTCAGGTGCTGCTGGCGTTGGCTCACCTGTAGGCTTAAACTGTCCTTCTCCAGACATAGTTAGCGCTGGCTCTCCTGTAGACCAACGCATACAAAATACCTTTATCCAGGCATTGCTCACATTGGCTCCCCTGAAGGCCATCGCTGAGCCGGACCTTCTCAAGTACTCCCTGTGCTGGCTCTCCCTTAGGCCAACGCTGAGCCGGACCTTCTAAAGCACTCCATGCGCTGGCTCTCCTATAGACCAACGCTAAGCCCGGACCTCCCCAGGCACTCCCTGCGCTTGCTCCTGTAGGCCAACGCTAAGCCGGACTTTCCCAGGCACTTCATGCGCTGGCTCTCCTATAGGCCAACACTAAGCCCGGACCTTCCCCAGGCATTCCCTGCGCTGGCCTCCCAACGCGGTCCTGAATAGAACAAAATATCTGCCTGAGTCGGGGATCCTCCGGTCTGACTCTTCAGAGTCTACTGGCCACCCGGCCTTTTTCTCTTGTGCCCTAATGGCGCTACAACGGTATATATATTTAACCGTATTTGAAATCAAAAAGGGCGCCCGCTACTCGCAGACCCGCGGTCTTTCTCGAGTTTACCTGCGGTACGCCTCTAACATCCTTTCTTCATTCTGACTTGTGTTTTCCCAACTACAAGTCCTCTGAAGAAAGCAACCTGAAAAACGTAAGTAAAACACTTACCTTCAGGCTTTTTACTTACCGGTTTAGAGGAGCTCTGCTCACTCCAAACACATCGGTCACTGCACTATGCGTCTGACGATATGACGCGTGTGCAGCTGGACGGGCTCTTCTTCACCTAGTCACTCACGTGACTCCGAAGTAAAATTCAGACCTTTGCGAGGGGTGACATAGAATCAGAAGATATAGAGTCATTGTGGATACAACTGAGAAATTGTAAGGGTAAAAATACCCTAATGGGAGTTATCTAGTGGCCCCCAAACAGAAGTCTGGAGATTGGGTGCAAGTTGCATCAGGAGTTAAAATTAGCATGTCACAGAGGTAATTACGGTGATTATGGGATTTTTTTAACATGCAGGTAGACTGGGAAAATCAGGTTGGTACTGGACCCCAAGAAAGGGCGTTTGTAGAGTGCCTCCGAGATGGATTCTTAGAGCAGCTTGTACTGGAGCCTCCCACGGAGAAGGCAATTCTGGATTTAGTGTAATGAACCGGATTTGATAAAGGGAACTCAAGGTAAAGGAACCATTAGGAGGTAGTGAAAATCAGGTTGGTACTGGACCCCAAGAAAGGGAGTTTGTAGAGTGCCTCCGAGATGGATTCTTAGAGCATAGCAAAACATAAACGGGAAGCCAGAGGATATGGAAACTTTTAAAGATCAACTGAAGGTAACTAAAAAAAAGGCAATAGATGAAGGGAGAAAAGATGAAGTATGAAGGTAAGATAGCCAAGAATATTAAGGAGGATAGTAAAAGCTTCTTTAGGTATGTGAAGAGAAAAAATATAGTTAAGACAAATGTGGATCCCTTGAAGACAGAAACAGGTGAATTTATTATGGGGAACAAGGAAATGGCAGACGAGTTGAACAGGTACTTTGGTTCTGCCTTCACTAAGGAAGGCACAAACAATCTCCCAGGTGTACTAGGGGACAGAGGACCTAGGGTGATGGAGGAACTGAAGGAAATTCACATTAGTCAGGAAATAGTGTTGGATATACTGATGCGACTGAAGGCCGATAAATCCCCAGGGCCTGATGGTCTGCATCCCAGGATACTCAAGGATGTGGCTCTAGAAATCGTGGTTGCATTGGTGATAATTTTCCAATGTTCTATAGACCCAGGATCAGTTCCGGTGGATTGGAGGGTAACTAATGTTATCCCACTTTTAAAGAAAGGCAGGAGAGAGAAAGCAGGGAATTATAGACCAGTTAGCCTGACATCGGTGGTGGGGAAGATGCTGGAGTCGATTATCAAACGTGTAATAGCGGCGCATTTGGCTAGCAGGAACAGGATCGGTCCAAGTCAGCATGGATTTACAAAGTGGAAATCATACTTGACAAATCTTCTGGAATTTTTTGAGGATGCAACTAGGAAAATGGACAAGGGAGAGCCACTGGATGTAGTATACCTGGACTTTCAGAAACCCTTTGATTAGGTCCCACACAGGAGATTAGTGGGCAAAATTAGAGCGCATGGTATTGGGGGTAGGTTATTGACATGGATAGAAAATTGGTTGGCAGACAGGAAACAAAGAGTAGGAATTAACGGGTCCCTTTCAGAATGGCAGGCAGTGACTAATGGGGTACCGCAAGGTTCTGTGCTGGGACCGCAGCTATTTACAATATACATTAATGATTTAGATGAAGGAATTAAAAGTAACATTAGCAAATTTGCAGATGACACAAAGCTGGGTGGCAGTGTGAACTGTGAAGAGGATGCTGTGAGGATGCAAAGTGACTTGGACAGGTTGGGTGAGTGGGCAGATGCAGTATAATGTGGATAAATGTGAGGTTATCCACTTTGGAGGCAAGAACGGGAAGGCAGATTATTATCTGAATGGTGTCAGGTTAGTAAAAGGGGGAGTACAACAAGACCTGGGTGTGCTTGTACATCAGTCACTGAAATTAAGCATACAGGTACAACAGGCAGTGAAGAAAGCTAATGGCATGTTCACCTTCATAAAAAGAGGAGTTGAGTATAGGAGCAAAGAGGGCCTTTGGCAGTTGTACAGGGCCCTGGTGAGACCACACCTGCAGTTTTATGTGCAGTTTTGGTCTCCAAATTTGAGGAAGGATATTCTTGCTATTGAGGGAGTGCAGCGTAGGTTCACGAGGTTAATTCCTGGGATGGCGGGACTGTCATATGATGAAAGAATGGAGCGACTGGGCTTGTATTCACTGGAATTTAGAAAGATGAGAGGGGATCTTATAGAAACATATAAAATTATTAAGAGATTGGACAAGCTAGATGCAGAAAACATGTTCCTGATGTTGGGGGAGTCCAGAACCAGGGGCCACAGTTTAAGAATAAGGGGTATTTTATTCTTTAGGAAACGGATGTTCCCCTCTTCGACTATACATGAGGCTCTCACCAGGGTCTCCTCTATATCCCGTAGCTCCGTTCTCACTCCCCATTCCCCCACTCATAACAAGGACAGAGTCCCCCTTGTCCTCACCTTCCACCCTACCAGCCATCACATACAACAAATAGTCTTCCGACATTTTTGCCACCTCCAACGGGATCCCACCACTGGCCACATCTTCCCATCTTCTCCCCTTTCGGCTTTCCGCAGAGACCGCTCCTTCCGTAACTACTTGGTCAATTTGTCCCTTCCCACCCAAACCACTCCCTCCCCTGGTACTTTCCCTTGCAACCACAGGAAATGCTACACTTGTCGCTTTACCCCCCCACTCGACTCCATCCAAGGACCCAAGCAGTCTTTCCAGATGAGGCATAGGTTCACCTGCACTTCCTCCAACCTCATCTATTGCATCCGCTGCTCTAGGTGTCAACTGCTCTACATCGGTGAGATCAAGCTCAGGCTTGACGATCGCTTCGCCCAATACCTTCGCTCAGTTCGCAATAACCAACCTGATGTCCCGGTGGCTCAGCACTTCAACTCCCCCTCCCATTCCGAATCCGACCTTTCTCTCCTGGGCCTCCTCCATGGCCAGAGTGAGTCCCACCACAAACTGGATGAGCAGCACCTTATATTTCGCTTGGGTAGTTTACACCCCAGCGGTATGAGCCTTGACTTCTCCAATTTCAGATAGTCCTTGCTTTCTCCCTCCTTCCCCTCCCCTTCCCAGCTCTCCCACAGCCTACTGTCTCTGCCTCTTCCTTTCTTTTTCCCGCCCACCCCCCCCCCCCCACCCCCACATCATTCTGAAGAATAGCCTTGAACTGAAACGTCACCTATTTCTTCGCTTCATAGATGCTGCCTCACCCGCTGAGTTTCTCCAGCATTTTAGTCTACCTAAGAATAAGGGGTAGGTCATTTAGAACGGAGATGAGGAAAAACTTTTTAACACAGAGTTGTGAATTTGTGGAATTCTCTGCCTCAGAGGGCAGTGGAGGCCGATTCACTGGATGCATTCAAAAGAGAGTTAGATATAGCTCTTAGGGCTAGCGGAGTCAAGGGGTATGGGGAGAAGGCAGGAATGGGGTACTGATTGTAGATGATCAGCCATGATCACATTGAATGGTGGTGCTGGCTCGAAGAGCCGAATAGTCTACCCCTGCACCTATTGTCTATGTATCTATGTAGAAGGGAGTTGAGACAGGGCATTTAAAGGCATTTGGACAGGTACATTGATAGGAAACGATATTTAGAGGGATATGGGACAAACACAAGCAGGTGGAACAAGTGTCGATTGGACATACTGTCGGCATGAGAGAGTTGGGCCGAGGGGCCAATTTCCATGCAGTATTATTCTATGACTCCATGACTATGAGAGACTCCCACAATGTCAAAACTGCCGATGGTTAAATCCCGGCACTAGCACATTGTAAAGAAAGAGCAGAGTAACCCATCACTGTCGGTTCCCCCAGCCCAGTAAGGATCACCTTCAACTGATGCAGGTCCATGGAAGTCATAATCCCCACCACTATTGCAGAGGGGCATGGGCAGGCCTCCTGGGCAATGCCAAGTTCCCATTAACTGGTGATGGCCAGTTACACTTTGTTATGGCAACCGCTGTGATTTTCAACAAAATCCTGAAGATGCACAGGATTTGGAAGAGTGTACAAGATAGCTAAGCAGGTCTCTCTTGGAATATGTAATGAAACTGGGTAGTGGGTTCTTTACTCTTTATCTGTAATAATGAGGAGAATTTAATGGGAGAGAACAGACTGCACATTAATAATACTAATTTTTTGTATCCTCGGAGGATTTGAAGGGGTGATGTGGAGAACGTTTGCATGATATCTACTCTACATTTCATTTGGCAGAATGCAGAAACAAGGAACTGCACACGTTGGTTTACAAAAACAAAAGACACAAAGTGCTGGAATAACTCAGCGGGTCAGGCAGCATCTCCGGAAAACATGGATTTGTGACATTTCGGGTCAGGATCTAAGAAGGCCCCGATCCAAAGTGTCACCAATCCATGTTCTCCAGAGAAGCTGCCTGACCCGCTGAGTTACCCCGGCACTTTGTGTCTTTCTTTGGCAGAATGTGTTGGTTGGGGCATTACTTGGACCAGAGATAACTCCTGCCATGTAACTTAGTTACCCATAACCTAACAAAGGTGCTTGAAAGAACAACACTGAGGGAGCTATACAATATATTATATTGCTATAGCTTATCAGAATTTAGAATTAATTTATAACTTATAAAGTCAGAGTCCAGATCCTATTGCAAAACTTAAGCGGGCAATAATGTTTTGAAATTGGTGAGCCGGAAACTATCTATTGTCATTTTTATACTGAGATCAATTAACTCAAATCACTTATTTTATTGTTCCTATGGATTCTTTTGTCCTGTTTAATGGTTTAATATATATTTTAATGTTTTTTGTTCTTGCTCAAGAATGGTTGCGGTTAAAGCTGATAGTTTGTAAAATATTAAATATTTTAATGTTTTAAAATGTTCTAATGTTTTAAAATATATAATCTTGTTCAGGAATACTTGTGGTAAAAGCTGACGGTTTGTACTTACATCCTGTTAAATATTATCTAATTGCTGAGGATCGAAGAGGACGCAGGTCAACGAAAAGGGAGGTGTGTAAAGAGGCATCATTCACATATTATTATGACCGAGGTTAAGATTTGAAAGCGCTCGGACGGTAAGTTCTTTGCGTGCCTGCAGGCAATCTCTGAGTGAACACAGCAGTTTAAAATAGAAACCATTGCATACCATTTGTCAACAGAGAGCCATTTGGGATGTGAGAGCATGAAGCAGCCACCTCTCGGTGACGCACAAGTCTGTTGTTATCAGGAATCACAAGTCAGGTTGCACGGCTGTTTAAGTTAAATAAAC
The DNA here is from genome assembly GCA_038087875.1 of Malacoraja senta. Lineage (NCBI taxonomy): Eukaryota > Metazoa > Chordata > Chondrichthyes > Rajiformes > Rajidae > Malacoraja > Malacoraja senta. The sequence goes on along the minus strand of CM075979.1, from coordinate 40,126,174 downwards.
CAGGTAACTGGGCAAGGTTTTGTTTAAACAAAGGATTCAAGGTGGGAACCATAAACCTTAAAAGGGAAATCTCTACTTGCGTAACAATTTAACAAGATTACCCAAATCTCCTCTGCATTCCTCTGTTCTTCTGGTGCATTCTTGCACTTGTCAAGAATGTTAATGTTTTCTTAATAAGTCTCCTGCCTTTTAAAACAAATTTTGCTTCCCTGCCTGACTCGCTCAAATCAAGAGGAGACACGAACAACTGCAGGTGATGGAGTCTTGAGCAAAAGACAAGCTCTGGAGGAACTCAGTGGGTCTCCCTTCTGCGCCAGCGTTGAAGAGGATTGAGACCTGATATGTCAACTGTTCTTCCCCACCAAAGATGCTGCCTGGCCTATTGTGTTCCTCCAGCACTTTTGTTCCATCAAATCCAGTACTGATGCCACGCAGCTTTGATATTTACTGTACAACCATTAAATCCAGGAAGGCTGACTATCTAATGAGGGGTCAACCCCCAATGGGCTAGAGATGGTGTTCGGTGAGGGGATTCCTTTCTGCTAAACATTCCAGAGCATGGTCATCAAGGAGTCGTTACTTATAAATCTATTTCTCTGCCCTATGTTCTAAATGACAAAATTACATGCATGCAGCAACAGATACAGGTCATCGAGTGATACAGTGTGGAAACAGGCCCCTCGGCCCATCTTGCCCACACCGGCCAACATGTCCCAGCTACACTAATCCCACCTGCATGCACTTGATCCATGTCCCTCCAAACCTGTCCTATCCGTGTACCTGTCCAACTGATTCCTAAACATTGGGATAGTTCCAACCTCAACTAATTCCTCTGGCAGCTTGGTCCATTCACCCACCACCATTTGTGTGAAAACGTTACCCCTTCAGATTCCTATTAAATCTTTTCTTCTTCACCTTAACCCTATGTCTTCTGGTCCTCGATTCACCTACTCTTGGCAAGAGACTGTGCATCTACCCGATCTATTCCTCTCTTGATTTTATCGATCATGATTTCTGACAGCTTCTGCCTTTTTTGACAACCACTTAGTACAGGATATTGAGCATTTCTGCAAGTCTTCCATAGGTAGGGACCCGTTGCAATTATGAAAACACAAGAGACGGCAGATGCTAGAATCTGGAGCAAAAAGCAAACTGCTTGTATGTGTCATGATATGATGGCAGCCTAGTACTTATCTTCAGCAAGGCAAAAGAGTTGGTTCTTGGTGTCAGGAACGCAAGAGGGTGAACACAACCCTAACTACATCAACAGAGTTGAGGTAGGGATGGTCGAAGGCTTCAAGTTTCTAGGCATCCATATAACCAGCACCCCAACCCAATCCCTTCACACTGATGCGATGTTCGAGGAAGTACAACAGCCTATTTACTTTCTAATGAGTCTGAAAATATATGGCACTTCCTCTGGGATTCTCTTGAACTTCCACAGATGTGCTATGGAGAGTATTGTCACGAGGTGTACCTCAGCCTGGTCTACCTCTTGATCGCTTGAACTTGCAGAGTGGTGAACGCAGCCCAGTCCATCACAGGCTCATCACTTCCTTCCATTGAGCCCATCATCATGGTGTGTTGCATCAGGAAAGAGACATAGAGTCATACAGCGGGGAAACAGGCCCTTCAGCCCAACCTGGCCATGCTAACCAACATTCACATCTACATTAGTCCAACCTGGATGCACTTGGCCCTTTAAACCTATCTTATCCATGTACCTGTCCAAATGTCTCTTAAACATTATGATAGTACCTGCCTCAACTACTTCCATCAACACCTTGTTTTACTTCGGAGTCACGTGAGTGACTACGTGAAGAACCCGCCAACCCGCATGCGCGTCATATCGTCTAACGAATGGTGCAACGACGGGCTGGGGGCGCGCTGCTCCACCAGCGGTCAAACCTGAAGGTAAGGTTTTTTTTCAACTTTTTTCCAGGTCTGTTTCTCCTTGCAGGAAGCTCTTTACAGAATTCCTGCTGGAGACGTTCCGGGGTCGAAATCCCGGCTCCACCCGGCTCGGGGAAACCCGACTACGGGACATCGCGGGGAAGCCCTTCTACAGGGACCGCGGGGGGAGTCCCGGCTGCGAAAATTGCGGGGATACCCAGCTCGGGAGGGGGGGGGAACCCAACTACAGACGTCGCGGGGAATCCCGTCTTCAGGGACCGCGGGGAAACCCGGCTCCGGAAACCACAGGGATACCCGGCTTGGGGGAAACCCGACATCACGGGGAAGCCCTTCTACAGGGACCGCGGGGGAATCCCGGCTGCGGAGACTGCGAGGATACCCGGCTCGGGGGAAGCCTGACATCGCAGGGAATCCAGTCTACACGCGGGAAGCCCGGCTGCGGGGACCGCGAAACGCGACTTCGGGGACCGTGGGATGACCGTGGGTAACCCGGCTCGGGGGGGAACCTCGGCTACGGGGACCGCAGGAGTGCGGATAGCCGGCGGCGACTTCAGACTCCGGCAGCCCGCAGAGGGCAACAGCCAAACGGAGTCTGAGAGGCCTAGACTGGGAAGTCAGGCCAGGAGGGTTCACGTCCGACATGGGTACGTCCTCGGACGTTTTTACCCAGATGGAGCTTGGATAACGTCCGCAGGGCGTTCATCCCACTAAGGTAATGCTCCATCCTCATATGGTCCATGGAGGAGCCATATCAGCACAGGGCTCCTCGAGGGCCTGCTTTCAGGGCTGCTTACAAATCTCCCTCTCTGTGAAGGTGAGTGCGAGGGGTCAGTTGGTAACTGACTGTAAAACTCGGAGGTATGTCCGGGGAACATACTGGAGTACATGCGTGAGCATCAAGGGTTGCGATATCATATCATGGCATCAAGGGTTGCGATATCCTCGCAAACGAAGGAGCTCCTGCTGCAAGAGTTGGCTTCCAGCCATTTGCAAAAAACCCGGAAGCGCCAGAGTTCCCCTCACGGTGCAGCAGCTACCTCACGTCACATCAATACAGGAACAAGTGCCGGCTGTGAGACACCATGCACCTGAAAATTGTTCCTGAAAGTGCCGGCAGTGAACAGCGCTATCTGGGTGATTTTGGAGGCGGCTTGAAAACCCAGGAAATGAAACACCAAAATTTTAAAGATTACTGGCCTGGTCTTGATGTGCAAGGCACACTTCAAAATGAACATAGAAACGCCATCAGACCTGCCTTAAATTCCAATTTGCAGGCTCATGTAAGGCCAGCAATGTCCAGCCGCTGAATCTTCTCTTCACGGAAAACCTGTCCAAACAGGTAAGACCGGGATGAGGAAACAAAAGCTGTCTGACTAATCAAGGTGTCGGCGACAACACACCCCATGCCTCCATTGGCAGGAAACAGTTCACTGAAGCTGGTGGCAGCTTGAAAGCTGGGCGCAGGTCTTTTAGGCCAAGGCCCAAAACTGGTCCTCAGGGAAAAAATATGGGATCCACGCACCCCAGCAGTCCTACTCTCCAAATCAAGGACGGAAATAGAACCCGCATCAGGGGCCTTTGGGCTTACCATAAAACCACCGATAACCATGAAGGTAGGTGGGTCTGGTTCTTTCCGAAACATGGGGTATGTGGACCATTTACAAATGGGTAATATTTACACTTGTTTTTTGTACAGATGACAATGATAACATAAGATTCAGATCTGTTTATAAATTAAAATGATAACATGAGATTAGTTTATACTGCACAGTATACAATCGAGACAGGCGCGGAAATTGGCCAGAGTTCTCGGAAATATGGCTGGAGTTGCCTTTCAAGGCAGGCTCGCAATTGTGGCAGATGTGGCCTGTTCATTGTCAACAGGTTCAACTCGCATGTGCAATATAGACATTTCTGAATAGGAAAATTTGTGACTGTTTAACTTCCATTGGATCAGTTTCCATTCACAGGGTACCGGAGATATTTGAAATTTAGCTGGATGGGGCAATGATACAGTTAAAAGCATTGCAAAATAGGCTAACCAGCTCCCAGGTTATTTACCAAATTACTAAAACCAGTGCTCCGGCTGCTCAGTGCTAAAAAAAAATTGTTATGGCCTAACTGGATGATATTCTAAACACTGTATTTTGCTAAATTAGCTGTATCAGCCACAAAACGATATTTGAGAAATTGGGTTTCTCATCCATCCAGTTAAATTTAAGTTGATACCAACTGAAATTATTGATTATTGGGATTTACCTTTAACTCTATTAATTTGTCTGGGACTCCACCCTGAGGCAAGAGATTGGAATTAATTGAAGCCTGTAACAAACCTTGTTGTTATCAAGCAGCCTTTTATTCATCAAGTGTAATTGGCAATATATTGGCTTTCAGCTGTGCTATTTGGGCCTTTGCATTATCAGAACTATACAGCGTGCAAAGGAGTAAGCTCTCAAGTACCATGTAGGTCATTGTTACCAGGCCTATGCTATTCCCAGCTGAAACTATCAAAGTCACCATGGTGGACAAACAGTATTCAGCATTGCTCCACTAATATTTCATCAGTAAATCTTCAGTTAATTACAAACTGATGCTATTGCTCAAAGATGGAAAATTACTAATACCATCTCTAGTTACGGAGGCGGATGGGATTTGCATGAGTTACCAATTCTTCAGTTATATGGTATCAACTACCTGTAGACACTAGGTACATTCTGTGGATTAAAGGTTTTGTGCGAATATGCATAATCTGCATGCTCAAGTCCAAGTTGATACACTTTGGTGGTGGTATATGTTAGTCACATCGGTGCAATCAAGTCAAAGTATCCGGTGATAGTTTACCTAACCTCATTTGGCACTGGTGTATCATCATGTAAAATCAATGACAACACAGAATGGATGTCGGATCACAAAGTATTTAATGACATAGTGGCTCGATGGAACACTAAAAGATCGAGATGTTTACATCCAGGCTCAATCACAAGTGGCAAAAAATATGTGGCATATCAGTGGCGATGGATGCATTCTCGCTACACTGGGGAGGAATGTTCTTTTATGTCTTCCTCTATTTTGCCTCATCAGACGGGTCTTGCAAAAAATTCAGCAAGTTCAGGCATTTTCGTAGTGCCTGACTGGCCTATACAGCCATGGTTCCCGCTGATGTTGGGAATGTTAATAGAACCTTATATGGTTATTTCTAGACACAATAAATTTGCTGGTTTAGCCGTGATTCAGGAAACCATCCTCTGCATGATAAAATCAATTCATTGACTTGCAGACTCTGAGAAGACCATTCCTGCGGCTCAGGTTGTTAAACCAAACCATGGTTGTGCTCACTGCAGATTGCAGGGATAGCACCAAATAGGCAGTACTTTTCCTCATAAGGAGATGGGAAGTATTTTGTTTATGCTAATATTACATATAATTCGGCACGGATGATTGACGTCTTGAAGTTCAGTTTTATATGGGGTTTTGACAATCATTAAGTTAAAGTGCCATTTACTGTGCCTAACTGTTCTCATCATATTGGCTGCGGGGAGTTGAATCCACTCTGTCGGGTCTCACCCTCTGATATCTAGATTATGAAGGGTATCTTCAACTCGAAACCTCCCAGGCCCAGGTACGCAGAGATATGGGATGTTAACATTGTGCTACCTCGCTTCGCCGGTGGGCTCCAGCTACATCCCTGTCCTTGGTCAAACTCACTTACAAAGTGGTTATGCTCATGGCGCTGAGTTCAGCGCAACGGGTCCAGTCATTGCATAAGCTGTGACTGGACAGGATGATTATATCTGCAGGCAAATTAACATTTTATGTTTATGACATCCAAGCAGAATAGACCAGGGGCATCTGGTCTTAAACTAGATTTGTTGGCATATCCCATATCCTTCGGTTGTGTGTGGTCACACATCTACACCAGTATGTTTAGGTCACTAAGAGCCTTGGAGGCTCTGAACTAGCAATGTTTGTTAGTTACATAAAGCCTCATAAGAAGGTATCACTACAGACCATCTCCAGGTGGTTAAATCGGGTTCTGGCTTATACAGGAGTGTACACTGACATTTTCAAGTCTCACTCCACCAGGGCTGCAACAACATCCTCAGCAGGGCTATGGGCGTTTCGCGGGACCACATCCTAGCGGCTGCAGGATGGTCAAACGAACGATCTTTCCAAACATTTTATAACTAACCTATTGCCAGACCGGGGGTATTTGCCAGCTCTATGTTAGGTTCTGTTTTATAGTTTCCTCCCGGTTGAGGGAGGTTACTGTTATCATTATTTGTTCATTAAAAGCATCAACATGTCTATATCTATGTCATGTCTGAAGGCATTATTAATGTTCACTCATCATTGGTCAACTGATGCAGTGTGTGACGCATGGACTCGTTTCCATGGCATGAAATCACAGAGCTTTGAAATCTTCACGTAGTCACTCACGTGACTCCGAAGTAAAATAGTAAGATTAAATGAGAACTTACCAGTTTGAAGTTTGATCTTTATTTTATGAGGAGTTACGTTGAGGGATTACGTGCCTCCGCTCCCAACCCTCTATCTTAAAGGTCAACTGGTATTCTGGTCTTCTCTAATCTTACTATGTTTAGTTCAATAACTGTTATCTGTGATTTCACACCGCTGCTTTGAAGATTGACGCGCATGCGGGCTGGCGGGTTCTTCACGTAATCCCTCAACGTAACTCCTTATAAAATTAAGATCAAACTTCAAACTGGTAAAAACGTTACCCTTCAGAATCCTATAAAATCCCCTTCAACTTAAACTTATGTCCGCTTGTTCTCGATTATACTACACTGGGCAAAAGAATGTGCATTTACCTATTCTTCCCATTAAGATTGTTAAATACACCTCTATAAGATCACCCCTCATCCTCCTGCGTTCCACGGAATAAAGTCTTATAGGAAGGATATCAATAATCTGGAAAGTGTGCAGAGAAGATTTACAAGATTTACAAGAATGTTGCCTGTGTTAAGTGAGAGGGCTTGAGAATTTGGGATTTTATTTCTTGGAATGCAGAAGGATGAGGGATGATCTTATAAAGTTGTCTAAAATCACAAGGGAAATCAAGAAGCAGTGGACATAGGTTTTAGGTGAGAGGGATAAAATACAGTAGGAACCTGACTGGCAACCTTTTTGCACAGAGGGCAGTGGGTATATGGAATAGAATGCCAGAGGAGCTGGTTCAGGCAGGTACAATAACGACATTTAAAAGACATTTGGACAATACATGGACAGGAAAGATTTGGAGGAATATTGGTCAAATGCAAGCGGGTGGGACCAGCGTAGATGGGTCATATTATTAGGCATAGATGAGTTGGGCTGAAGGGCCAGTTTCCGTGCTGCATGACTCTATGATGACTCTATTCTGATTAAACACCTCGGCACTGTCTCAAGCACAACCACATCCTCCCTATAACAGACTGGAGTAACTCAGAAGGTCAGACAGCATCTCTGTACCGGTGAGTTACTCCAGCTTTTTGTGTCTATCTTCGCTTTAAATCAGCACCTGCAGTTCTCTCCTACACATGCTTCTTATAGATTGGTGACCAGAACTTCACACAGTACACCAAGTGCAGTATGACCATTGTTTTGTAAGATTGCAACATAATGTGCCAACTTTTATATTCAGTCCGCCAACTTATGAACACAAGCCTGCCATATGCCTACTTTTCCACCCTGTCAACCTGTGTGCCACATTCAGGGAACAATGTACGTGCTGTCAGAGGCCTGTTCTAAGCTAACGATATTTCAAAGACGTTTCCTTAACTATGGCCTTAATACGGCGAAAAAATTAATACTTAAATTTTGGAAACAGACAACAGTCCCTACAGTGAAGATGTGGATCACAGATATGTCCGAGACACTACATTTGGAAAACATTAGGCTTGTCTTGGCAGAAAAACCAGATCAATTTCTTAAGACATGGACACCCTTTACTGAATTCTTACAACAATAGTATGGTGAAACACAAATTTAAATTTAAATCCGATGCTAGGTTGGGTGAGGCGGGCGAGGGGCAAGGTATATCTCCATTTTTCTTTTATTTTTATTCCTCTATCTTTCTGCTACACTGCTTTGGTAGTTTAGGGGACTTTCTCTTGTTCTCCTTTACTCTATCTTTTCACTTTTTACTTCTTTCTTTTCTTGCTTTCTCTTTCTTTCCTTTTTTTCCTTTTTATAACTTAGGTTATAAGGTTAAAAATGAAGCTGTACAATAATTGTATAATTTTAGATGCTGAATGTTTTATCTTTGTACAATTGCTTCTAATAAAATAAAAAAATAAAAAATAAAAAAACAATGTACGTGCACCCCCAGATCTATCTGTTCATCAACAGTCCTGAGTACTTTTCCAGTTACTGTACTTGTCCTACTCATGTTTGACTTCCCAAATCGCATCCATCTGCCAATGCTCCACTTAACTTCCCATCTGATCTATATACTTGTGCAATCTCAGACAACTTTCCTTGCTATCCACAACTCCAAAAGAAAAGGAATAGGTGATGTTTTGGGTTGAGACCCTTCTTCAGACTGTCAGGGAAGAGGGAAATCAGAGATATAGAAGGTGATATAGAGAGATGTAGAACAAATTAATGAAAGATATACAAATAAGTAACGATGATCAAGGAAACCTTTGATCAAAGAAACCACCAATTATTTGATCAAGAACAGAGTGCTCGTGGAACTCAATGGGTTAATTGGCATTTATACGGTAGTAGGGGTGGGAAGAGGGAGGTGCACTGAAGGAAGGAATTGTCTATATTTCAGGTCAAGACCCTACATCAGGACCAGAATCCAATGGTCCAGATGCAGTCTCTTGTGTCACAACCATTTTTCCGCTAACTGGCTAATCATAAGATCAAAAGACATAGGAGCAGAATTACCACTTGTCCATCCAGTCTGCTCTGCCGTTTGGTCATGGCTGATCTATTTTTCCCTCTCAACCCCATTCTTCTGCTGTCTCCCCATAACCATTGATATCCTTGCTAATCAAGAACCTATCAATCTCCACTTTAAAAATACACAATGACGGCCTCCTCAGCCTACTATGGCAATGACGTCCACAGATTCAGCACCCTCTCACTAAAGAAATTTCTCCTCATCTCCATTCTAAATTACGTTCTGTTATTCTGAGGCTGTGCCCTCTAGTCCTAGACTCTCCCACTACTGGAAACATCCTCTCCATATCCAGACCTTTCATTATTCTGAAAGTTTCAATGAGATACCCTCTCAGCCTTCTAAACTCCAGCAAGTACTGGCCCAGAGCCATCAAATGCTCCTCATATGTTAAGCCAATCGTCCCCAGGATCATTCTCGTATACATCCTCTGGACTCTGTCCAATGCCAGTACATCCTTCCTCAGATATGGGGCCCAAAACTGCTCACAATATTCCAATGTGGCCTCACCAGTGCCTTATAAAGCCTTAACATTACATCCTTGTTTTGATATTCTAGTCCTCTCAAAATGAATGCCAACATTGTATTTGTCTTCTACTACCTCCTCAACATGTAAAGTAACCTTTTGGGAATCCTGCACCAGTACTCCCAAGTCCCTTTGCAGCACCAATTTATAAATCCTCTCTCCATTTAGAAAATAATCTACATCTTTATTCCTACTACCAAAGTTCATGACCGTACACTTTGTTACGTTGTATTCCATTCTTCTTTGTTCAAGAAGGAACTGCAGATGCTGGAAAATCGAAGGGTTTCGTCCTGAAACGTTGCCTATTTCCTTCGCTCCATAGATGCTGCTGCACCCGCTGAGTTTCTCCAGCACTTTTGTCTTCCATTCTTCTTTACCTACTATCCCAACCTGTCAAAATCCTTCTGCAGCTTCCTGCTACCTCAACACTGCTGCACATCCACCTATCTTCAAATTATCCCAAACCCAGCCACAAAGTCTTCAATTCCATCGTATAAATCATTAACATAAAAAGTGAAAAGTAGCAGACCCAACACCAACCCCCTGTGGAACACCACTAGTCACCGGCAGCCAAACAGAAAAGGCCCCCTTTATTCCCACTCTTTGCCTTCTGCCAGTCAGACAATCTTCTTTCCATGTTAAACCTTGCCTCTAATACCACGGGCTCCTATTGTCTTCTCGTGTCGCACCTTATCAAAGGCCTTCTGAAAATCCAAGTAAACACCCATTGACTCTCCTTTATTGATCATGCTTGTTACAAATCATATTTGCTCAATTCATACCCAGATCATTGATAAATGTTTAGATGCAACGCAAAATTGATTATCTTGATAATCTTTCCTCGTTACTGCTGATAATCCTGTCATTAAAATCGAATCCTCATTTTGTACCCACTTGGTCATTCAGTGATGCATCAGACTGACAGCAGGCAAGCAGCAACACAGCTGATGAGATGAGAAACAGGATGCTTTCCATCCTGGCCAAAGCAAATATGAAAAAACAGGCCTCCTCCAACCACTACATCCTGAGCTGCTCGATGTACCTGCCTCTTATTAGCTACAACCAACAGATTACAAACAACATTTTCCAAACAGATAAGCGTATTCCCAAGAATAAAATCAATCAATATAAATATACTGAGAGATTAAACCATGCTGTTTAAAAATTACTGTGTAAATTTGGTATCAGCCAACACCACCAACTGCATAGTCCAACTGTTTATCCCTGAGCTGATAAGTTTAAAAGATATTTTAATTTATTGCAGGAGGATGCATTAAATCGCAAAGATAAATGCCTCCGTAGAAATCTATGGATTAATGGCAGGGGCCACTCAGTCAGGTTAGATTGGTAAACCCAACCCCAGTACGTGGAAAGCTCGATCCCATAATGTTCACAGACATAGAGAATAGGAGGAGTGGGCTAATTGGCCCTTCCAACCTTCGAAAACATCAACATGAAGCGCCATCACTTGGGTTTGGTTTTGTTTATTGTTATCACGTGTACCGAGGTACAGTAACACGCTTTTGTTCATCTATCATCAAGGATCTCCACCATTTGGGCCATGTCAGGCAGGAGGTACAAAGTCAGAAGTCCCACACCACCGGGTTCAGGAACAGCTACATTCCTACAACAGGTTTTGTTTAGAGATACAGCACAGAATCAGGCTCTTTGGCCCACAGAGTCTGCACCGACCAGCGATCCCCACACATTAACACTTCCCTACACACACTAGGGACAATTTTACTATTACACCAAGCCAATTAACCTACAAACCTTTACGTCTGGAGTGTGGGAGGAAACCCAACATCTTGGAGAAAACCCACACAGGTCACAGGGAGAACAGATATACTCCATATAGACAGCGCCCATAGTTAGGATCAAACCTAGGTCTCTGGCGCTGTAAGGCATTAGCTCTACCGCCACACCACCATGCCGCCCTTGGTTCTTGAACTGTCCTGCATAATCTTAATCCTACATTGGCACACTATGAATAACCTCTTGCACTATCAAGGACTTGTTTCCTAATTGTGTTTAACACAAATGTCTTCTATTTTGTGCAGTCTTTCTTTTCACTTGATTAATTTGTGTGCAATTTATGTATAATTTACAGTTTATGCTGTCTGACCCTACTGTATGTACCTGTGATGCTGCTGTAAACAAGAATGTTGCTGTACCTGCACATCACCGTATTCTTGCATTTGACAATAAACTCGACTTGACTTGAACACAATCAGAGGTGATCAACCACTTCAATACTCCGTTTCCACCTCAAAAACTTCCCAGTCTTGTAAGCATTAACAATTATATCTGTCTCCTTGAACGAGCTAGCTTCCGCTGGTTTCTGTGTGGAGAATTTCTGAACATCACCACCCTCTGGATGAGGACAGTTCTCCTCATCTCCGTTCTAATGACATACTCTGACTTTTGCAGTTGTAATCTCTGAATCCTCGCCAGCCACGTGGAAAATCCTGCCTTCATCTCATCTGCCCACTGCTGATCGAAGTTTACAGGTTCTGACCATTCCTTCTCTTTTCTATTGAATGGAGGTCTAACTATCATAACCTCACATTAGTCCTGCTGCCCCAGGAGTCAGTCTGGTAAATCTTTGTTACACTCCCTTCTTGACAAGAATATCCTTCCTCAGATAAGCAGACCAACAAAACAATTTTGTGTAGAGGTTCAGTTATAGCATTTTGGTGTTCTGTGTTTAAGGCAGGTTTGACTTTTCATTGTCTTGGTCTTCATTCCTAAATATTAACAAGCAGTTGAGTCATAGAGAGATACAACACGGAAACAGGCCTTTCGGTCCACTGAGTCTGGGCTGACCATCAACCGCTTATTTACACTAATCCCACACTAATGCCATTTTTAGTCTACCTACATTCTTATCATTTCTCTCCAAATGTTACCACTCAGGTACATACCAGGGGCAATTTACAACAGCCAATTCACCTACCAACCTGCACACCTTTGGGAGGTAGAAGGAAACCCATGCGGTCACAGAGAGAACATGCAAACTCCACATAGAGATTGAACCCAGGTCACTGATACTGCAAGCTCTAATGGCTGAAGCACCACCCATGATTGTACTTGGCGATATCCCAAATCCACAAAAGCAGTAAACCACATATGAAACTTTTGCATAGTCCGATGTTAGAAGGAGTCTGAAGAACAGCATCATGCAAATGTACCCTTATTAAATCTCAAATTACCACATCAAATGAATGCAGGGAGAATCTGAACAGATTAGCACCACTGTTCTCCCTCAGTTAATGAATCAGTTCTCTTCCATGTTGAACAAAACTTGGAAGCACTAGAAACAACCAGGACACAAAATATGTTCTGGGTGGGGACTTCCTATGAGAGGGGTAACAAAAACAAGAGTGCTTACATTTAAGGTAAGGTAGGAAATTAGGTTGATATCTGGAACATGTTGCTAGATGAGTCATCGAGTTGGATACAATCATTGTGTTTCAGAGACATTTACGTAGAACATGGAATAGTACAGCACAGGAACAGGCCCTTCAGACGACAATGTCTGTGCGAATATGATACCAAGTTAAACTAATCTCTGCCTGAGCATGATCCATATCCCTCCATTCCCTGTCTATTTAAAAGCCTCTTAACTGCAGCATCGTGTCTGCCTACACCACCACCCCGGGCAGTGCATTCCAGGCACCCACCACTCAAAAAACTTGCCCTGCACGTCCCATTTAAACTTCCCCACTCTGACAAAGCTATGCCCTTTAGTCTTCGACTCTGGGAATAATATTCTGTCTGCCCTATCTTACCTCTCATAATTGTATACACTTCCAAAAGGTCTGCTCTCAAATCAGATGCCCCAAAGAAAACAATGCAAGCTTGTCCCACCTCTCTTCATAGCTACTAATCTCCAATCCAGGCAGTATCCTGGTAAACCTCTTTTGCACCTCCAGAGCTCTCCATATTTAATGAGGCACTTAAATAAACAAGGCGTAGAAGAGTCAGTGTCTGAAGAAGGATCTCGACCCGAAGTGTCACATATTCCTTTTCTCCAGAGACAGTTACTCCAGCTTTTTGTGTCTATCTTCGGTTCAAACTAACATCTGCAGGTCCTTCCTACACAAGGGGTAGAAGGATATTGACCAGAGGTAGGCAATGGGATTAGTTGTCAAAGGGGGTTGTAACCTTATTGCCCATCATATAATTTATGCAACCATTATTTTCAAGCCAGGTAGTCAACACTATTTCAGTGAGGAGGGCGTGCAAGAGCCAGATTTACGTATAAACTGGACAAGCTTCAGCTTAGGGCCTCGAGATCCAGGGGGACCTCACAGAGCCGGATTTAACACTAGGCTTCATAGGCTGAAGCTTAGGGCCTCGAAATCTAGGGGGCCTCCGGCCAAGGCAGGACACCTGTCATTCAACTCTGGGCGGGCCCCCCTCTCTATCTCTCTCTCTCTCTCTCTCTCTCTCTCTCTCTCTCTCTCTCTCTCCATCTCCCCCCGCCATCCGTATCCGGGCCGCAGGGCTCCGCTCTCCGCTCGCTCCTCATCCGCCGGCACGGCAGGCCACCTTGCACATGCGCATGGCTACGGCCAGCACGTCCTCCCCCTGCACATGCGCACAACCACGGCCCGCACATCATCGGCCGCCCTGCGCATGCGTACTGCCACGGCAACTGGTCGGCGCTGGGCACTTTCTCCCTCGCTTTGAATTGTGGGAGATTTAGCCGCCATTGCTGTCCGGTCGCTGCCTCGCCGCAACCGCTGAAAACCAGCGCAGAATCACTCCCTGACCCTGGATCAGGAGTAACTCCCTGGAGTAACTCTTGCTTCTGGTTTCCTGGTCCTCCATAAATATTCTAAATGGAATTTAAACTGGAGGTGATAGAGGGCTGAACAATAACATTTTATCTGTTTAATTATTGTGTATATATATGGTCTATGGTATATAAACACACTGAACTTTTATCTCCTGTTCTGTATTATGTTCACATATTCTGTTGTGCTGCAGCAAGCAAGAATTTCATTGTCCTATTTGGGACACATGACAATAAAACTCTCTTGACACTTGACTTGGACTTAAGCAAAACAGGGTTCTTGGGGAAAAAAGAGGTACCTTAAATTTAGTTGCGTCTGGTTGGGTAACTATGGTAGGGTGAAGGCTATTCCCTGCATTAATTGTGTGAGGGAACTCCATGGAGCAGCCAGCAACTCAGGATAGAAGAAATTGGGTGACGGTTCGGGTAGAGACCCTTCTTTAGACTCCCTCTGTTTTAGTGTCTTTAGTTTAATTTAATGGTACAGCGTGGAAACAGGCCCTTCAGCCCACCGAGTCCACGCCGACCACTGATCACCCGTACACTAGTTCTTTCCCACACATTAGCGGAGTAAGTCAAGAGTCAAGAGTGTTTTATTCTCTCATGTCCCAGTTAGAACAATGAAATCCTTACTTGCAGCAGCACAACAGAATATGTAAACATAGTACTTTGTAAACAATGTTATAAACGAGAAAACAAAACAGTGTATATTTATATATGAATATATAACTATATAAATATATATATATATATATATATATATATATGTGTGTGTGTTTGTGTGTGTATATAATATATATACCCACACACACACACACACACACACACACAATTTCCCTCCTGGGATTAATAAAGTTCTATCGTATAGTATCGTGTGTGTAGTAAGGAACTGCAGATGCTGGTTTAAACTGAAGATAGACACAAAAACCTGGAGTAACTCAACAGGTCAGACAGAATCTCTGGACAAAAGGAAAATATTACGTTTTGGGTTGGGTCTGAAATAGGTTCCTGCACACCTTTGGAATGTGGAAGGAAACAAGAGCACCCAGAGAAAACCCATGCGATCAAAGGGAAAAGGAGCAAACTCCATACAGACAGCACCCATATTCAGGATCAATTCCGGGTCTCTGGCACTTTTAGGCAGCAACTTTATGGCCAATGTACAGCCCACAGTCTTGAACTTAATTAAAACAACAAGTGTAGCATTTCCTGCGGTTGCAAGGGAAAGTGCCAGGAGAGAGGGTGGTTTTGATGGGATGGGACGAATTGACCATGGAGTTACGGAGGGAGCGATCTCTGCGGAAAGCCAACAGGGGAGGAGATGGGAAGATGTGGACAGTGGTGGGATCCCATTGGTAGACAAAAAAGCTGGAGAAAATCAGCGGGTAAGGCAGCATCTGTGGAGCGAAGGAATGGACAACGTTTCGGGTCGAGACCCTTCTTCAGATTGATGTCGGGGTGGGGGGGGTGACAGGAAAAAGAAAGGAAGAGGCGGAGACAGTAGGCTGTGGGAGAGCTGGGAATGGGAGGGGAAGGAGGGAGAAAGCAAGGACTACCTGAAATTAGAGAAGCCAATGTGCAAACTATCCAAGCAAATATGAGGTGCTGCTCCTCCAATATGCGGTGGGCCTACCTCTGGCCATGGAGGAGGCCCAGGACAGAAAGGTCGGATTCGGAATGGGAAGGGGAGTTGAAGTGTTGAGCCACCGGGAGATCAGGTTGGTTATTGCGAACTGATTGGAGGTGTTGTACGAAGTGATCGCCAAGCCTGCGCTTGGTCTCACTGAGATTGATCAACCACATTTTTGTTTGGAAGTGGAAAGAAATAATAGAAATTGCATTCATTGCAACGTGTAAAAAGAGTTGAGATACTGTATTATAATTTTGCTGCATGTCATTGTGGTATATATCATGTCTTGATTGGTGAATATGTTTAGTTTGTGGCTTTATTTGAAGCAGAAATAATATGTGAGTGCTTCATTGAGCATAATTCCGACTGGTAACTACGCACTTCGTCCAAGCACATTATCGCACGCGTCATGCAAGCAGTCTTAAATGACCACCTAAACTGTAATTTAGCAACTTAAAAAGCTGCCAAGGTTGCCCGGCTGACAACAGAGAAAAAAAATTAAGTGAGAGCACTGCAAGGTGTATAATATTTTTGACACTGTCATAGGCCTTTCTTACATATGCTATCACAACGCACTGTAGTCTCTAAACAACCCTTCAGTAATTTTCCTTGCCCTCCATTTCAGAATAATAGTGTTTTAAGCCAATAACTCGACACTAGCACTGGCAATAAATAAATAAATAAATAAAGCACAGCTTTCCAGCCCCTTATCTCATTGGCCACGCTCGGCTGCAATCTGGTGGACCATCTTCCTCTAGCCGTGGGGGTGGGGGATTGGGGGGGGGTCACAAGTGGAACAGCTTAGGGCCTCTCTTCATCTAAATCCGGCCCTGGCAAGAGCACAGCCCAGGGTTTACTTAAGAATGATGAGGTGCCCGTCAAGTGAAGCTGCAATGCAGGGCTACATGTCTGCTATACAGCAAGGATGGCATACAATACCACAATCCACTTATGAGATCAAAGCGTTGCAGCATTGCCACAGTCAATGGGTAAAGGTGGCTGCTGGACAATGCAGCAACTGGTCGGAGGTGGTGCTCCATTAAGTTCTCCATCCTGACCTATATCTCTTGCTTCACTTCTGGCTCTTCCATTGTAGCTACAGAGTGTATCACCTGCAAAGTGCACACCGCTAACTGACCTGAGCTACTCCATCAACATACCCGCAATTTTACCAGCGGGAAAGACAAGGGATGATGTTGCAAGGGGACTCCATCACCTGCAGGTTCCCCATCATGGCTTACACCTTGCCTAGAAATATGTTCCCTCATCACTGTCTGCTCTCAGACCTGGGTTGTACGGTGGGAGAAACTTTTCCAGAATTAATAACGATGGCGGGGATTCATTCATCCCACTGTGACTGGGCAGAATACATGATGCAAATTCTGAGCTGACTTCACAGTTTTGGAGCTGAACTTGTGTGGCACTCAAAGAGGTCAATTGCTTGTGGCATGAACACACACTTCATTATGTGCACAAGAAAAATGCAGCAAATAGATTGAAACGGAAGTAGAAAGCTTTCGTGATATCAAACGTCTTGAGCAGTTAGTTGTTTGAGAGGTTTGTTTCATGTCAATCAAGTAGATCACCGTCATTAACTTCTTCTACCTGCCAGCTTGTGAATTGCAAGCTCTGATCAAACAGGGAGAAGAGGCCATGCAGACTCTAAAGGGAGTCCCTGCTTTTCCCTTTCTTTCCCCTCCCCTTCCCAGCTCTCCCACAGCCCACTGTATCCGCCTCTTCCTTTCTTCTTCCCGCCCCCCCACTCCAACATCAGTCTGAAGAAGGATCTCGACCCGAAACTCCGCACAGTTTGCATTAACCAACCTGATCTCCCCGTGGCTCAGCACTTCAACTCCCCCTCCCATTCCGAATCTGACTTTTCCTGGGCCTCCTCCATGGCCAGAGTGAGTCCCACCGCAAATTGGAGGAGCACCACCTTATATTTCACTTGGGTAGTTTACACCCCAGCGGTATGAACATTGACTTCTCCAATTTCAGATAGTCCTTGCTTTCTCCCTCCTTCCCCTCCCCTTCCCAGCTCTCCCACAGCCTAGTCTCTGCCTCTTCCTTTCTTCTTCCGGCCCCCCCCACCCCCACATCAGTCTGAAGAATGGTCTCGACCCAAAACGTCACCTATTCCTTCGCTCCATAGATGCTGCCTCACCCGCTGAGTTTCTCCAGCATTTTTGTCTACCTTCGATTTTCCAGCATCTGCAGTTCCTTCTTAATCAGACTCAAAAGATAGATTGGTTTTACTATTGTCAGGTGTACCGAGATAGAGTGAAAAACTCTGTCAGTGTGCTATCCAGTCAAATCTGTTGGTAAGGAATGAAATTCAGTCCCTTGAGAGGGGTGACATAGATTCCAAACATGTAGCGTCTGTATGGATAGAACTGAGGAGTTGTAAGGGTAAAAAGACACTAATGGGAGTTATCTACAGGCCCCCAAACAGTAGCCTGGATATAGGGTGCAAGTTGCATCAAGAGTTAAAATTGGCATATCGCAAAGGTAATGCTACAGTGATTATGGGAGATTTCAACATACAGGTAATCTCCCTTTTTAATCTTAAAAGAAAAGAAAGAATTTCGAGAAAGACACGATATACAAAAAAAGAAAAACCCCAGAACTAACGAAGAAGTGAAAGAAGCAGAGATATATCCCATTGCCCTTCCATACGCCCGCTCATCCAACCCTAGCGTCAATTTTGAGTTTGTGTTCAACCATAATGTTGTTGAAGAAATTCAATAAAAGGAGACCATATTTTGGAAAATTGATCAGGTTTTCCGTCAAGACAAGCCTTATTTTTTCTAGATGTAGTGTCTCGTCATTTCTGTGATCCACATCTTCACTTTGGGGACTTATCTTTTTCCAGAATTTAAGTATACATTTTTTTGCAGTTATTAAACCATAGTCAAGGAAGCGTCTTTGAGATATCGTTAGATTAGGGCAGCCCTCTGACATTCCGAATATTATTAGTTTTGAATCTGGCTCCAATTGAAAATTAAGTGTTTTAGAAATGATATTGAATATTTCCATCCAGAGGTTTTGTACAGGATACAAAAGTATGAGTTGGGGTGGCTTCTTGAAAGTTACATTCATCACAAAGAGGAGAGACAGTTGGGAAGATCTTGTTCAATTTGGTCTTTGAGTAGTATAACCTATGCTATACTTTAAATTGTATCAGGCAATGCCTGGCATTTAAAGAACAGTGGTGTATGTATTGTAGGCTTTCCTCCTATATATCTTTAGAAATGGGTAAACCCAGCTTGTCCTCCCATGCTCGCCTATAAATCTCAGAGGGTGGGATGTCAATATTTAGAAGTGTTATAAATGTAAGATATCAACTTACTTGTATCGGCATGTCTATTCAAACAATCGTCTAATATATCTGGACCCATAAGAGGACAGAATTGTGTATATGTTTTGAACAGTTCTTGAATAGAGGAGAGAGTCCCCTTCTTATATAGATCTCCCACAGTATTGATTCCCAGGTTCTTCCATTGAACAAACACCACATCTAAAGTAGACGGTTTAAACAAGGGATTATTTGCAATAGGAAGTAGGAGAGACATATTTCTCAATTTAAGACTGAATTTCAGCTGTTTCCAGATACGGTTAGTACTATGTATTATCGGGTTTTGCTCATATGTTGACTTATTCAGATGCATTGGAGATAGGAGGATCGAGTCTATACAAAAAGGCAAACAATCTTCCCTCTCCATTTTTAACCAATTTACCATGTTGACATGTATCGTCCAACCAGAAAGTTATTTTTTTAATATTAGTTACCCAGTAATAAAAAACAAAATTAGGTAGAGCTAATCCTCCATTTTCTGTCGATTTGCACAAATGTCTTTTGTGTATTCTGTAGGTTTTGTAGTCCCAAATAAAGTTAGTGACAATAGAGTCAATTTAAAAAAAAAAGCTTTTAGGGAGATATATCGGTATTTATTGGAATACGTTAAAAAATTGCGGAAGGAAGATCATCTTTATGCCATTTAATCTACCAATAAGGGAGATAGGAAGTGTTTTCCAAAATTGGATGTAGGCACACAATTTAGTGATTAATGGTGGGAAGTTTATTTTAAACATAGAGGAATACTTTCTAGTCATGTAAATTCCAAGATATCTAAACTTTCCAGTAACGATTCTGAAAGGAAATTGTTGGAGTTGAGAAGGGTCTCGTTCTTTTATTGGCATGATTTCACTTTTGTTCCAATTTATTCTGTATCGGGAAAAAGAACCAAATTGTTCTATAATGTTTAGAACATTTGGAATACTGACTTGGGGATTAGTAATGTATAAAAGTACATCATCTGCATGTAACAACATTTTATTGGAGGTATATTTGGTATTATATCCATAAGTGCCTGAATGGGATCTGATACTCTCGGCAAGGGGTTCTATGGCTAAAGCAAATAACATTGGAGAAAGAGCACATCCTTGTCTGTTACCCCTAATCTTGAAAGGGAGAAGGGAAAATCGGAAGTATCAGTATTACAGTAAAGCAAAGGGACTATGGAGGCATGAGGGAGGAGCTGACCAAAGTTGACTGGAAAGATACCCTAGCTGGTATGACAGTGGAACAACAACGGAAGGTATTTCTGGGAATAATGCAGGATCAGTTCATTCCAAAGAGGAAGAAAGATTCCAAGAGAAGATGTGACCATGGCTGACAAGTAAAGTCAAGGACAGTAAAAAAAATAAGAAGAAGTATAGCATAGACAAGATGAGCGGGAAGCCAGAGGATTGGGAAACTTTTAAAGAACAACAGAAGATAACTAAAATGGCAATACGGGGAGAAAAGATAAGGTGCAAAGGTAAGCTAGCCAAGAATATAAAGGAGGAGACTAAAAGCTTAATTAGGAATGTGAAGAGGAAAAAAATTGTTCAGACAAATGTGGGTCCCTTGAAGAGAGGAACAGGTGAATTTATTACGGGGAACAAGGAAATGGCAGACAAGTTGAACAGGTACTTTGGATCTGTCTTCACTAAGTCTTCACTGTCTTCGCAGATGTACTAGTGGCCAGAGGACCTCGGGTGAAGGAAATTCACATTCGGCAGGAAATGGTGTTGGGTAGACTGATGGGACTGTAGGCAGATAAATTCCTGGGGCCTGATGGTCTGCATACCAGAGTTCTTAAGGAAGTGGTTCCAGAAATCGTGGACGCATTGGTGATAATTTTCCAATGTTCGATAGATTCAGGATCAGTTTCTGTGGATTGGAGGGTAGCTAATATTATCCCACTTTAAAAAAAAGGAGAGAGAGAGAAAACAGGGAATTATATAATTCATTTGCAGTGAAGCATTTCAAAGCAGTTACCACCACCAACGACCATTTGCAGTGCAGCATTTCAAAGCAGTTACCACCACCAATGACCATTTGCAGTGCAGCATTTCAAAGCAGTTACCTCCACCAGTGACCATTAGCAGTGCAGCATTTCAAAGCAGTTACCACCACGGGTTTTTATAGTCCCTCCCCCCTCCCACCAGCAGGGGCAGCAGAGAGAATGACAACATTTAAAAAACACAAATAACTCTTTTATTTTTCATCGATGGAAAAAATCCTCTTCTCCTGCACAGCGGAGGGGGACTCTGAGTAAGATGGCCAAAATCACAGCCGTGAGTGGCAGCGTTTTTTCAAAAATCATGAAACAGAAAAACAGGGAGTGGTCAAGATCTTACTTTTAGTAATATAGATATAGGTATAATAATATATGGTTTAAATGGGCATTTAATATGGGCATCGGACACTAGATGGCGCGTACTTTTACGATCTAATTTTCTAATTAGTTTAATTAATTAATGTGCAACTTTTGGCTTCCTTCTCAATTATATTTCATCTAAATCTGTGCAAAATTTCATTTAGTTCCGAGACGTGGGTCACGAAAATGGATTTCTAGACACATTTTTGATACTCGGCCCACAGCCTATGATGTTCAACAATCACCCCAGAACCTGAAGCAGTGGTTCGGAGAAGACCCCGCTTGCTCCTTTTGCCAAGCACCTGCATCACCAAGGCACATTGTAACAGGAAGCACTACAAGCCTCGCCCAAGGGCATTATACTTGGCGGCATACCCAAGTTCTCAGACAGTTGGCATCAATCCTGGAACAGAGGCGAACAACCACAAATGCTTCCCCACAAACATCGGCAGGAAATGTCCACTTCACAACATTTGTACCAGCAGGCCAACCTCCAGAGCACCAGATAACATCAAAGGATGCAAGCATTCTGCAGCCTGCTCGGGATTGGAAAATGGGTGGATTTGGAAAAAAAAGCATGTGTTTCCCCCCAGAAATTATGGCTACAACACTCCGGCCAGACATGGTCCTGTGGTCCACAACAGTCAAGTTGGCATACGTTGTGGAATTGACAGTAGCATGGGAAGATGGTGTTGAAGAAGCTTATAAGAGGAAAAAGACCAAGTACTCTGAACTTGCAACTGAAGCTGCCCAGAATGGCTGGAAGACCAAGATTTTCCCTGTAGAAGTGGGATGCAGGGGATTTGTTGCGACATCTACGACCAGTCTATTGAAGAAAATGTGGGTGAGGGGTTTCTCCCTCCAACAAGCAATCAAGTCATTATCAAATTTAGCAGAAAAAAACAGCAATTAGCTTTGGATTAAAAGGAAAGACAACAATTGGGCTGCAAGATGAAGACAGGAGGGTATGGAATTGAGGGGGGTGTACCTGAGACGCTAGGTATCACTGTTGAGCCCTCTGGAGACATTGTGGGCCTATAACTGAAACGTCAAAGAAGGAGGGTGCCCACCTGATGACCCCGATGATGTACCTACCCTACTCCACCAATCCCACTGCCAATATCAAGAGTGCCGACTTACTACAGGGATTGAAACATCGTCCTATTAGCTCTACTGGACATTTATGAGGATGTAACTAGGAAAATGGACAAGGGAGAGCCAGTGGATGTAGTGTACCTGGACTTTCAGAAAGCCTTTGATAAAGTCTCACCTAGAAGATTAGTGGGTAAAATTAGAGATCATGGTATTGGGGGTAAAGTACTGACATGGATAGAAAATTGGTTGGCAGACAGGAAACAAAGAGTATGGATTAACGGGTCCCTTTCAGAAAGTATGGCAGTGACTAGTGGGGTACCGCAAGGCTCGGTGCTGGGATCGCAGCTATTTACAATATATATTAATGATTTAGATGAAGGGATTAAGAGTAACATTAGCAAATTTGCAGATTACACAAAGCTGGGTGGAAGTGTGAACTGTGAGATGCTATGAGGATGCAGGATGACTTGGACAGGTGGGTGAGTGGGCAGATGCATGGCAGATGCAGTTTAATGTGGATAAATGTGAGGTTATCCACTTTGGTGGCAAGAACGGGAAGGCAGATTATTATCTGAATGGTGTCAAGTTTGGAAGAGGGGAAGTACAACGTGATCTGGGGGTCCTTGTTCATCAGTCACTGAAAATAAGCTTGCAGGTACAGCAGACAGTGAAGAAACCCAATGGCATGTTGGCCTTCATAACAAGACGAGTTGAGTATAGGAGCAATAGGAGTATAGGTCCTCCTGCAGTTGTACAGGGCCCTAGTGAGACCACAGCACCTCGTCTACGATTGTCCCATCGACGTAGAGGAGGCTATGCCGAGATCACTGAATGTATTCGATGAGGTTGGAGGAGGTGCAGGTGAATCTCTGCCTCACCTGGAAGGACTGTTTATAGACAAATTCAGCAAGACAGTGAAAATAAAATGATTGCAGAAAACAAAACATTAGTGCAAAAATACAAACAAAACATTAGTGCAAAAATACACAATTAGAAAACGAATTCATGGTAGTGCAAAAGGTTGTCCATAGTGTTCCATCACCAAGGTAAGATTAGGCTTGTGTAGATTGGTTCAAGGTTCAAGGTTGTAGGAAAGCCGCTGTTCCTGAACCTGGTGGGGTGGGACCTGATGGCAGCAAGACGAGGGGATGGCATGGATGGTGGGGCTCCTTGATGATAGATGCCGTCTTCTTGTGGTGGTGCCTCATGTACATCCTCTTGATGGAGGGGAGGGCAGTGCCCCTGTTGGTCCAGGCTGAGTCCACCACTCTTTTCAGTCTATTGCATATCTGTGCATTGGAATTGCTGTATCAGGCTATGATGCAACCCAGCATGATACTTCCTACAGGGCATCTGTAGAAGTTCATAAGTGATAGGAGCAGAATTAGGCCATGCGGCCTATCAAGTCTACTCTGCCATTCAATCATGGCTGATCTATCTTTCCTTCCTAACCCCATTGTCCTGCCTTCTCCCCATAACCCCTCACACCCGTGCTAATCAAGAATCTATCTATCTCTGCCTTGAAAATATTCATTGATTTAGTCTCCACAGCCTTCTGTGGCAATGAATTCCACAGATTCACCACCTTCTGACTAAAGAAATTCCTTCTCATCTTCCTAAAAGAACGTTGTTTCATTCTGAGGCTATGACCTCTTGTCCTAAACACTCGCACTAGAAGTCTGTTGTAGTATTCAGTGACATGGCAAATCTCTTTAAACTTCTTAAATGTAGAGGGGCTGGTGCATCTTATTCATGATTACATCCATGTACTTGGCCCAGAACAGGTCATCTGAGATGTGGATGCCCAAGAATTATGATCTCTTTACAAGTTAGTTTCCAATTTACTTTTGTGTAAACCTGAAAATTGAGTGATTAAACCTATCGTACCATCATCCAAGTAATTTTTGAAATTTATATGATAAATTCAGTGATACTTTGCTCATTGGATCTCATCAACTAGAAAAAGATCGATTGATGCCTGTCTCTTGTTAGCAAGCCAATCTCTGGCACATCACATCAACATGTTATCTCTTATTCCATCTGCTTTGCAATAACCGTGTGTTGCTTTGCTCTATGTCCCATCCTATACTTTATTTATGAGTAATAGTTAGAGCCATTTCTCACCTGCAATACCGAGTCCCTTTGCAAAGCTACTGTGAACAGCCAAAACACCCACCAATATTAACAATAGTTCAGGAAGTACCTATGGATATCTAAACTGTGATTACTGAGGAATATGATATACATGTGTTTCCATGGACAAGGGCTGTTTAGGGATAGTCAGCACGGTTTTGTACATGGGAGGTCGTGTCTCACAAATCTGATTGAGTATTTTGAAGATGTGACCAAAAAGGTTGATGAGGGCATGAGCTGCGGTTGTCGTACAGTATATATGGATTTCAGCAAGGCATTCGACAAGGTTACACATGGTAGGGTGCTCTGGAAGGTTAGGGCACGTAGGATCCAAGGAGAGAAGGCTGAATGGATAGAAAATTACCTTCAGGGAAGAAAGCAGAGTGTGATGTTGGAAGGTTGCTTCACGGACTGGAGGCCTGTGACTAGTGGTGTGCCTCAGGGTTTGGTGCTGGGTTCATTGCTGTTTGTCATCCAAATTAATGATTTGGATAATAATGTACATGGCATGATTAGCAAGTTTGCAGATGACACAAAAGTGGTCATATCGTAGGTAGTGAAGATGGCTGTCAAAAATTGCAGCATGACCTTGATCATGTGGGATGGTGGCAGGTGGGATGGGGAATGGTTGATGGTATTTAATACAGAGAAATGTGAGGTGTTACATTTTGGGAGTTCAAACATGGGCAGGACCTATACAGTGAATGGGAAGGCTCTGGAGAGTGTTGCAGAGCAGAGGAATCGAGGAGAGCAGGTACATTTTGGGCACATGTTATAGAATGGATGCTGTCAAGCTGGTAAAGGGTGTAGAGAAGATTAAAGAGGATTTTGCCAGAACTCGGGGACCTGAGCTATAGGGAGATTGAGCAGCCTAGGATTCTATTCCTTGAAGCGCAGGATGATGATCGGTGATCGTATAGATGTGCACAATATCATGAGAGGAATAGATCGGGTAAATGCACAGTGCCTCTTGCCCAGAGTAGGGGAATCGAAGATATAGGTTCAAAGTGAGGGGAAATTATTTAAGTTCAAGTTCAAATTTATTTGTCGTATTGAAATGTAATTTACCATGCAGCATTACAATTAAAAAAGGACACAATACACAACATAATTCAACACAGACATCCACCACAGCATTCTTCACTGTGGTGGAAGGCAATACATTTCAGACAGTCCTCCTCCTCCACCTCCCTTGTTCACCCGTGGTCAGAGCCCTGACCCTCCGTAGTCGCCGCTACGGATGGCCCAATGTTCAGGTCGAGCACACCCCGGGGCCCGGAGTTCACAATCGGCTTCCAGATGTTGTAGGCCGCAGGCCGGCAGCCGGAGCTCTTCACTGGTGAACCCCGGCGAGGGATCGCCCGCTCGACGATGGTAAAGTCCGCTCCACGCCTGCCGCCAGAAGCTCCGCAGACCGAGGCTCCAAGATGTTGTAGGCCGCAGGCCAGCGGTCAGAGCGCTTCTCCAGCGACCCCCAGCAAGGGGGTCCGCGACGTTAAAAGTCCCCGCTGCGCCGCCACTGAAGCCGCACCAAACCAGCTGTAAGGCTGCGAGGAGGGGGGGCGAAGAAGCAACGAGGAAGAAAGTTGCATCTCCATCGAGGTAGGCGCCTGAAAACGGTTTCCCCCTATTCCTCCCCCCCCCCCCCCCACCCCCATACAAGACATACAGAGACACACTAACACATACTTTTGGACAGACTAAAAAAAACAAAAGAATTCGAAACAACGAACCCGCTGCAGGCGAGGCAGCCGACTCACAGCGCCATCGGAACCGGGAATTTAATTGGTACCTAAGGGGTAACTTTTTTACACAAAGGTGTATGGACTGAGCTGCCGGAGGAGGTAATTAAGACAGATACTGTCACAACGTTTAAGAAACATTTATACAGGTATATGGATAGACACAAAGTGCTGGAGTAACTCAGCGGGACAGATAGCATCTCAGGAGAGAAGGAATGGGTGACGATTCGGGTCGAGTACCTTCAGCCTGATAGTCGGGGAAAGGGAAACGATAGATATAAACGGTCTTCTTCCTCGGGTCCGGCCATCTTCTATATCACGTCTTTCCGGTCAGTCAGTGACGGTTGACGGTCGGTGGTTGCAGAATTGGCTACTTCAGTCAGTCACTGTGGTACAGTTTCTGTCGTCAGCATTGCCCGGGATGCGCCACTTGGAGGCTTCTGCTTGCATCCCACGGTGATGTACATAGATGTAGAACAAATGGATGAAAGATATGCATAAATGTAACAATGATAAAGGAAACAGGTCATTGTTAGCTGTTTGCTGGATGAGAACGAGAAGCTAGTGCGACTTAAGTTGGGGAGTAATGGAGAGAGAGGGAATGCACAGGTTACGAAGTTAGAGAGGGCAGGTTTAGAGGGATATGGGACAAATGCAGGCAGGTAGGAGTAGTGTAGATGGGACATGCTAGTCGGTGTCGGCAATTGGGCCAAAGCGCCTGTTTCCATGCGGTAAGACTATGACCCTCTATGACTCTATGACTACACTATTAATGCAACAAAAGCAAGCAATTAAACATTTCAGTCTGAGTCACTCTCTTTTCGTCAAGGCCCTCACCACACCTCAGTATAAATAGATAGTAATTGAAACTTCTCTGCATCATGTCGTGTTCCTGTTTCTGGATCCTGTTTGGGAATGGGTGACAATTTGTACAAATAGCAACCATTGTATCATTCACTCATAAAGGTGTTTGCACTCTTGAAGCCAAACAATAGAAACCAATGTAAATTGTACAACTGAATATTTTATCGGAGAAATAGTTGAGGAGATAACTGCAAAATAACTCTAAATGTTTACAAAACTAAACACGATTAATTTATTAATTTATTAACTTGAAAATAATATCAGTGTAAGCATCTTTCGACTAAATACCAACCCATTGTATAACTAGCTAGGTATAAGTTAGTTGGCTCTTTCCATCAGAGATAGTGGCAGAGCAAGGGGCACTCAAACTCTCCAGCTGCAAGGACCCCAGTTCAGACCTGACCTCGGGTGCTGTCTTGTGGCCGTGTGGTTTTCCTCTGGGTGCTCCAGATTCCACCCACATCCTAAAGGCTTTCGAGTGGGTTAAATGGCCATTGCAGATCACTCCTTGGTAAGGAGAAAAAGAGTCAAAAAGGGGAGATGGGAGGTGTGAAGGAAGTTGCAGAGCTATCGGAGAAAAGAGGAAATAGGGGAATGGGGCAGATGTCACCGGGAGCTGGCATGCACTCTTTGGGCTGAATGGCCTCCTGTTTTGTAGTGTCCATTAAAATTCATACTGATTCAGCAGTCATCGCGAGAGAACTAATTAGCACTGAGATGAGCAGGCAGCAGCTTTTTCGTTATGAAGGAATAAAGTATACTTCCATCGCATTATTGTTTATCATTTCATAGAAGAAGCACTGTGTCCCATTGTGTCTGCACTAGGTTTTGAACAGAGTTGCAACTGGTTGCATGTACAGATTCTTTCAGAATTCTTCTCCCACTTGAAGGACACAATGGACCCTGTGTCCATCATGTCTACAGGCAGTGCATTCCCAATTCCAGCTACGTGCCGTAGGTTTTGCCTCCTGTCACAATTCTTTCCCTTTTATTTTTCTACCTGACTTCACCCCTTCCACCAACAGGATCATGCTCCCAATATCCACTCCATACAGATCTCTCATCATTTTATATACTTTGAGTCATAAAATCATACAGCATGGAAACAGGCCCTTCAGCCTAACTTGTCCTTGCCAACCAAAATGCCCCTTCTTCTTTTATCCCACCTGTCAGCGTTTGGCCCATAAACCTTCCATATGGGGGAACAGGTTGTGTTGGGGGACCAGGCCTCCCGTGGGGGCTATGGGTGAGTGGTCGAATATTGCGTTGAGGAATGGGTTGGGTTGGGGGACCAGGCCTCCCGTGTGACAGGGACCTAACGGGTCCCACTTGGTCTAGTATATTACTAAAACTCTCATCTTGTTTGGATGTCCGCCTGTCTGTGAGCGTGTGAGTGAGATCCCCAAATTACGCCAAAACGATACACGATAGCGCTAAAATGTTTGCACCAATTTACTCACAATTTTCTTGTGATATGTTTTCAACAAGGTTCGTTTAGATTGATGTTATATTTTACAAGTTATTAACATTTTTAGCTTTACAAAATTCCACTTTGAGAAAGATTTCTTCCAATCTGAACTGGCAGTTACCAGCTTTGATGTCAAAATTCCCCTACCAGCTACAATGTTGCTATCCCAGTCCTTGATAGCAAATGTCCTTCAGGGGAAGAATCTGCCAGTCTAACCCAGCACATATGTGATTGCAAACCTACATCGTATTAAGGAATAAAAAAATGTCAGTGCAATTGCATTTTTGTTTAATTTAAAATGAAGGAGGGTGAAAAAATGAGCTGACTTGCACAGCTGCGGGCTACGGGGTGAGTGGTGGAATATTACATTGGGGGAATGAGTTGCGTTGGGGGAATGGGTGATTAATGGAATCTTATGTTGGGGAACGGGTTGTATTGGGGAACCAGGCCTCCCTTGGGTGCTTTGGGTGAGTGGTCGAATATTGCATTAAAAATGAGCCGACCTGCACAGTTGGGGGCTATGGGTGAGTGGTGGAATATTGCATTGGGGGAATGAGTTGTGTTGAGGGAACGGGTGAGTGGTGGAATCTTATGTTGGGGAATGGGTTGTGTTGGGGGACCAGGCCTCCCATGTGACAGGAACCCAACATATTACTAAAAACTCATCTTGTTTGTGATTCTGTGTGCTTGCGTGCCCCTGGAGCTACGCCAAAATGGTACACAATAATGCTACTAATTTTGGACCACCTTACTCACAATTGTCTTGTGGTGTGTTTTTATCAAGTTTTGCTCAGATTTATGTTATATTTTTTCAAGTTATTCACATTTTTAACTTTACAAAATCAGATTGCGAAAGAATCAGTTGAACTTGCAGTGGCAGTTGCAGTGGCAGTTACAGCAATGATGTCACAATGGGATCTCATTTACATAAACTGCCCATGAGCAGTGCTCCACCTGACAATCACAATGGGATCTCATTTACATAAACTGCCCATCAACAGTGTTCTTCCCAGTGCTATGAGAGATTTGTTACATTGTTGTAAGGAGAGGGAGAGAGTGGGGGAGGGGAGGAGGAGAAATGGTATTTAAACATTGTGTTTAGTGGGGGAGTGCGATAGGTGAGAGGTGAGGAGTGGGGGAGCAGGGAGATAGAGGAGGGGGTAGGGGGAGAGGGGTTATGGAGGGAGGGAGGGAGGGAGGGAGTGACTGAGGGTAGGGGAAAGGAGAGGAAGGGGGAAGTGAGGGAGGGAGTGGAGGAGGAGAGTGGAGAGAAGAGGGAGGGTGAAGAGGAGAGGGAGGGAGTGCATGAGCCGCACCTGCGCAGTTGGGCACTATGGTGGAAAATTGTGTTGGGGGAACGGGTTGCATTGGCAGAATGGATGAATGGTGGAAACGGGTTGCGTTGGGGGAACGGGTGAGTGGTGAAATATTGCATTGCATGTGCTCCCGGAACTACGCAAAAATCGTACGCGATAGCGCTACCATTTTTGGACCACCTTACTGTCTTGTCTTGTGATGTATTTTTCTCAAGATTCGTTCAGATTGATGGTATATTTTACAAGTTATTCACATTTTCAAAATTACAAAATCCATTTTGAGAAAAAAATCATTTGAGGTTGCAGTGGCAGTTAGCAGCTATGACGTCACAATGGGATCTCATTTACATAAACTGCCCATGAACAATGCTCCACCCCCACACTGACATCACAATGGAATCTTATTTGCATTTTTAAAAAAGCAGCTCAAACCTCACCATGATATCAAGGAGGGTTGGGGGGGAGTAGGGTTATGGAGGGAAGGAGAGTGTGACTGAGGGTAGGGAGTGACTGAGGGTAGATGAAAGGAGAGGGAGGGAGAGGTGAGGAAGGGAGGAGGGGAGGGGAGAGGAGAGGGAGGGTGAAGAGGAGTGGGTGGGAGTGTTGGGGAATGTGGGGAAATGAGCCACGCCTGTGCAGTTCGGGGACCGATTGAGTGGTGGAATATTGCGATGGGGGAACGGGGCCCAACGGGTCCCACTTGGTCTTATATTACTAAAACTCATCTTGTTTGTTTGTATGTGTGTGTGCGTGTGTGTGATGAGTGTGATCCCCAAACTATGCCAAAAGGGTACATGATAGCATTGCAATTGTTGGCCCACCTTATTCACCATTGTCCTGGGGTGTGCTGTGGCAAGTTTTGTTCAGATTAATGTTATATTTTACAAGTTATTGACATTTTAAACTTTACAAAAACCACTTCTACAAAAATAACTTTTCCATTTGCCCTGCCTGTCAGCAGTGTACAACGTCATGATGTCACAATGTGATCCCGAATTTCATTTTTTTTTAATCGCCATGTTTCTTTTTTTCGTGTGTACTTGCCTCGCCTCACAACGGGGACCCAACTGCTCCATGGGTGAATTTCCTTCTACTTTACAAATGTCACCACAGGTCCTCTATTTACTTTATTAACTTTAACTTAATTTCATCTGACAACGGCCCAACTTTGAACGCGGCAGCCGCGCATGCGCAGTTTAGTGGAATATTGCATTGGGGAAGCGGGCCCAATGGGAGAGGAGAGGGGGAGTGGGGGAGGCAGGGAGTGGGGGACAGAAGGGGAGGAGGGCAGTGGGGGAGGTGAGGAGGGAGACTGGGGGGGAGTGGGATAGGGGGAGGTGAGGAGTGGGAGAGGTGGGAGATTGAGTGATAGGAGGGGTGTCGGGAGTGGAGAGTGGTTATAGAGGGAGGGAGTGACTTGGGGTAGGGGAAAGGAGAGGGAGGGACAGGTGAGGGTGGGAGTGGGGGAGGGGAGGAGGAGAGGGGAAAGAAGAGGGAGGGTGAAGAGGAGCGGGAGGGAGTGCTGGGGGATGAGGGGAAATGGAGGAGGATAGGGGTAGGAAGAGGGATGGCGAGGCGCAGGGGAGGGTTGCTGTGACTCGCGTCACAACGGGGATCTCTGGCATCACAACAGGAACCCCTCAACCGTGCCTGCGCAGTTGGGGTCTATGGGTCAGTGGTGGAATATTGCCTTGGGGGACGGGACCCAATGTGTCCCACTTGATCTAGTATCTTTCAAATGTTGGTATTGTACCTGCCTCAACTACATCCTCTGGCAGCTCATTCTACATACCCACCACCCTGTGTGGAAAAGTTGCTCCTCAGGTTCCTATTGAATATTTCCCCTTGCATCTTTAACCTATGTCCACTGGTTCTTGATTCCCCTACTCTATGCAAAAGAGTATGTGTCTATCTACATGAATCTCATTTACTGGCACTTGCTCCATAACTGTCAATGCTTCAGCAATGTTAACGCTTAACTAAATGCTTCTTCAATGATGTGGACACCTCCATCAGCTTTCTTTTTCCCCAAGATAGTAGTCCCAGCCTCCCTTAACCATCCTTGTAACTGTGGTCTCTCATCCCAGAACCATTCTTGGAAATCTTGTCTGGATCCTCTCCATTGCTTCCATTGGTTCCACATCCTTCAACGAAGCGATCTGAATTGAACACAATACCGCAGTGGAGTCCAGACAAGAGTTATGTGAAGTTTCACCATTACTTCTCTTCTTCTCTGCCATTATTGATAAAGTCACAGTGTCCTACAAAACAATAGCAGATCCTTCGGTCTCCTTTTTCCACGCTGATCATCAATTACCAATCTACACTAACATCATTTACAGGCACGATCTGTATTCCTCAATGCCTTGGAAACTTAAGATACTCATCCAGAAACTCACTTTCACCACCTCCAGATTCCAAACACTCTCAGGGTGGAAAAATAGTTACTCAGTTCCCCAATAAAATTCTTCTCCTTACCCTCTAGCATTTGACACTTCTGTTATGGAGAAGTGCTTCCTCATGTCAACCTTATCTACATCCATTTATCAGGAGCCCCTCTCCCTCCTCTTCTCCGAGGAAAACAAACCCACTCTATCCACTTCTCTCCTCATACTGTAACTAAAATGCTCCATCCCAAACAGCATCCTAGTGAATCTGTATACACCCTCTGCACTACAATATGGATATTGTCCAGAATTGCAGAGGCTTTCACAACCTGCCCCTGATCTGCTACTTTCAATGAGATGTATCAGTTACAAGAAGTTGGCATGATTTTCTATTGGGTTTGAGGGCAGATCTGATAGAAGTGTATACAATTAAGAGAGGCATAGATAGTGTAGACAGTCAGAACTTTTTTTCCGAAGCTGAAAATGTCAAAGACTGGAGGGCATAGCTTTAAGGATAAAGGGGGAATGTTTAAAAGAGATGTGCAGGGCATGGTTTTTACACAGAGTGGTGGTTGTCCGGAGCACACTCCAGATACTAGAGTGGTATTTAAGAGGCTTTTAGATAGGTGCAAAAGATGCAGAGCAATCAAAGATATGGATCATGAGCAGAGAGATGAGTTTGGCTTATCTTAGCACTATGTTTGGCATAACTTTTCAAAAACATTTGGACAGGAACATGGATAAGAAAGGTTTAGAGGGATATGGGCCAAACCCAGGCTGGTGATTCTAGTGTAGATGGGGCACCTTGGTCAGCATGGGCAAGCTGGGCCGAAGGGCCTGTTTCCGTGCTTTATGACTCTAATCCCTGGGTACTAATCAGAGTACTAGAATTTGGCTTGGGCACTCTTTCTATCAGGAGACGGTCAAGCAGGATTTCTGCACTTTGTCAAAATGTGTGAGAAGGAATTACTCATTCCAACCAACGTTATAGTAACATCATTTTTAGCCTGGTCTAGGTATGGGGAAGGCCGGACATGGTTTAGATTTCTCCCTTTGTGTGGATCTTGCTTCACCATTCTTTGCCCTCTTATTCTCCCAGTTCCATTCAATTGCCTTGGTAAAAATCACTACCTTCAGAACATCACATTGAGAGCTCCGTTAGTTGAAATATGCCCACTATGCACCGGCATGGTCAATGGAACTTCTAATTACATGAAATAACAACAGAAAATGCTGAAAAAATGTTCAGCAGCTCGGGCAGTTTTTCTGGAGAGACACACAACTAACACTTGAGATATAAGATCCCAGGACCAACATAGTGTCATCTAAATCATTAACAGTTTCTCTGTCCATAGATACTACATGACCTGCTGAGTTTTTTCAGCAATTTCTCTTTTTATTTCAGATTTTTGGCTTCTTTGTATTTTTAAATTTTTGGTGAAATGAACAAGCATTTAATGATCTGGAATTGGACTAATCCAGGTAATTTATAACATGGCCTTTATTGAATATAAAGGTTCATTGATATTGGATTGTTCTCATAATCCAGCCTATCTGTGATTAAGTGGTTGTTAAAAGTACTCTGGCAAGGCACATTCTAAGCAGCTCAAAAAACAGGATACCTCAAGTCACTGTAGACAGAGGTAGAAAAGCCATGGAGCTGGTAAAGCCATTAGAAGAAACATGGGTAGACACAAAATGCTGGAGTAACTCAGCGGGACAGGCAGCATCTCTGGAGAGAAGGAATCGGTGACGTTTCGGGTCATGACCCTTCTTCAGACTGAACAAACATGGGTCTAGAAATCGAACAATCTTTTTCCTAATATACCCTAAAATTCACTTGATTTTGCACTACTTGTCTCATTTGTATTAAATCAACTTCTTGTGGACATCTGTTGGATCCTTTGGGCAGTTTACTACTGGAAGCCTTCAGACTGGCAATTGCTGCAAAGCTAGTATTTTGAACAGGTTTTGGAAGAAGACGTGGCATGCATAACGAGAGGGGATGGGAGGACGGCAATTGGGAGGAAAGTGCGGCTCTTGAGAGTGAGGAGGATCATTCCTGTACCCTGAGTCCGCCATCAGAAAAGTGTTTTCCAAAACATTTTTAACAGTACAGCACCTGAACCGGCTCGTCAATCTACAAAGTCTATGCGGAACCTGATGCCAAATTAAACTAAAGATAGACACAACAAACTGCAGTAACTCAGCGGGTCAGCCAGCATCTCTGGAGAAAAGGATTGGGTGGCATTTCGGTACGAGACCCTTCTTCAGACTGAGAGTCAGGGGAAAGGGAAACGAGAGATATAGATGGTGTAGAGAGATATAGAGCAAATGAAGGAAAGATATGCTGTAGAGTCAGAGAGCAGGAGGAATCACAGAGGGGGAGCCGCAAGAAAGGATGTTACAGAACTCTCATCGGAGAGAGGAGAACTTCTTCAAAGTATGCATACCTTGAGGAGATCCCATCTATCTGCATATGATCCATTTACCTTCATTCCCTGCAAGTTCATGTGACTGAGTTTAAGGTCTCTTAAATGCCACTATCAGGATTTTTTCCACCACCACCCTAGCAGCACATTCTAGGCACCTGGGTACTAATCCCTCTGTATAAGAAACCTTGCCTCGCACATTATCTTTAAACTTTACCACAGACCCAAGTCCATTCATCTTTGAGATTTCCACCTTGGGTAAAAGGTTCAGACTATCTACCCTGTCTGTGCCTCTCATAATTGTGTATATTTCTATCAGGTCTTCCCTTGGACTCTCCAGAGAAAACAATCCAAGTTTGTCCAACTGTTCCTTTTAGCTATAATCTACCCAACATCCTGGTGAACTTTTTTCAAAGCCTGCACATTCTTCCTGCAATGGGGAGACCAGATTTGCACACAATACCACTAACCATAAAGCTGCAACATGACTTTTGACTCTTATACTCAATGTCAAAAAACAATGGGCCACGCATACCGTATGTTTTCTTTACCACCCTATCTGCCCATGTTGCAACTTTCAGAGAGCTATGGTCATCCATCGCAAGATCCATCTGAATGTTAATGCATTTAAGGATGTTGTACTCTGTGGAGTGGGATCTCGGGCTTCTTTATCTCCTGCCTGATGGTGGCAGTGAGAAGAGGGCATGGTGGGGATCATTGATGATAGCTGCCGCTCTCTTCAAGCACTGCCTCACGTGGGTGGATCAATGGTGGGGAGAGTTGTGCCCATGTTGGACTGGGCTGAGTCCTACCACTTTCCGGAGCTTCTAGCATTCCTGTATCATCGGAATGTATGTTTCAGCCTATGATGCAACCAGTCAGGATACTTTCTCCAGTACATCTGTTGAAGTTTGTTAGTGCATTTGGTAACATGCTGAATCTGTTTAAACTTCTGAAAATAAAGAGATGCTGGCACGCCTTCCCTCATGGTGCCACTGTTTCAGGAGCAGAAGGTGCTCAGGATTGCAGCTCTTGCAGCTGCCAACATTTAACATCACAGCTGAGAGCTCATCAGCCAGACCGGGAAGGACTAATTACACAACAACATCCCTATGGAATGTTGGGACAGTTAGTTGTCCTGACAGAGGCTGTTTCAAGCTGCAAGCGAATTGTTAGAGTCATAGAGTCATACAGTGTGTAAACAGGCCCTTCGACCCAACCTGTCCATATGGACCAACCTGTCCCATTTACGCTAGTCCCACCTGCCTGTGTTTGACCCATATTAGACAGGAGGTGTTGTGTACATGAAATGAGCTGCCAGTGGAGGTGGTAGAGGTGGGATACAATTATGGCATTTAAAGGGCACTTGGCCAAGTACACAAGAAAGCTTTAGAGGAAGATGGGACAGGTGCAAGCAAGTGAGACTTGGTTGGTAAAACAACTTGATCGGCATAGATGAGTTAGGTCATAGGGCTTGTGTCCATGCCATATAGCTCTATCAGGATATAATTCTGATTTATTTAACTATGCAACCAACGGGTTTTCCCAATCCATCTACCAACGTTACAAATGTAAATATTGCGACCTCGTTCTATACTAGCTTGATTTCATTCAGAGAGTGCTTGTTCCCACAGTACAGTTCTACTTGGTGTGAGATCTGAGACCAGTTTCTGTAATGTGGGAACACCTGTCTTCTGTTCTACTCCTTCATTCATTTCATCTTCAGATCTGTCAACCAATAGACAGCCGACCAAACTACAACTCGTGATAGCGTTCAGACTGATTTTAATTTAATTCCTAGTTTTTGTTCCTCCCTTGCTCTTCCCTATGCAATTGGCAGTGGCATGGACTGTGGGAATTAGATTGTGGATCTTCCTTACCATTCCTGGCTGCTCCGAGGATTCTTTCTGTAGGCGCACACGTGCCTGGACTCTCCCCGAATTAACTAATCATCTATGACCAAACCCTTCCTATTTGACGTATAAAATGTATGAAATCATGTGAGGAATAGATTGAGTAGATGCACTGTCTCTTGCCCAGAGTAGGTGAATCGAGGACCAGAGGACATAGGTTTAAGGTGAAGGGGAAATTATTTAATAGGAATCTGAGGTGTAACTTTTTCACACAAAGGGTGGTGGGTGTATGGAACAAGGTGCCAGTTGAGGCAGGGAATATCCCCAAATTTAAGAAACTGTTAGTCAGGTACATGGATAGGACAGGTTTGGAGGGATATGGACAAAACACAGGCAGATGGGACTAGTGTGGCTGGGGCATGTTGGCCGGTGTGGGCAAGTTAGGCCAAAGGGCCTGTTTCCACACTGTATCACTTTATGACTGACTTCCTGCTCACCAAATAATGCTTCCCTCACTGCTGGCTCTCTATGCACCTCCACCGTTGCCCCAGTAATTAACACCCACATCATTTTGGGATAGAATCAGTGTAAATTTGCAGAAAACACCAATTCTAGAGATACGAGGTACTATGAATGGCTTCATACTACCTTCTCAACTTTCCCCAGATTTCCCATCTCTGGTATCTTACCATCCTGTCAAAATAATTAGAAAATATCTTTTTGGGATTGGAGTGTAAGGTCCAAACATTGAACAGTATGTGCAGTGAGAAGCAAGGAACTGTAGATGCTGGTTTACAAAAATAAAACAATAAGGTGGAGAAAGTCAATGAGTCAGACACCTTCTCTGAAGGACGTGGATAGGTGACGTTTTGGGTCTGGACCCTTCTTCAGACTGATTGTAATGGAGGGGGTGAAAGCTGGAAGAGAGATGAGGGTAGGGCAAGTGGGACTGGCAAAGTCTGGCAAATGAAAGGTGGATACAGGTGGGGGGGGATTGGCAGATGTGGACAAATGCTTGAGATAAAAAAGAAAAAGGAGAAAGGATAAGTTAAACATGGTCAGGGGGAGGGATATAGGTAGAATGGTACAGAGGGAAGGGGTAAGGGAGCAGGATAGTGTGAGAAATGGGTGCATATGCACCCATTTTCCTCTCTTCCCCGGATGGGGCATGGGAAAGAGAGGAAAAAAAGAAGGGAGTGGGGGTTGTTACCTAAAATGTGAGAATTCAATGTTCACACTGTTGGGTTGGAAGTTACCCGTGGAATATGAGGTGCTGTTCCTCCAGTTGTTTTTTAGTTTTAGTTTAGAGATACAGCACGGAAACAAGTCCTTCGGCCCACCGAGTCTGCACCGACCAGTGATCTCCACCCACTAACACTACCTTACATACACTCGGGACAATTTTACATTTATAACCAAGCCAATTAACCTGCAAATCTGTACGACTTTGGAATGTGGGGAGGAAACCGAAAATCTCGAAGAAAAACCCACGCAGGTCACGGATTAGAACGTACAAACTCCGTACAGACTTGTAGTCAGGATCAAACCCGGGTCTCTGGCACTGTAAGGCAGTAGCTCTATAGTTACGCCACCCTTATAGCCCTTTTCTACAGGGAATTTGGATTGGGGAAATATATGAACACATCTAGGGTGAAAGATTAAGATTAATGAACAAAGAAAGTGCACTTCTAAATGTTATGTAGCATGATACCTGGTGGATGCAACGGACATCAAAATACTTTTACTGTTCTTACTGACATCGAACCCGGTTTGGTACATTTAGTTTGCTTCGTTTAATTACCTTTAAAAATGGGTTAGGGTTAGGTTTTGTTCAGTTTGTGTACTGCGTGTTTGCATGTGGTCCAGGATGTTCATAGTGCGTACAGCAAACAAGTCCATTGCACAACAGCTGGTAAGCACACAGGGTTCCAGGGAGGAACCAGGCCAGCCCTTGGTTGACATGCACTTGTGTTTATTTTATTAATATCTAAAATGGCATTGAAATAAATACGGAATCTTTATGACAAATCTATTCAGAATTTTATTTAATTTTGGGGTGTTCCAAGACAATTTTATCACACTACTCACTCACTGCTAGAATCTAGTTTGAACCTTATCCAAACTGACCACCTGCTGTGACCAAGTTAAATGCCCTAACTCAGTTAGAGACGAGAAGTTAGGATTAAGCATTCCGAAACCCTTGGTATTAATTATATAGCACCAACGCAGGCCCTTCGGCCCATCACATCCATGCCAACCTGTTTGGCAATCTACACTAATCCCATTGTTGACAATCTAAGTGTCAGAGGAAATGTAAGTCTGGACGAGAGGGAAATATTTCAGAAGTTAATTTTTTTGCTCTTTGTTGAGAATCCAACCAATATTGCAACTGCCCTGAGGAATATGATGGAAGAATATTGGGGAAGCTTTATTGTGAATCATATTAACGCTTCAGTTGGCCTCAATTTACAGGAGACAAAAATGAGGATGTAGTCTCTTCACTGTCATTTCTCACCATAATGACTATATTAATCATTGAAAAAGTCACATTCAATTAACCTTTATCTCATGTAATTTTGTTGAAATGATGAAGGAAGCTGACTAAAATTTAAATCACAGTCTATATCTACATTCCAGACCCACGGTTGTGTGCTAAACTCACAGTGTAAGAGGGAGAGAGGAAAGGAGAGGATAATTTACTGAGTTAAAAAGGTTACAACAATACTCATGAACTTTAGGGCACTTTTGACCAAAAAGATTATTTGTAAATGTAGTCAAACCTGCTACTTACCATTTTGACGAGAAATAGAGCAGCATAGATTTCTTCAGAAGTTAGACACTAAAAGGTGGAATAACTCAGCGGGTCAGACAGCATCTCTGGAGAAAAGGAATGGGTGACATTTCGGGTCGAGACAGTGTGAAGATGGGTGTTGACCCGAAATGTCACCTATTCCTTTTCTCTAGCGACAAAACAGTACCGCACAGGGACAGATCTATCAGCCCACAATGCCTGTGCCAAATAATCACCTTCCCTGAGCAAACTATGATTTATTCTACATATTTCTTGATCGTAGTCCCTTTTTGAACTCTCATTCTCACACCTTACCCTTCCATATCTCTCGTTTCCTACTCCCCTGACTCTCAAACTGAAGAAGGGTCTCAACTCGAAACGTCACCCAGCTATCCAGAAATGCTGCCTGTCCCGCTGAGTTACTCCAGCATTTTGTGTCCATACCCCACCATTCCCTGCATATCCATGTGCCTATCTAACAACCTCTTAACCGCCACTATCACATCTTTCTCCACCCACACCCCTGGCAGCACATTCCAAGCTGCCATCACCATCTGGGTAAAAAAAACTTGCCCCGCACATTACCTTTAAACCTTGCTGCTCTCACCTTAAAGCTGTGCCCACTAGTCTTTGACATTTCCACCCTGCGAATAAGGTTCTGACTCTCTCCCCTATCTATGTCTCTAATAATTTTACATATTTCCATCAGGTTTCCCCTCAACCTCTGGCATACCAGAAAAAACATTCCTAGCTTCTGGAAGGAGAGGACGACTGGGTCTGCCAAATGACTGTCAACTCTGCTTCTTCAGATAGAACAAAGCGATCTCACAACCAACAGGTAACATCTGAGCTCTGCAGTTCTGCCACATCTGGTTGTGTATTTTGGCAGATAATAGACAATAGACAATAGGTGCAGGAGTAGGCCATTTGGCCCTTCAAGCCAGCTCCGCCATTCAATATGATCATGGCTGATCATCCCCAATCAGCACCCCGTTCCTGCCTTCTCCTCATATCCCCTGACTCCGCTATTTTTAAGAGCCCTATCTAGCTCTCTATTGAAAGCATCCAGAGAACCCGCCTCCACCGCCCTCTGAGGCAGAGAATTCCACAGACTCACCACGCTCTGTGAGAAAAAGTGTTTCCTCGTCTCCGTTCTAAATGGCTTACTCCTTATTCTTAAACTGTGGCCCCTGGTTCTGGACTCTCCCAACATCGGGAACATGTTTCCTGCCTCTAGCGTGTCAAACCCTTAACAATCT
This sequence comes from Malacoraja senta, assembly GCA_038087875.1. Taxonomy (NCBI): domain Eukaryota; kingdom Metazoa; phylum Chordata; class Chondrichthyes; order Rajiformes; family Rajidae; genus Malacoraja; species Malacoraja senta. The sequence continues at coordinate 40,085,351 of CM075979.1, read as the reverse complement.
TATATGTTTCAATGAGATCCCCTCTCATACTTCTAAACTCCAGAGTGTACAAGCCCAGCTGCTCCATTCTCTCAGCATATGACAGTCCCGCCATCCCGGGAATTAACCTTGTAAACTACGCTGCACTCCCTCAATAGCAAGAATATCCTTCCTCAAATTAGGGGACCAAAGCTGCACACAATACTCCAGGTGTGGTCTCACTAGGGCTCTGTACAACTGCAGAAGGACCTCTTTGCTCCTATATTCGATTCCTCTTGTTATAAAGGCCAACATGCCATTCGCTTTCTTCACTGCCTGCTGTACCTGCATGCTTACTGTCATAGACTGATGTACAAGGACCCCCAGATCCCGTTGTAATTAAACAACTCACTGGAAGAGTAGCCTCTACACTATCCCACTCTTATCAAAGATAGATTCAAAAAGCTGGAGTAACTCAGCAGGTCAGACAGCATCTCTCGAGAAAAGTAATAGGTGACTTTTCGTGTCGAGACCCTTCTTCAGACTCTCATCAAATACTCACATACACAATGGGGCTACAAGAGCAGGTCTAAGACTAGGAATTCTGTGAGTAACAGTTCACCATCTGTAAGGTTCAGGTCAGGAAACTCTCCACTCTCCTGGATAAATGCACCTTCAATAACATGCAAGAAGATTGACACCATGGCATCTCGGGGCGAGTACTTAAGTCCTGTGCTAGGCAGCTAGCTCCGGTGTTCTCCCTGGACAAGTCCGTGGTCCCTGCCTGCTTCAAAAAATCCATCATTGTACCGATACCTAAAAATGCCTCCCCAGCCTGTCTGAATGACTACCGTCCGGTGGCCCTCACCTCGGTAGTCATGAAATGCTTTGAGAGGCTGGTGAAGAAACACATCTGCGCCTTCCTCCCTCGCAACATGGACCAGTTACAATTCGCATACCGTCCAAACAGATCCACGGACGATGCGGTCTCCCAGGTTTTGCACACCGCTCTCTCTCATCTTGACAGCCAGAAGGGGGGCTACGTGAGGATGCTGTTCATAGACTTCAGTTCAGCCTTCAACACGATAGTTCCCACCAGACTGGCCGAGAAGCTACTGGAATTAGGGCTCAACACCCCCCTGTGTGCCTGGACCCTGGACTTTCTCACCGCCAGGCCCCAGGTAGTCAAGATGGGAGGGAATACATCGAAGTCCCTCACCCTGAGCACAGGATCCCCCCAGGGTTGCGTCCTCAGCCCCCTACTGTACTCCCTGTACACACATGACTGTGTGGCCAGCTTCAGCTCCAACTCGATCATCAAGTTTGCTGATGACACTGTGGTGGTGGGCCTGATCTCAGACAATGATGAGAAGGCCTACCGGGAGGAGGTGGCTGATCTGGCACTGGTGTCAGGACAACAGCCTCCTCTTGAACATCAAAAAAACTAAGGTGCTGATCGTGGACTTTAGGAGGGCACATCATCCGAGGACGTACACACCATTGAGGATAAATGGGGATACTGTGGATAGGGTGAGCTGTTTTAAATACCTGGGAGTCCACATCTCTGAGGATATGATATGGACATCACACGCTGCAGCACTCGTCAGTAAGGCAAGACAGCGCCTTTACCACCTCAGGCAATTGAGGAAATTCAGAGTGTCTCCGAAGATCCTCCAGTGCTTTTACTCAGCGGCTATGGAAAGCATCTTGTCCGGAAATATTACAATCTGGTTTGGGAATTGCTCTGCCCAGGACAAGAAGGCTCTGCAGAGAGTACTGCGTTCGGCCGAACGCACTATGGGAACTACACTCGCCCCCCTGCAGGATCTATACATCAGGTGGTACAACTCCAGAGCCAATAAGATCATGGGAGACCCCTTCCACCCCTGCAACGGACTGTTCCAGCTGCTCCGGTCAGGCAAACGCCTCCGTTGCCATGCTGTGAGAACAGAGAGGTTGAGAAGGAGTTTCTTCCCAGAGGCCACTAGGACTGTAAACTCCTATCTCACCAGGGACCAACTTTACTGAACCACTCTACTGTTTTAAACAAATCGCTGTTTTTTGTTTTTCCCCTGTTTTTTTCACCTTTTTCCTTCCGCCCACAATATTTAATATGTAAAAGAATATGTGATTCTATTCTTCCATTCTGTTTGTAGTTTGTTTGTTTGTTTGTTTTTTGCACAAAGTCCGCGAGCATTACCACTTTTCATTTCACTGCACATCTCGTATGTGTATGTGACAAATAAACTTGACTTGACTTGACTTGACCATACAGGACATAACAGCCCACTTGATAGGCACACCATTGGCTTATACTCGCTAGAATTTAGGAGATTGAGAGGGGATCTTATAGAAACGTACAAAATTCTTATGGGGTTGGACAGGCTAGATGCAGGAAGATTGTTCCCGATGTTGGGGAAGTCCAGGACAAGGGGTCACAGCTTAAGGATAAGGGGGAAATCCTTTAAGTGGAAAAACTTTTTCACACAGAGAGTGGTGAATCTCTGGAACTCTCTGCCACAGAGGGTAGTTGAGGCCAGTTCATTGGCTATATTTAAGAGGGAGTTAGATGTGGCCCTTGTGGCTAAAGGGATCAGGGGGTATGGAGAGAAGGCAGGTACGGGATACTGAGTTGGATGATCAGCCATGATCATATTGAATGGCGGTGCAGGCTCGAAGGGCCGAATGGCCTACTCCTGCACCTATTTTCTATGTATCTATGTATCTACCATCCACAACCATTCATTCACTCCACCACCCATCCATAGTAGCAACAGTTTGCACTGTCTACAAGCTCCTTAGAAAGCACCTTACAAACCCACAATCTCCGCCAGCTAGAAGAGCAGGAGGCAGCACAATCATGGGAACACCACCACTGGAAGATGCCCTCCTAACCTCACACCATCCCGAGTTGGAAATAAACTGCTGTTCCTGCACTGTGACTGGGTCACCCTCCCTAAGATGTGGGTACACCCACACTCCAAGGGTTGCATTGATTCAAGAAAGCAGCTCACCAGCACATTCCCAAGGACAGCTAGTGACGGTCTATCAAATGATGGTTCAGCCTGCAAATATCATATCACTTGAATGTACCAAGAACGGATATGTGCTGACGGGTTATGTTGGCAGCACTCGGTCATCTCAGTCAGTGATGTTACTAACACACCACTCTCATTGACATCCAATAAGGTCCCGCACTCTGAGAGCACTCTGTGCCCTCGATACTTTGTTCATGCATCGATCGACATGTGGGCAGAACTGTCTCTTCAGTCACTGGAGGAGGGCAGGTGGTAATCACGAGGAGGATTCCTTACCCTGTTTGACACGGTGTCTTAATCATCGAGTCATAGAGTGGTACAGCGTGGAAACAGGCCCTTCAGCCCAATTTGCCCACACCGGCCAACATGTCCCAGCTACACTAGTCCCACCTGCCAGCATTTGGCCCATAATCTGCCAATCCTGTTCTATCCATGTACCTGTCTAACTGTTTCTTAAACATTGGGATAGTCCCTGCCTCAACTACCTCCTCTGGCCGCTTGTTCCATACATCCTTTGTGTGAAAGAGTTACTCCTCAGATTCCTATTAAATCTTTACCCCTTCACCTTAAACCTATGTCCTCTGTTCCTCGATTCACCTACTCTGGGCAAGAGTCCCAGCCTACTCAACCTTATTGCCTAGACCCTCTAGTCCTGGCAACATCCTCGTAAACCTTCTCTGTACCCTTTCTAGCATTACAACATCTTTTCATCTTAAATACTTCCAGTGATCTAGCCTCACATCAACCTACAACGTTTAACAGGACTGAGAAGGCCACATACAGATATTCCCAATGGTTGGACGTCTTGAATGTAGGTGCCATGTTGCAGATGGCTGGAGCCCAGGACCAATGGGTATGGCTTCAGGGCATGGGATGAGCTGAGATGAGCTATGTTTTCACTCAGTGACGATATGACAGATTTATCTTCCACAGTTAGGAGGTGATGGTAAATTATTAAATATATTTAAGAAAGGGCCACATACAATTACCTGGGGTAAAATGATAATGGGAAATGGGGAGAAAGCTGGGACATGGAATAGAACTGGGATGATCTACCGTGATCACATTGAATTGTGGACCAAAAGGCTAGCTTGTGGCCTTATTTTCCATGTTTTGTGTTTTTATTTTGGAATGGAAGTATATTGCCATTCCTTCCTTGAGGCTTGATGATAATCCCAGAATTGTCTACATCATGTGCTGCACATCTACCATCTCCTCAACTGACATTAGGGATTGATAATAGGGATAGTCCCTACCTCGACTACCTCCTCTGGCAGCTAATTCCACAAAATCGACCAATATTGACTATTTTGACTATTTCCATGCTGGGAAAAAGGTTAGGAGCATCTCTACCTTTCAAAATGTTAATAAAGATATTAGGGGGGCATGTGGATAATCTGGAGTAGGTCAGTAATGAGAAGATCAGTAATGAGAAGGAGAAAGCATTCATGTCATGGAACACATAGAGGTAGATAAATTCCTGGGCCTGATGGGATCTAGCTCAGGTTTCTATGGCGAGCATAGTTGGAGCATTGCCGGATATGTTTCCATCTTCATCAGTCACAGGTGAGATGCCAGAAGACTGGAAGATAGTAGATGTTAATATTTTATGTAAAATGGTCAGCAGGGATAAAGCAGGCAATTGCATGCCAGTGATCCTTACATCATGATAGGGGAATTATTGCAGATAGGATTGATGTACAATTGAAAAGGGAGAGTCTGATTAGAGATAGTCAGCATGGATTTGTGCAGGGGAATTCGTATTTCATTGAATTGAGTTTTTTGAAGAAGCAACAAAGGAGATTATTGAAGTCAGGCCAGTAGACATTGTCTCTATGGACTATAGTGAGGCATTCAATGAGTCCCTGTGGGAGGTTGCTCCAGAACGTTAGGGCACATGGGATCCAAGGCAATCTGGCTCATTGGATTCAATATTGTGTCATTGATAGAAAGCAGGTGGTGGAAGGATGACTTTCTAACTGGAAGTCTGTGGCTCGTGATGATTTGCAGGGATCAGGGTTGGAATCTTTGCTATTTGTGAGGTACATTTACAATTTAGATGCGAATGTACAATTAGTACAGTATAATTAGTAAGTTGGCATTGTGGATAATGAGGAAGTTTGTCTAATGCAGGATGCACATCAGATGGAAATTTGGCCCAAGTGGTGGCAGATAGAATTTAATCTGACTAGTGTGAGGTGATGTATTTTAGAAAGTCAAACAGGGTTCATCAACATGCTTAGGTCCTTGGGTGAACAAAGAGAGCTTAGGGTTCAGGTCTATAGCTCTTTGAAAGTAACAGCACAGATTATAAGGTGGTGAAAAAAGCATGCTTCCTTCAGAGATTGGTGCACAGAATATAAAAGTTGGGATATTATGTACAACTTTCCAAATTACAGGTTAGGCCGCTCTCAGAGTATTGGACATCAGTCTGAAGAAGGGTCTTGACCCGAAACGTCACTCAGTCCTTCTCTCCAGAGATGCTGCCTGTCCCGCTGAGTTACTCCAGCATTTTGTGTCTACCTAAGAGTATTAGATGCTGCTTTGGTCACTGCACTATGTAGAGGGTGTAGTTGCGCTGGAGAGAATGCAGAGGAGATTCACTGATATTTCCTGGAGTGGAGCACTGTAGATATGGTGAGAGATTGGATAGGCTGGGCTTGTTTTCCCTGGAGTGCAGGAGGCTGAGAGCTGGCCTCAGAATTAAATGACGTCCCTTTAGGAAGATGAGGCGGAATTTTGTGTGTTAGAGGGTAGTGGATCTGTGGAATTCTTTGCCACAGAAGGCTGTGGAGGCCGCAATGGATATTTTTAAGGCAGAGATAGATAGATTTTTGATTAGTACGGATGTCAGGTTATGGGAAGAAGGCAGGAAAATGGGGTTATGATGGAGGGATAGATCAGCCATGATTGAATGGTGGAGCAGATTTGATGAGCCTAATGAACTTTTGACCTTAAGATTTCTCTGTACCAAGCACAGACCGTCTTGTCATGTTGCAGCATTAAACAAGTGCAGGATATGTTCTCAGTCTTCACTAGATGGCCAATGTACAGGCATGAGCACCATTTTGAGCTCCAGACATCTACTGAGAGTGAATGGAGTAGATCAGGGTTGTCAAACTCATTTTAGGTCACGGGCCGGATTCGGCAAAATGTGACTTCATGCGGGCCAGATCAGTTGTGCACGCACAAACGCACGCGCGCATGCTCCCACAGCTTTCGTTCCCTTCATTTTTTCAACCTGCTCACGTGTCTCAGTCTCTGCTATAACTACAAAGTGTTTCACTTTACGAATGTTGTTTCTTATGAAGAAGATTGTCATGCAAGCATTACTTTTATGATTGGTATTAACTTACAGCCGTAGGCGACAAGAAAGTTGAGAGTGATGAGCGAGAGAAAAAACGATGCTATTTTTTGCACTTGAACTCTATACTGTTTGTTAACAAAGCTGTTTTTTTTAACTTCAAGACAGACACAAAATGCTGGAGCAACTCAGCGGGACTGGCAGTCATCTCTGGAAAGAAGGAACGGGTGACGTTTCTAGTCGAGACCCTTCTTCAGACCTCATCACCCCCCCCCCCCCCACCTTCTCTCTGAACCCCTGCCACCTTCCCCCTCCCCCATCATAACACATCTGTAGTTCCTTCCTACACATTTTTAACTTCAAGATTGATTTCATTGTAGAAATCAAACGCGGGTTGGGTGACCACGTGCGTTTAGTCCATGGGACCACCCTGAAGGTCTTGTTGCCTGTCACCGTAAATCTCAATCCTACTCCCACTCCGACCTATTGGTCCTCTATAACTATGTAAAGATAGGGAATACATGATAATTTTGTATAGGAAGGAACTGCAGGTGCGGGTTTAAACCAAAGATTGACACAAAATGCTGGAGTAACTCAGCGGACAGGCAGCATCTCTGGAGAGAAGCAATGGGTGACGTTTTCCTAAATTTCTTTAAAAATAAAAGTTTAGTGGCAGGTCCACTAAATGTTTCACTTAACATTGAGAGTGGTTTTAAATCTTTTTTTTTTCTGTTGTCCGTGAGACTTATTAAATTAGTCCGTGCGGAGCTTTTTGAGAGGGTGGTGATAGGCGGCGGGCGCTGGGACCCGACAGGGCTGGTCATGGGAGCGAGCGCGGCTGGGCGGCTCCCATTGAAGCGGATGGTGGTGCGCGGGCACGGGGGAGACGCAGCGCTGGGAGTGGGTCGGGCGGCCGCGGGGTTCCGCTCACCGGAGAACAAAGTGAAGGCAGACCGGGCAAATCATCCCCGCGGGCCGGATTGGACCAAAGATACATTGGACCCCTTCGCGGGCCGGTAGCTTGCCACCGCCAGAGAAGTTGGCATGCACAAGGGTTCCCATGTAAACTCCACCCACAAGTAGTCATATACATACACTAACATGAGGAAGACTATCATGCTCTTCATAAACACACCCTACAATAAACTTTATATGACACTCGAAAATGGTTTAAAAGGTGCAGCAGTGTGTGATTTGCGTCTTTAAGTTTGCACATCCTGATGCTCTGCTTATGATGGCCATTTGGAGTATCACGATATGGTTGCTTAGTTGGGCCATTTCATATACATTCTGTGTGGAAATCAAACACGGTGAGAATTAATTTTGAACATTTCATTTGTTGCAGTGCAATAATAATTTTAATTTGTTACTAACTATTCGGGATTTATTTATTGTGGTAACATTGTAGATTTGGGGGATTGGAAGGGAATAATGAAATTGTTCTGTCTTTTGCAAAAAACAAACTGCTGGAGGAAGTCAGTGGGTCAGGCAGCATCTGCGTGAGGGAAGATAGACACAAAAAGCTTGAGTAACTCAGCAGGTCAGACAGCATCTCTGGAGAAAAGGAATGGGAAACATTACCTATTTCTTTTCTCCAGAGATGCTGTCTAACCCACTGAGTCACTTCAGCTTTTTGTGTCTATCTTCGCTTTAAACAAGCATCTGCAGTACCTCCCCACACATCTGTGTGAGGGAAATGGGCAGGCAATATCTCGGGTTGCAGCCCTTCTTCAATTACCCCAGCAGTTGTATTTTTAACTCAAGATTTCAGTAGTTGCTTGTGTCAGTTTTTCCTTTATTTAATTTTGTAATCTGTCCTCTGAAAGTCCAGTTTGTAGTTATTTCTCAGTCTACGTTTTTCTCGGTCGTTACTAAATTTGAAACATTTCATTTCACAGCCAGATTACCGAACCATCGGGACCATGTCTGCAGCACCTGGGGGAACAATCACTTTAAGACCTTCGATGGAGACGTCTACCAATTTCCAGGAACGTGTGACTATAATTTTGTGACTGACTGTGACCCACATAGTAAAGAGTTCTCCGTTCATATTAAACGTACCATTTATAAGGGACACCCCAAAATACATGACATCACAGCAAAGATCAAGGATATTGTGATTTACATGACACCAAAATTTATAGTCATCAATGAAGAAATGTAAGTGAGACAATTATTTTGTATTGAATGTGTGTTTCTTGTCAGTAATTGAGAAGCCGTGCATAGCCTTTGTGGGCGAACCATGCTGAAACACGGCTTTATATTTTAAAAAGTTTTCTCTCCTGCTCTCCCTTCTTTTGCTCTATGTCTTGTCATTGGCATGGATTTTTTGTCGGTGGTGATGAATAGCAATCACACTCTGTGACTCATTGGACATTCTTCCTATTAATCTGGGATATATATCAGATAATTGTAATTTGCACTTTTGGCTATTTCCCTGGCCATAAAGCAAAAATAATAATTCAGCTGGGACAGAAACAGGTTTAGTTGTATGGAAACAAATTTGTAGAACCACAAACTTTTCTCAAATGGTCATTGTTCCTTGTGAGCCAAGCTACTTAACGTCGAGGATCTACAAGAAAGCTACACCAGTTAAAATTAGCACAGCATTAATCCGGTGTAATAGACAGGACCTGTCCTATGTAACTGTAATACTCTTTCTATGTTGTAATGAAGTGTGAAAACTAAGTTTCTCAGACTGCTTATTTCTGATGCTTCAAGTATTTCACCATCTGATCTCAATTCAGCTTGCATATATTGTGCGAGTCATAGCATTGTACGGCACAGGAACAGGCCATTCGATCTGTCATGTCCATGCTGACCATTCCACCCATCTATACTAATCTCATTTATTACATAAGGTCCATAGCCTTCAAATGCTTTGGCATTTCAAGTAATTGTCAAGATGCTTCTTATTTGTTGTGTGAGTCTCCACCTCCACCACCTCTTCAGGCAGCATGTTCCAGATTCCAACCACCTTCTGGGAGAAAACATACCTCTCAGATCATCTCTAAACCTTCTCCATCTCACCTCAAACCTATGCACTCTTGGCTCAGTCTCCCAAATCATGAGGAAGAGATTCTTCCTATCTATCATATCCATGCTTCTCGCAATTTTGCATGCCTCCATCATGTTACCCTTCAATCTTCTCTGCCTCAGGGAAAACAAGCCACATTCAAAGTCCCTGCACATTTGGATGTCATGACCAATTTCAGGATGACAGGGGCTAGATAGGGAGGACAAGATTGTTAAGGGCTTGGACGCACTAGAGGCAGGAAACATGTTCCTGATGTTGGGGGAGTCCAGAACCAGGGGCCACAGTTTAAGAATAAGGAGTAAGCCATTTAGAACGGAGATGAGGAAACACTTTTTCTCACAGAGAGTGGTGAGTCTGTGGAATTCTCTGCCTCAGAGTGCGATGGAGGCAGGCTCTCTGGATGCTTTCAAGAGAGAGCTAGATAGGGCTCTTAGAAACAGAAGAATCAGGGGATATGGGGAGAAGGCAGGAACGGGGTACTGATTGGGGATGATCAGCCATGATCACATTGAATGGTGGTGCTGGCTCAAAGGGCCAAATGGCCTGCTCTTGCACCTATTGTCTATTGTCCATTGACAAACAGAATGATGGTGCCTAGGGTAGCAGTGCAGAAAGTGTACTCGTTAAACGTGGGAATGGTAACAACAGCTAGATTTTATTTAACATGGGATCAGATCAAATATGTGGTGCTGATACAGACCACGGACCCCATATGGTCCTTGGAAGTGTTTATACTCAAGTTGGGTCTTCAATATCCAAGGAATCCCAAATGTAGCAGCAGAGTAGATACGTTACATGATACTTGTCTTCATTTGGCCAGAAAATTGAATATAAGAGCAGGGAGGTTATGATATGACTTTAGAGGGAGGGAAAATGAGGGAGGGTGAATAAGGGGAAATGAGCCACCCCTGTGCAGGGGTGGCTCATTTCCCCTTATTCACCCTCCCTCATTTTAAACTTTAAAAAAATGCAATTGCACTTGCTAGAGCTGCCAGAACTCAGTGTGCTGGGATTGCATCATTGTAGCAGGCAGGTCTACAATCCCATTGTGAAGTCATAGCTGTAACTCCCACTGCAGATGGAAGAAACAATTTTCAAAGTGGGATTTTGTAAAGTTAAAAATGTGAATAACTCGTAAAATATAATATCAATATCAAACTTGATATAAAAAAGATACCACAAGACAATTGTGAGTAAGGTAGTCCAAAAATTGTAGCGCTATCGTGTACCGTTTTGGCGTAGTTCCGGGATCACATACACACACACATACAACAGACATCCACACACACACACGTAGAAACAAACATTAGTTTGTTTAAGACATTAGATAGGCTACAGATATACACCATGTAAATTTTGTGATCATACTAGAGAAAGTGCAGAAGAGATTCATAGGATGTTACTTAGGATGGAACATTTATTTTCTTTGGAGCTGAGAGTGAATTTATGGAGGTATAAAAAAAATGAAGAGGGTCATTCGCAGCATTGGTCATAATGAACCTTTCCCCATTGCAGAAAAGTCTAAGACCAGAAAGTAAAGGTTGAAGAAAGGGGTTAGAGGTTTAAAAGAATTTGAGGGAGAATTTTTCACCCAGAGTTTGGTTGGAGCCTTGGACACACTGTCCAAGTGGTTCTACAATGACAGAGACTTTCATAACATTTGAGAATTTAAGCACTTAAATCAACAAGCCACAAAAAAATATGAACCAAGTGTCGGAAAAAGAGCTGGATGCAAACTGGATGGTCAGGATGGTGGGCTGAAGGGACTGATTCCATGCTTAATCACGTCAGCGTGGCATTAAGAGGGAAGTCTGGTAATGTATTTTAAACTTTCTTTTTCAGAGTCTCGCTCCCTTACTTTGGGCCTGGTGTGTATGTAGAACAGAATACTCAGTACACGAAAGTCTACGGAAAATCTGGGATAACTCTAATGTGGAATAGAGAAGATGCTATTATGGTAAGTGTGAAGGCTGGAGAGATTCCAGAAACAATGACCTTGCTGTAATATCTTGAAGTGCATGGATCTGCGTGGAATAGAGGGATAAGGATCAGTTGCCAGCAGAGGTGATTTAATTAACTTAGCATCAATGTTCAGCATGGACAATGTGGGCCGAAGGACCTGCTCCTTGCTATACTCTTCAATGTTCTATGTTCCAAGCAATAGAGAACAGAGATACATTGTTTGTACCATAACCTATTCAAAATTACATGAACTGGCTCCTCACACTGGTCTTGGGCACTGCTGTACCATGATCCATGCACTTTGAATCTCTGCGAATATTTCTCGAGCATATAAAATATCCAATAGTCTCTATTGTACTACAGGATATTTATCCTGTAAAACATATACAGGATTTATACTTTTGTGTATAAAATCATGGGAGGGATAGATCGGGTAGATGCACAGAATCTCTTGCCCAGAGTAGGGGAATCGAGGACCATATGTTCAAGGTGAAGGGGAACAAATTTAATAGGAATCTGATGGGTAACTTTTTCACACAAAGAGTGGTGGGTGTATGGAACAAACTGCCAGAGGAGGTAGTTGAGGCTGGGACTATCCCAACGTTTAAGAAACAATTAGACAGGTACATGGATCGGACAGGTTTGGAGAGATATGGACCAAGCACAGGCAGGTAGGACAAGTGTAGCTGGGACATGTTAGCCGGTGTGGCCAAGTTGGGCTGAAGGGCCTGTTTCCCACTGTATCACTCTATGATTCTCTGACTATTACACAGAGTCTGCTGAGATGCTAACCATACACAATAGTGTTCACCTAAATTGTAAAAAAAGTTACTGTTTGGATCCAGGTCCTGGTCATTTCTCACCTCCAGCTCTTAACCACCCCCCCCCCACCCCCCTCCCCACCCCCACCTCCTATTTTCAGTCCAAAGAAGGGTCCTGATCTGAAAAGTCACCCATCCTTTATCTACAGAGATGCTGCCTGACCTGCTGAGTTACTCCAGTACTTTGTGTCTATCTTTTGGAGAGATATGGACCAAGCACAGGCAGGTGGGACAAGTGTAGCTGGGACACGTTGGCCGGTGTGGACAAGTTGGGCCCAGTGACCTGTTTCCACACAGTATCACTTTATGACTCTGACTCTATATGCTATGTTGGTCATCATGTATCAAGGCATTGAGAATAAGAGTCACGAAATCATGTTGCAGTTTTGTTGAACTACGATGAGGTCACATTTGGAGTATTGTGTGGAGTTCTCATTGTACTGTTACAGAAAGGTGTTCAAGGATTTGTTGAGGGTGCCAAAGAGGTTTACCAGAATGCTGTCTGGATTAAAGAGTATTTTAAGGAAAGTTTCCATATAGTGTTGGTGGTTGAGGGGAGCCTTGATAGAAGCATATAACATTATATAAAAGAAGACACACTGAATCAGTTTCCCAGGGTGTAAATGTCAAAAATTAGAGTGCATAGCTAGCTTTAAGGCCAAAGAGGGAAGTTTAAAGGGGGTGTACGGAGCAAGTTTTGCATGTAGAGAGAACAGAGTGCCTGGAATGCATTGCCTGGGGCAGTGGAAAAGAAGATGTGGTAGTGATGGCTTAACCTTGGCTTCTGTTGATGTCAATGTTGCATGTTCTCCTTGTGACCACGTGGGTTTCCTCCGAATTCTCTGGTTTCACCCATATCTCAGATATGCCGGTTGGTGGGGTAATTGGCGACTACAAATTGCCCCCACCATTAGGTGAGTGGTAAAATCTGTGGTTTGCACAGTGCAGGGAGCAATGTATTAATGCAGGATTAGTGCCAATGGATGATTGATGACCAGTTTCAATTTCAGTTTGTTTTTTGTCACATGTACCAAGGTACAGTGAAAAGCTTTTGTTACGTGCGAACCAGTCGGCATAAAGACAATACGTGATGAGAATTGACTCATTTACAGTGTATAGATGCATGATAATTGAATAACGTTTAGTGTAAGGTAAAGCCAGCAAAGTCCGATCAAGGATAGTCCGAGGGTCACCAAAGAGGTACATAGTAGTTCAGCACTGCTCTGTGGTCGTGGTAGCATGATTCAATTGTCATAGAGTAATACTGTGTGGAAACAGGCCCTTCGGCCCAACTAGCCCACAACAATGTTCCTGCTACCCTAGTCCCACTTGCCTGCGCTTGGTCCAAAACCCCCAAACCTTTCCCACATATCTCCCCTATTTGTGATGAATGTCAACATTTAGATGCTAACCTAACTCATACATTCACGAATTGTATAAAAATCAAAACATTTTGGGCAGACATTTTTAGAATAATATCTATAGTTGTCAATACTCAATTGGATCCTGATTCAAAATTAATAATACTAGGAATATTAGAACAAAGTCAAACACTTATAACAACTCAAAGAAACTTTATCGATTATAGTATAATAACTGGAAAAAAATTAATATTAAAATTTTGGAAAGGTCCTATAACCTCCACAATTAAAATGTGGATTATGGAAATGTCGGAGACCTTACATTTGGAAAGAATTAGATTTGTCCTAATGGACAAACAAGAACTATTTATCAGAACATGGTCTCCATTTATTGACTACTTGAAGGGACAGACTGGTTCGACACGAGAACCTGACTGAAACTCGAATCAAGGATTAGATGAAAAGTTATATTTTGAAATGTACGAATATATCTCCAATGTTGTACTTTTAGTAAGTTATTCCATTCTTCTTTATTATCCCTTTTTTTCTTTCTCTGCTATTCTCTTATTTCCTATCTATATAAAAAAAACTACTAGAGGCAGCGCGAATATCGATCGATAATATTAGTAATGTAGGAATGAAATACATGAAATGTTTTCAATATGTTTTCAATATGATATGTACCTGCCTCTAATAAAAATATTATTTTAAAAAATAAGTTTAAAAAAACTGTCCTATCCTAACCTGTACCTGTCCAACTGTTTCTTAAACGATGGGATAGTCCCAGCCTCAACTACCTCCTCTGACAGATTGTTCCATACATCCACCACCCTCTATCTTTGTCTGATAACAGCTGGGAAGAAGCTGTCCCTTTATCTGGAGGTGTGCGTTTTCGCACTTCTATACCTTTTGCTTGATGGGAGAGGGAAGAAGAGGAAGCAGCCAGGGTGCGACGCGTTCTTGATTATGCTGCTGGCCTTGCTGAGGCAGCGTGAGGTAGAGGCAGATATGGTAGTGACAGTTAAGAGGATTTTGGAGAGGCACCTGTATATGTAGGAATTGGAGGGATATGGAGCGCTTGCTGGCAGAATGGCATCACGCTTGACACGGACATTGGGCTGATGGCTCTGTTCCTGTGCTGTACTGTTCTATGTTACTAGATTTTTGTGCATGTCTACATTTGAAAAATAATCTTAGTTTTTTGCCTGGGTATATAAAATCTTTTCTTCCAGAAGTTTTATTGATAAATATGATTTAGGCAAACATATTTCATTTTACAGTGTCAACAGTATGTCCAGCATTATTACAACATTTAACAAATGAGCTGGGCTAAATGCCGTTGCCTGATTTATTACCTCCATGAGGATCTATAGCCAAACCAGAGGACAACTACTTCAGACGTGCTTGTATCTTGTGTACAAAATAAGGTCGTAAATAAGGAATGTGATATGTCCATTAAGTATTGGCAAAATACTGATCACCTTATTATTCATTATTTTAGGTTGAGCTCGATATAAAATATCACAATCAGACCTGTGGGCTCTGTGGAGATTATAATGGGATTCCTGTTTACAACGAGTTCATCGCAGATGGTAAGTCAAGAACCCGAGTCTTTTTTTTACTACGTTGGAAAAATAACGTGTTCATTGTGCAGTTCTACATGTTACTTGCTGTGTCTTCATAAATTGCAGGTCTGAAGCGTTCACCCATTCACTTCGGAAACCTGCAGAAAATACATCTGCCAAACGAGATATGTCAAGATTTTGATGAGCGTGAGATGGAAACCCGTGCGCTGTGTGAACAATACGTAAGAATTCACTGAGGGGTTTGAAAGGGTTGTATTTTGAATCTATGATCGTAAAAGTCAAGTTTCTCTCCATCCTTTCTCCACCTCTCCATTCCATAAGAAAAGGCTGCAAGTTAAGTACATTGCAAGTGAACCACTCATTTGCAAAGACAAGGTCATAGAGAGTCATAGAGTGATACAGTGTGGAAACAGGCCCTTTGGCCCAACGCCCACACCAGCCAAAATATGTCTCAGCTACACTAGTCAACCTGCCAGTATTTGGTTCAGATCCCTCAAACTGTCCTATCCATGTGCCTGTCTAACTGTTTCTTAAATGTTGGGGTAGTCCCTGCTTCAACTACCTCCTCTGGCAGTTTGTTCCATACACCCACCACCCTCTGTGTGAAAAGGTTATCCCTCAGTTTCCTATTAAATCTTTTCCCCTTGACCTCAAAACTATATCCTTCAGTCCTTGTTTCGCCTACTCTGGGCAAAAAACTCTGTGCATTTACCCAATCTATTCCTCTCATGATCTTATACACCTTTATAAGATCACCTCTCATCCTGCTGCTCTCCAAGGAATAGAGTCCCAGCCCACTCAATCTCTGCCTATAGCTCAGACCCTTTAGTCCTGGCAACATCCACGTAAAACTATTCAAGGTATTGTTTAAATGAAGACATCTGCAGAAGCCAAGTAGTTTAGCTGAGAAACCCCATAAAGGCAGGAAGTGTGAGCAGGTAAAATGTTAAATTTTATAAGGAAGTACCTCTGGAAATTATTCCTGGGAATCATTTCTGGAAATTTCACATTCATCATGGAAATAAAGATAAGAACAAATAAAACAATACATACTAATGCATGTGCCACATATATCTCATCCATAATCATATTTGAAACTATATTCACACCCATAAATTCACAGACCCAACAAGTAGCTAGAATAATGCAGTCAGTAAAACACATACAAACTTACATCAGGTGACACTCCCAGTGGGAACTTTCAGAAATTGTGTGGACAATTCCATCCATTGGGGACCTGCATGTTGAAAAGATCTTCTGCCGTGTAAGGGACATCACGGGTCAAACACTCTGCCTTAGCATTCAGCGACAAACATTAACAGCCTTCAGACTTAGCCTGAACAATAAAATCTTTGAAAACCCTCAGAATGTCTACATTTTAATTTATATGTCTAATATGTTTATAAAAGGAGTTTACATATTGAAAAAGGAGTTAAGAGTAAGCTTAAATTAATAACACATATAAAAGTCCCTTTGCATTATCTGGAATGTCACAACTGCCCCTCCATATAAAGTGGTGGAGAGAGATATGTGTAGGAAAGAACTGCAGATGCTGGTTTAAACCGAAAATAGACACAAAAAGCTGGAGTAACTCAATGGGACAGGCAGCATCTCTGGAGAGGAATGGGTGACTGTTTCAATCCTAATTGGTCTACCTCATCTCAATCCTAATTGGTCTACCCCTTATTTTTACACTGTGACCCCTGGTTCTGGATTACCCCAACATCGGGAACATTTTTCCTGCATCTAGCCTGTCTAATCCTTTAAGAATTTTATATGTTTCTATAAGATCCCTTCTCATCCTTTAAATTCCAGTGAATAGTCGACCCATTCTTTCATCATATGTCAGTCCCGCCATCCCGGGAATTAACTTGGTGAACCTACGCTGCACTCCCTCAATAGCAAGAATGTCCTTCCTCAAATTAGGAGTCCAAAATTGCACACAATACTCCAGGTGCGGTCTCACCAGGGCCCTGTACAACTGCAGTAGGACCTCCTTGCTCCTAAACTCAAATCCTCTTGCAATGAAGGTCAACATGCCATTAGCTTTCTTCACTGCCTGCTATACCTGCACGCTTACTTTCAGTGACTGATGTACAAGCACACCCAGGTCTCGTTGCACCTCCCCTTTTCTTAATCTGACACCATTCAAATAATAATCTGCCTTCCTGTTCTAGCCACCAAAGTGGATAACCTCACATTTGTCCACATTATATTGCATCTGCCATGCATCTGCCCACTCACCCAACCTATCCAAGTCGCCCTGCAGCCTCATCACATCCTCATCGCAGCTCACACAGCCACCAGGCTTTGTGTCATCCGCACACTTGGAGATGTCACATTTAATTCCCTCATCTAAATCATTAATATATATTGTAAATAACTGGGGTCCCAGCACCGACCCTTGCGGCACCCCACTAGTCACTGCCTGCCATTCTGAAAAGGACCCGTTAATTCCTACTATTTGCTTCCTGTCTGCCAACCAATTCTCTATGCATGTCAATACCCTACCCCCAATACCATGTGCTCTAATTTTGCACACTAATAAAATGTGTGGGACCTTGTCAAAGGCTTTTTGAAAGTCCAGATGCACCACATCCACTGGCTCTCCCTTATCCATTCTACTTGTTACATCCTCAAAAAATTCCAGAAGATCAGTCAAGCATTATTTCCCCTTCATAAATCCATGCTGACTTTGACCGATCCAGTGACTGCTTTCCAAATGTGCTGCTATAACATCTTTAATAATCGACTCCAGCATCTTCCCCACTACCGATGTAAGGCTAACTGGTCTATAATTCCCCGTTTTCTCTCTCCCTCATTTCTTAAAAAGTGGAGTTACATTGGCTACTCTCCAGTCCACAGGAACTGATCCAGAGTCGAGAGAACATTGGAAAATGATCACCGATGCATCCACGATTTCTAGGGCCACCTCCTTGAGTACTCTGGGATGCAGACCATCAGGCCCTGGGGATTTATCTGCCTTCAGTCCCAACAGTTTACCTAACACAATTTCCTGATTAATGTGGATTCCCTTCAGTTCCTCCTCCCACTAGATCCTCAGTCCCCTAGTATTTCTGGGACATTGTTTGTGTCTTCCTTAGTGAAGGCAGAACCAAAGTACTTGTTTAACTGTTCTGCCATTTCCTTGTTTTCCAATATAAATTCACCTGTCTCTGACTGTAAGGGACCTACATTCGTCTTCACTAATCTTTTCTATTTTACATATCTAAATAAGTTTTTAGTCAGTTTTTATATTCCCTGCAAGCTTTCTTTCATGCTCTTTTTTTCCCCTGTTAATTAACCCCTTTGTCCTCCTCTGTTGAGTTCTAAATTTCTCCCTGACCTCTGGTTTGCTGCTTCTTCTGGCCAATTTATATGCCTTTTCCTTGGATATAACCTCATCAGCCGCGGTTGAGCCGCCTTCCCAGTTTATTTTTTCGCCGGACAGGAATGAACAATTTCTGGAGTTCATCCATGTGGTCTTTAAATTTTGCAACTCCACCGTCAACTCTTTAAGTGTAATTTTTCCAGTCTATCCTAGCCAATTCCCGTCTCATCCCTTCAAAGTCTCCTTTATTCAAGTTCAGGACCTTAGTCTCTGAATTAACCATGTCACTTTCCATCCTAATGCAGAATTCCACCATATTGTGGTCAATGTTGCCCAAGGAGCTTTGCACAACAAGATCTCTAACTAATCGTTCATTATACAATACCCAGTCTAGGATGGCTTGTCCTCTCGTCGGTTCTTCTAGATATTGGTTTAAAAACCCATCCCGTATACATTCTAGGAAATCCTCCTCCTCAGTGCTGCTACCAATTTAGTTGGCCCAATCTATACGTAGATTAAAGTAACCCATGATAACCGCTGTACCTTTGCTACACGCATCCCTAATTTCCTGCTTGATGCTATCCCCCAACCTCCCTACTGCTGCTTGGTGGTCTGTATACAACTCCAACAAGCGTTTTCTGCCCTTGGCTATTTTGCAGTTCTACCCATACCGATTCTGCAGCATCCAAGCTAATGTCTCTCCTTGCTATTGCATTAATCTCCTCTTTAACCAGCAATGCCAGGTTGGTGTTTCTTATCTCCCTTCTATCTTTTGCTTCTGTCCTCCTTTAATGTCCCTCTGTCTCCTTGCATTGGTTCCCATCCCCATGCCCTGTTAGTTTAAACTTGACCTTTCCTACACTCTCTTTCCCGTTAAGTGCACGCATACACTTCCACGTTGTTGACTCCAACCCCCCACTGTTTAGTTTAAACCCACCCGTGTAGCACTAGTAAACCTTCTCCATTGTGGGTGCTGTTGTTTCAGACAATGATCACCAATATTTTACCATGCTGTTTTTCAGAGGAAGGCCTGTGAAAACCTTCTCTCAAAAAGCACGTTTGCAGACTGTACGTCGCGCTTAAACAACGAGCCCTACATACAGGCCTGCATGCAGGACATGTGTAGCTGCGACAAAGTTTTGGACTCCTTCTGCCTGTGCAGTACCATCTCCGAATATTCACGGCAATGCTCTCATGCTGGAGGGAAGCCAGAAAACTGGAGGACAGAAACATTCTGCCGTAAGTGAAATATCAATCCAGTGATTGAACGATGAAAGCTGCTGGATGCTAATTATTCATTTGCAGGATATAGCCAAGTTGGCAGAGGTCAAAGAGCAAGCAGTGATTATATAAAGGCTACAGAGGAACAAGGGTCTAATTATTTATATACAGACATACAAACTAGCAGCAGGAGTTCGTTACTTAGCTCCTCTAGTTTGCTCCATTATTTAATAAGATCATGGCTCATCTGTTTGTAACCAAAATTCCCCATTCCTGCCTCATCTATTGTCTCCCCCTTTGCTTATCAAGAACCTATCTAGCTTTGCAGACCCTGCTTCCAAATGTTCCAACACCGAGAGAAGAATTCAAAAGTAGACAAAAAATGCTGGAGAAACTCAGCGGGTGAGGCAGCATCTATGGAGAAAAGGAGTAGGCGACGTTTCGGGTCGAGACACTTCTTTAGAGAAGAATTCCCCTCATTTTAGTCTGAAAATAGGTGACCCTGTATTTTAAAACGGCAATTCCTCCACATATTCACCCTGTGAGAATCCCTCAGGAACGACATTGTTTCAACCAAGTCCCCTCCCATTCCTCCAATAACCGAAGCATAATTGCCAACTTCTGCATTCAATTCTCCTCGCAATAAAAAATAAAACATTGTCTTTGCTTTCCAAATTAGTCACAGTATATGCACATATAAATCATCACTTAGACATCTAGACCCTCTGCATCTCAGAGCTGTGTAACCTGCCGTTATGTAGATAGAGTAGTCCCATGGAGTTGTGCAGCACAGATACAGGTCCTCTGGCCCACCATGCCCATGCCAGCCTTTTTGCCCATCTACACTAATCCCTTGCCCGTACTGAGATGCCTTCTTGGGTCAAAATGATAAACTTTTCCAGACAAAAGAGGTGCCTAAAACCAGAAGGCATAGCTTTAATGTGAGGAGAATGGTGGTGCGTGAAAATCCGAGGAAAATATTTTTACCGGGAAAGTGGTTGGAATCTGGAAAGTACTTCATGAGGTGGTTGTAGAGGCAGAGACTTGTGTAACATTTATCTGGACTTCAACCAGCAAGGACTAGGAGGTTATTGATCAAGTGCTGGTAAATGAATGAGTCTTTTTCTGTGCTTATTGTTTATATTCCTAATTCTTGCTATCTCAGATCCCGCCATTATGATGTGAACTAGTTGATTTGCAACAGCAATTGGAGTCATAATATATTGCAGCATCATGAACTCAGGCCATTCTACCCAACTCGTCCATGCTGACCAAATTGCTGACCTGAGCTGGTCCTATTTCCCTACATTTAGCCATATCCTTCTAAACCGTTTCCATCCATGAGCCTGTCCAAACATCTTTTAATATCCCACCTTTGACACTTCCTCTGGCAGCTCATTCTAAATACCAGCACCATCTGTCAGAGGGGATCACAACATATTAATCCTACTTTGCTGAGCGGGATAAATTCTGCATTTCTGTTTTACTCTGGGGAGAATGTTTTCTCCATTATGGTTCCCTAATCCTCTCCCTCCTCCGTTCCTGTCTGTCCACCATCCTCCCTTATTTGGTTCAATTTCCTCATAGATTCTGTCACCTTTCTTTCCTAACAGGTTCCATTATCTGCACCCTTTTGTTGCCTTCACCTCTCACCCACTCTGTTGCTATGTCCACCCCCCCCCTGCCTCCCCCTCACCCCACTCTATCTGCCAACCTCTCCTCACCTGTATCCACATATAGTTTGCCACCTCTAGCCCTACCCACCCCCACCTCTTTTACTGGCTATCTCGCCTCTACTCTTTCAGTCCAGATTGAGAGTCTCAACCCAAAATGTTGTCCATCCATTTCCCTCCACAGATGCTGCTCAGCCCACTGAGTCCCTCCAGCTGCTCATTGTTTGCTCCAGAATCCATTTTTTCCTTTTATCAAGGCCTGCTCCTGGCTTGTTAAGATGCAACCTTATTTGTTTTATATGAATAATATCAAAACGTACCCCAGTTTATCATTTCAACATTGCTTGTTCCTCTGCAGCAAAGAAGTGCCCTTTAAACATGATCTACAAGGAAAGTGGTTCTCCGTGCATGGACTCTTGTTCTCACCTCGACACAAGCATCTTGTGTGAGGAACACTATATGGATGGTTGCTACTGCCCCCCAGGTAAGCAATTGTGGCCCATCTTTTCCAATAAAATGCTTGTAATTTGATGTTTGCTTGCATCTTAAACAAAAGTTGTGTTTGTAAAGCTGCTCCATCCAGGTGCATATGACAAATAACCACCCTGAGAACACACAGAGCGTGAATGACAGATCGCACACTGGCGCAGCAGTTAGTGCAGATTCTTCACAGCTGCAAAAGCCTTTCCAATGGCCCTGACCCTTCTACCCACAGATGGTGTGGAGTTTGCACGTTCTCCCTCTGATCGCAAGCCTTTCTCGTGGGTGTTCCAGTTTCCTTCCATAGTAATGGGTCACTCTAAATTAGGCAGTTAGGCAGCTGGGGGAAGTGGGAGTTGATGGAACGTGGCATGTGAGAGATAATCGGTTACAGGAAAGTGGGTCTGTTGAAATGCTGAGAGGCAGCACAACTTGATGGGACAAATGGCCTCCTTCTATGTCATTAACCAGGTTAGAGTCACAGAGTCATCTTGTCCATGCCGACTAAGTTGCCCAACCCAGCTAGTTCCACTTGTCTTGCCTGTCACTATGAAACCATCTTGAGAATCCAAATTGCTATCAGTTTGTATACCATCGCATTTTTGATGTGATGCTGATGCTGAAACTCACAGTTTTTGTGGCCTCTTTCAGCTGGTTAGGGAACCCTGAGGCCAAAAAACTGTAATGTTTCCTTTACTGACTGGGCAGTGAAGTGCCAAATAAAATGTCTCTGGGTGATCTAACACCGTGTGGACCTGGCAATAGTCACAGCAGCTGTGTTGACTCGACGTTGCCTCAGAAATACCTCAGGAACAAATGCACCAACTTCCAGAAGGAGAATTTGGGAAAAAGTGAACTCCAAGCACCACCAATATAAACATCACAATTGCAATCAATCCAGACAGCAAGATAACATCCAGGATGCATTGAACAGGTTAACAGTCAGTAGATGGTTACTGTCTAAATAGTTGTGCTAAAGTGTATTGTGTAATGCGTAAGAAGTTCATAGCTCTGGTCTCAGTGCATATGACAACTACACACTCTTGACCTGATCAGCCACCTCATAATGCATAGAACTCAAGTGACAAGGCAAGGAATCTTTAATATGAGTGTTCCCTGCAGCATTCCAACCTTAGTTACTTTAAGAATGAATAACAAAGTGTTTAGTTCAGTTTAGTTTAGTTTAGAGATACAACAAGGAAACAGGCCCTTCAGCCCACCAAGTCCACGCTGACCAGCGATCACCCCGTACTCTCTGTTCTGTTTATCAATTTCAAAAACTCTGACCTCAACAAGCTCATAGTTCCCACAAAACATCAGAAGGTTCTTCCATGGATTTCTGCATAAGTCTGCAAGAAATTGCAGATAGTTTTGGAAGTGGTCCAGTTTATCACACGAACCAGCCTCCTCCCCATCGATTCCATCGACACTTCATGTTGGAAGCAACCAACACAATCCAGGACCACTCATACTCTGGTCATTCCCTCCTCTCCACCCTCTCATCAGGCAAAAGCTGGTAAGCATGGACCACTAGATTTAGGAACAGCTTTTCCCCCACTATCAGACAACTGAACGGTCCTCTCATGAATGAAGGTGCACTTTCACTGTAACCCATAATGCTATAACACTGCACTGCATTCTGCTATTTTTGTCTTATGCTTGTTGTACTTAATTATCCTCATGCATAGTGTAATTTGATGGATAGCTCGCAAAATTCTTCACTGTATCTCGGTGCACATGTCCATAATCAACCAATATCAATAGCCATTGAAAACCCACAGCAACAGTTACAAACTTCTCTTCTTTCAGGAATGGTCCTTGACGATTACTCTGAGTCTGGATGCATCAAGGTGAAAGACTGCAAATGTACACTGAAAGGCAAACACTACAATCCAGGCACCCTGATTTCATCTGAGTGTGAAGAATGGTATAACCAGCATCAAATCTTAAATGTAAAAAATAACGAATCACCTTATATCGCACAATTTTATTAAACTTAACAAATTCTTTGTCCCTTTTCATTCAAGTGTCTGCAATGGCGGCAAATGGCTATGCAAAAACATGCCTTGTCCTGGTGTGTGCTCCTTTGAGGGTGGAGCACACGTCTCCACTTTTGATGGCATGAAATACACATTTCATGGTGACTGCTATTACATTCTTTCCAAGGTAATATAATCTTTCTAATATCTATCAATTTTATATGTCTAGTCAAAGATGTCCTAATGTGTCCGTGCATATTATATCACAGTAAGATATTGGACAAATCTGTCCACCAAGGCCACACCGAGCTCCTGATTACAAGCCATTTTAATTCCTCTTCCCATTCCCACACACCCGCCTCTCTCCATCCTCCACCACTGCCAGGGTGAAGCCAAATACTAACTAGCGGAAAGCACCTCCTATTCTGCCTGGGTAGATGATGGCACATTGGAAGAGCTACTGGCTTACAGCGCCAGAGACCCGGGTTCAATCCAGACTACGGGTGCATGTCTGTAAGGAGTTTGTACATTTTCCCCAGTGACCTGTGTAGGTTTTATCGAGGATCTCTGGTTTCCTTCCACACTCCAAGAACATACAGGTTTGTAGGTTAATTGACTTGGTATAATTATAAATTGACCGTAGTGTGTGTAGGATAGTGTAAGTGTGCAGAGATCGCTGGTCAGCGCGGACTTGGTGGTCTGAAGGGCCTGTTTCCACGCTGTATCTCTGAACTAAACTGAACTAAACCTAATGGCAAGAACATTGAATTCTCCACTTTCAGGTAACCACCTCCTCTGTGCCTTTCTCGCTCTTTCTAATCTAATAGTAATGGAATCAGAGAGCTATATCACAGAATCAAGCCCTTCAGCCAACGCATCCATGCTGACAAAGTTGCTTAACTGAACTAGTCCCATTCACCTACCCCTGGCCTATCTCCCTCCAATCCGATTAGATCCATGTATCTGTGCAAGTGTCTTTTATATGTCATAATTGTACCCACCTGCACTGCCAGCTCATTCCGTGCTCACACTACCAACTGTGGAAACCTTGTCCCTCAGGTACCACTTATCTATTCACACTCTCACCTTAAAGCTATGTCCATTAGTTTTCGACTACTCGACCTTGGGAAAAGACTGTTGCTGTTCAGCTTATCTATGACCTCATAATTTTATATCCCTCTAGAAAAATCTATCCTGGTCCTCTCACCCCTGACATTCTTTCAATGCCCTCCAAACCCCTATAAACCGATTTTTTAAATCATTCCTGCATTCACTCCATCTGTTCATCACAAACACACAACACACACAAACACACACATAGACACACAAATACACACTCACAAACACACACACATACAGCCACACACACAAACGCGCACAAGCACACACACACACACACACACACACTAACAAACACACACACACACAAACACACACACACACAGCCCCGCACATACACACTCACAAAGACACACACATACAGCCACAAACACACACACAGACAGGCACAAGCACACACACACACACAAACACATACACACTAACAAACATACACACACACACTCTCCTTCCACTGAGCTACATAGCAACAAAAGCTTTTCACTGTACCTTGGTATACGTGACAATAAACTAAACTGACTGGCCAATGACATATTCTGCAAAGCCAAACACATTTTCCTGGCCACAGCATCTGTTATCACTACATCGTTTCATTTAAGTTTTTCGTTGGTTCTGTGGTTGTGTCAATATTTTAACTTTTCTCGTTTGTTCCAGTCCTTTTTGGCTGTTTAGTCTGTTTTCAAAAATCATGGTATTGTGATTTAAACTACCTTAGAGGACACACCATCATACGGCTGCTAATGTAATATAATTCCTATATATTGTACAAAGGAATTTAAAATAAACTGATAATACCTTCAGATATGAACTTTGAAATTTGGAGTTGAAATGATAATTTTTATATTGACCAGTTTTGATGTGATAACACGGAATAAGAAATAAAATGTTATAATCTATAATTCACTTCATATGATCATCACAATTTGGACACCCAATAAATTTGAGGAAGACAAAGTGCAAAAAGTTGACTCACTAAAAAATCTACAAATACATAAGTTCTCAAAAAGAGTACATACTTGGAGAAACACCAGGGAAAATGTGATCAAACATTACTACTTGTCAGTGCAGAGTAATCAGAGCAGAAAAGTGAAGTACAGTTAATCGGGGCAGCAGAATAACACTCGGGATCAATTGAAATGCTCATCTGTCAGCAGGAAGTCACGAGTCAAGTGTGTTTATTTGTGAACCGGAACTTTACTTGCTTGCACGTTAATTGCAATGATAAAACAAAAATAAAAATATAATCAGTTATTCTAAATAAACTGGACCTTGATAGCACAAATCAAAGTACATAGAATAACAATAATAGTGCAAAGTCGTACAGAGTTTTGACTGGGGTAAGGTGGAGTTAGGGAAGTCCAGGGTGATGTCAGGAGCCTGATAGTTAATGGAAGAGCTGTTCTTGAACATGGAGATAACAGTTCTCAGGCTCCTCCTGTACCTTCTTCCCAAAGGTAGCAGTGAGAAGACAGTGTGGCCAGGGTGGTGTGCGTATTTGGTGATATGAGCTGCCATCGTGAGGCAGTGCTTTCTGTAAGTCCCTTCAATGGTGAGGAGGTCGATACCCATGATAGACCGACCAACGAGCACCACTTTTTTGCAGCCTTCTTTGTTCTTGAGAGTTCAAATTTACAATCTAGGCTATGATGCAACCATTCAGTGTTCTCTCCACAGTACACTTGTAGAAGTTTGATACATGCCTGATCTCCATTAATTTATATAGTTTTTTACTTAATTAATTAATTTACTTTTTTAAACACCTCAGAGAATGATCCAAAAGGGGTAAAGCCTTTGAGCTAACTCTCAGTTAATGCATGTTGTACTTTTATCTATCCTCTTCAACTTATTTCCCAAAAGACTTTCTAGAAAAGAAACACTCTTAAACATGTTTTTTTTTTACTTTCAACATATGTACAAAAGTCCAGCCAATGTTCCAACTCCTGATTAGCATTCAACAATCCCTGCTAGGAAGAGTGTAGAGTAGGTGCTTGCAGAGGACCAGTTTGGACAACCAACTCTGCTAAACAGCCTTCCAACTGAGGCATTTTGGCCCTTGAACCCTTTCCAAGCAAAGATCTGATATAGTTTTGATAAAGAAAATCAGGAAGAACACCTGTCCCTGAGCCCTAGAGGAACTTGTGCAAATGACAAGACTGCAAACTAAAATGCTAATTGAAACAATCAATGCCATAGATAGATTTCGAAGATTGAAGCATCGGAAAAACCGTACTGTTCATCTTAAATGACTTTACATATATTATAGTTGTAAAATTGTTGATCATCTATGGTGTCTCCTATTCACACTACATTGAACATAACTAAATCAGAGGCAATGCAATGAGGGGTTGGACAGACTAGATGCAGGAAGATTATTCCCGATGTTGGGGTAGTCCAGAACAAGGGGTCACAGTTTAAGGATAAGGGGGAAGTCTTTTAGGACCGAGATGAGGAAATCATTTTTTACACAGAGAGTAGTGAATCTGTGGAATTCTCTGCCACAGAAGGTAGTTGAGGCCAGTTCATTGGCTATATTTAAGAGGGAGTTAGATGTGGCCCTTGTGGCTAAAGGGATCAGGGGGTATGGAGAGAAGGCAGGTACAGGATACTGAGTTGGATGATCAGCCATGATCATATTGAATGGTAGTGCAGGCTCGAAGGGCCGAATGGCCTACTCCTGTACCTATTTTCTATGTTTCTATGAATGTTTAACAACTATTAGGTTGATGTTATAAAACCTCCAGGTTCAGAATTAAGCACTTTTTTAAAAATGAAATATTAAAGTGTTTAACTGCAATTGTTGCAATCGATTCCAAATACGTATTTTTGTCTTGCTCATTCCTGTTTCTGAATCTAAACCTATCTCCAATAACCACCATAACATTTCTCTGTTCACAGGTGTGTGATCAACAGCTTTATACTTTACTGGGAGAGATAGTGCCGTGTGGAACAATATCAACTGAAACCTGCCTAAAAAATGTGGTGTTATCAACAGACCATAAGCACAATGTAAGTTATTTTCAGAGATAATGACACTAACAGTAGAAACCAACATCTCAGTTTTAATCCCATTATTAACTATGATATACAACAACATTCAGACAATATACCTTCTGAGCACAAACTGAACTCTCTCACAACTTACCTTGCTGGTGTTTTATTTGTTCTTATTGCAGAAGCTTCCCTTTAATATTACACCTGTACAAATATTTTCCTTACTGTAACTTTTACTCTTTGGAATTGTTCGTAAGTTCATAAGTTCATAAGTGATAGGAGCAGAATTAGACCATTTGCCCCTTCGTCTACTTCGCCATTCAATCATGGCTGATCTATCTCTCCCTCCTAACCCCATTCTCCCACCTTTTCCCCATAATCCCTGACACCCATACTATATCTCTGCCTTAAAAATATCTATTGACTTGGCCTCCACAACCTTCTGTTCAGCCTACTCAAGGCAAGACTTTAATTCCCATATCTGAGGATGCCCATTCTTATAGATTTCAAACACACCTTGAGTTGTTACAAACGGGTAGAATGGAGTTCATTCTTTGCAATGTGAAAGCGGGATCCAGGCAAACATCAAAACTTGAAACCATGATGAAACCATTGTAGTGTGACCATCCTAATGTGACTGGTACAGTCAAGTTCCATAAAGTACTTTATGGATGGTAGTATAAAGCCTTCTGTGGCAATGAATTCCACAGATTCATCACCCTCTGACTAAAGAAATTCCTCATCTCCTTCCTAAAGGAATGTCCTTTATTTCTGAGGCTATGTCCTCTGGTCCGAGACTCTCCCACTCCCACATCCTCTCCACATCCACATTATCCAAGCCGTGTGAAACTGTGTGATTGTTACTCTTGTCCTGGACAGAGGTGGCCATATTTCCATGTAGTGTGCAAACAGTTTTGGCAAGTTGCTGTCATCAATATTGTAACTGGCACAGAGAGTTGTGGTGGGTAAATCAGTGGATGACTGAGATTCAACTGATTGATTATAACAACTGTTAATTCAGATCAATAACATGTCATTTAAAAAAGGTGATCATGTAATGATCACGTCAAACATATGGGATTGTAGTAATGGCCCTTCTGGGGCCATGGTGGCACGGTGGCGCAGGGATAGAGTTGTTGTCTTGCAGCGTCAGTGACCCGGGTTCGATCATGACTACAGGTGCTGTCTGTACGGAGTTTGCACATTCCTCCTGTGACCGCATGAGTTTTCTCTGGGTGCCCCAGTTTTCTCCCAGAGCTGTAGTTATAAGGAGAGACTGGATAGGCTTGTTTTTTTTCCAATGAGTTTTAGAGCAAGGGGTGACCTTATAAAATTATGAGGAGCATAGATAGCTGTGATTGATTACTTTTCTCCGGGCAGGACAGTTTAGAACTAGAGGGCACAGGTTTAAGGTGACAAATTGAAAGAAGCACTGACTGATAATTTTTCAGAGAGCAGTGGGTATTTGGAACAAGCTGCTGGGGAAGTGGTAGACAAGGTACAATTACAACAGACTTAGAAACGCAGACAAATGGAATTAGTGCACAATTCTAAAATTGTAAATAGTTGCGATAATCTGAGGTGTTAAAATGCAGATAAAAAATAATCCATTAATTCGAATCTTCAATTTCCACCATGTGTTCATCTATTATTATTGGGATTTATTTCAGATCCTTGTTTTTAAAAATGATGGGAATGTTATCATGAATGGTGCAAGGATGACTTTGCCTCTGGTAACAGGTAAGATCTGGTGAAGTCTGTTTTGGGTGCCATGTTGCTAATTTAATATTATCAAACATACTTTTACCAGTGAATCAATGAATTTTGAGGATTTACTTCTTGCAACGAACAGCATCTCAATCCTTGTATTCAGAAGTCATTTCTCCTGATGGTCTAACGATAAATTTGTTTACTATTCTAACATATTGAAATAGGAAGCAAAAGTTGAATATTTCACATGGTAATAGTTAGTCCATTTGAAACATTATAAATATATTTTAGAAACTTCAATCTTAATTTGAGTTTATTTACTATTTCAATTTTCTAAGTTTTCATCTTTATTACAAATCCCCTGACCCATATATTCCATCTAATCTATTTAAATGTAATGGCAGTTTTTTTAAACGTTCTCAATAGCCAATTTCGATAGCCATTAATTGACGGAGATGATTTGAAGGTATAGCCTAACGCACTCACGACACACAAAAGACAACCAAAATGAATGTTCCAGACGTCCTTTCTTGATTAATTAGTCGTTTATTGAAATAATACAAAACAAAGAAATAACTCATAACTTTCTGTTCTTAATTGCTATTCCATTCACATCATATAAATCACATAAAAGCTTCTTCTTATAAAGGTATGTCGTCTCGTAACATGTGTGTCGTGATCATGGTAGAAAACTATTTCCCCTCATTCTCCGACACAAAACTAAAACTTCAACTTTACGAGTCTGCACGAGACTCCTCTAACAAAAGAACACACCCCTACTATGTATAAAAACCCGCCCACATTAACACAGGCAGATGATAATTAAAGGTAACTAGACTATAATAAACTTACTTAAGCTTAATGGCTCCAACAAATGGAATATGCTATTATAAATTAAAACTAAATTCCTTGCATTGTAGCCTTGTGCTGTAGCCTTGCAATTAAAATGCTCTCGTTGCATCAAGAAGTGAATGAGTGAACACTGTTTATAACATCAATAATAGCTGGATATCCTATTGTAAGGTCATAGTACAGTGGGTGACGGTTCAACTGCAGGGGAAATTACATAATGTTTTACAATTAATGGTACCAAACAGGGATGGATGGAGCGAGAAAGATCAGGAACAATCAGTGAAGAAAAGAGGAATTATAAAAACAGTCAGTCATATTCATGTGGTTTTTTTTCGGCAGCAAACTATACAGTGTTCAAACCATCAACATTCCACATCCTGCTGGAATCTAAACTTGGTCTGCAACTACAGATCCAGCTGGTCCCTCGGATGCAAGTCTACATAACATTGGACCAATCTTATAAGGGGAAGACATGTGGTAATTATATCCCTCCCCATCTCCGTGGCTGAATAGTTTGCCTTCAGCAGAAACCACAACTGTGAAGCCAACTTCCAATTCCTTGGCCCCACCACTGCCTCCTCATCACCATGGATGTCCAGTCCTCGCACTGCTCCATCCCCATCAGGAGGGTGAAAGGTCTCTCTGCTGTTTCCTGCAACAAAGAGCCAACCAGCTCCCCTCTGATCGCCTGGCAAAACATGTTCACAGCCTCAACACCCACTCGTTTGATTCCTCTCACTTCCTACGAGTGTAAGAAACAGCCACAGGCACTCTCATGGGACACATCTACACTTGTCTTTTCATTGGCTACTTGGTCTGCCCTTGTTCCTAGCTTACTCTGGCACCACTTCCCAATGCTTTCTCCACAACATCGATGACTGCATTGGTGCTGCCTCCTGCGCTCATGCAGAACTCACCAATTTCATCAACGTCACCACCTACTCCCACACTGCCCTCAAATTCACCACGACCATTTCAAGCACTTCTCTCCCCGTGTTGGATCTCTCTATCTTTATCTCCTCCCTCACCACCATCCAGGGACCTAAGCAGCCCTTCCAGGTGAAACAGATGTTGATCTGCACCTCCTCCCAACCTTGTCTATTGTATTTGGTTATCATGCTGTGGCCTCCTTTACATTGGAGGCCATCCCTGGTGCTCTCCACACACACACTCACCTGTTCACCTATTTGTCTTTGTTATTTGTTCATCACCTCCCCTCTCCTCTTCCCACTTGGCTCTATCTGCCCCTTCTCCTCCTCATCTGGCTCCACCTAATTGCCTCTGCCTTACCCCCTATATACTGCTATTCACTGACAGTTTTTCCCATTCCCTCTTAGTACTGATTCAGGATCTCAACCCAAAACGTCACCTGAAGAAGGGTCTCGACTTGAAGTCTCACCGATTCCTTTTCTCCAGAGATGTTGCCTGACCTGCTGAGTTACTCCAGCTTTTTTTTGTCTATCTCTGACATCAACTTGCACCTTTTACCTTCATAGGTGCTGCTCAACCCACAAGTTCTTCCGGAACCTGTTTCCATCATATATTCCAGCGTCAGCAGTCTCTTTTGTCATCATATTCTAAATTCTGTCTTTGTTATAAATCACTCAGGTTATTCAAACTAAATTAATTGAAAAGCAAAATGCTGCAAACAGTGAATAACTGAGAAAAAATTCCAGAATCACTTAGCAGGATGGGCCTCAACAGTACTGTGCAGTACTTTTCCCAGCCAATAATCCCTCGCACAATAGCTGTGAAGAAAGATAAATTGCCTGAAATATATATATTTTTTATTCTACGCCGTTGCTGCCTGACCTGCTGAGTATTTCCAGCATTTTCTGTTTTGCTTTCAAACAAAGTATTTCCTGTTTCCAAATACATTTCCAATGCTACAATGGGGCCCATGTGGCTTTCCTGTTCATTTTTGATGAGCCTTATATTCTCTGTACTTCTATGCTACATTTACCATCTTTTTTAAGGTCAACATAAAAGGCCAGTGGAGTTGACATTATCATTTTACTTCTCCAAGGTTTCTGTGGGAATTTTAATGACATTCTGAACGATGACTTCAAAGCAAGTAACGGATTGATTGAGGGCACGGCTACACCATTTGCCAACACTTGGAAGGCCCAGCGGAGCTGCCCCTCTGTATCAGATCATCTGGAAGATCCCTGTGCCATTAGCATTGAAAACCGTAAGAACAACTTTAAATGACTGTGGGCTAGATTGGCTAGGGTAATCTAAAGTCAAAACTGCACTCTTCAAGCAAGCCTTCTTTTATGCTAAGGTAGCGCAGAACCTTTTTATGCAGTGTGGAAATGTCAAAGACAAGAGGGCATAGCTTTAAGGTGAGAGCGGCAAAGTTTAAAGGAGATGTGTGGGGTGATTGTTTTACGCATAGTCAAATGTGCCTTGAATGCTCTGCCAGAGGTGGTGGTGGAGGCAGATAGTGGCATTTAACAGGCTTTTGGATAGGCATATGGATATGCGGCGAATTTCGGAATATGGATTATGTGCTGGCAGATGAGATTAGTTTTCCTTACCATCATACTTGGCACGGACATTGTGGGTCAAAGGGCCTGTTCCTGTGCTTTACCATTCTATGTACTGATGCTGAGATTTAAAAAAAACATCAGAAATATTTTCAGGAAATATAAATCTGTCCAAAGAAAATAAATCTTGTTCTGAGATATTTATGTTCCCCCATTAATTGATCATTCTTACATGGTATTTCATGATCAGTGAACAGGTTCTCTGTTGATCTGAACCATATTTGGCTGATGGAAGTTCAGCCAGTAAATTATCTCTGATAACACCGTGAGAAATAGAAGTAGGCCATTTGGCCCCTCGTGCCCATGGTGCTGTCTCCACTGTGTAGCTCCTCCTGCACAGACTGCAATACCTTGATTTCTTTACGTGTCACGTGTGTAAAGATACAGTGAAAAACCTTGTTTTGCGTGTTGTCCAGGCAAATCGTGAAAGGCGTGGATGGAGTGGATGTGGAGAGGATGTTTCCACTAGTCTGGGAGAGTCTGGCACCAGAGGTCATAGCCTTAGAATTCAAGGATGTTTCTTTAGGAAGGAGATGACGAGGAATTTCTTTGGTCAGAGGGTGGTGAATCTGTGGAATTCATTGACACAGAAGGTTGTGCAGGCCAAGTCAATGAATATTTTTAAGACAGAGATAGGTGGATTCTTGATTAGTATGGGAGTCAGGGGTTATGGGGGAAAAGGCAGGATAATGGGGTTAGGAGGGAAAAATAAATCAGCCATGATTGAATGGGCTGAATGGCCTAATTCTGCTCCTATCACGTGACCTTAATATCCAAAAAATCCACGATCCCATCTAGAATATACTTGACGATCAAGCTCCCTTGGATGGGAAATTCCAAAGATTCAACACCCTCTGGGGTAAATAAAATTCTCATCTCTTCTTTGAACTGTTGACCCTCATTTGGAGACTGTTACCGCTGGTCACCAATTACTTGTTGTGTATGGTATGACATGATTTGCCTGGACAACATGCGAAACAAAGTTTATCACTATATCTTGGTACACGTGACAATAATAAACCAATATCTGTATGGATTTAAAGTGGAGGAAGGAGTTTTAAAGGGAGCTGAGGGGTAGGTATTTTTTTACGCAGACAGTGACAGTAGATTTCTGGAACATGTTGCCAGAGGAAGTGATAGAATCAGATGAAATCACTATATTTAAGAGCTATTTTAATAGGCACATTATGGAAGATATAACCTATAAGGGCAAATAGGACAAGTGTAGGTGGGGCCTGTTTCTGCTCTGTACCGTGTTATGACTTCACCCTGATCCTGTGCCTCACCCTCTCCTGGAGCCACTGAAGGATGGTATGTGCCATCCCAACAGCGGGCCGGTAAAGGGAATGGCTGTAATACTACCATGCCCAGCTTTTAGGCATGTGCTGTGCATATGATTCGCGCAGTAAGCCCACCAACCTTTACTGCAGAGTTATTCATGTATTTTACTCAGAATACATGTCCAAAATTCTCTTGCAGAAAACTATGCTGAATATTGGTGCGCCCTTCTGAAAAAGCCTGAAGGAGAATTTTCTCCTTGCCACGCTACCATCAATCCAAATGAGTACTTCAAGGTAAGACAATACTGTTCCATGTACTGCTACCAGTGTTTTTTCAGTGAACATTCCTCTTCTGCCAAACACAAGGTCCTGGATCTTAGAACTTACACCAGTTATGGAATTGCCACCCAATGGAGTTCCAGGCCTCTGCTGCTGTATGTATCTCAGTAGAATAAATGAACCACTGTCGGGTTGAGCTGCAGCTGCCAGCACCACCTCATTTGGTAGCACACTTGCCCCTGACTGCAACTATTGCATAGCTGAGGGAGTGCTGCAATAACAAAAATGCCATCTTCAGAAGGCCACAGTAAACCAAAGGCCCATTTATTCTTCTGAACCCTAACATACACAATTGCAATGATGCTACTTTGAAAAAAAGCACAGTTATCCATTGTCTCCTGACATTTTTCTCCATCAATCAATATTGCTTAAACAGATTAGCTGCTTATCCTTGCCTATTGTATGTGAGAGTTTGCCATCGTAAAAATAGCAGATGTTATTCCTGCATTACAAGTGGGTTCATTTAAAGTGTGTTTTGTTAATTATATCCTACAGAACTACAAGTCTTTCTCTACTGTGCAAAAAGAATTGGTTGCTTCAGATTTTTCTTCCCTTAAACCTTCACGCGTAGATGAAGAATAATTCATGCAAAATAATTTTCTGAAACGGAGTCATAATAACTTGGAATGCCACCCGAAAGCTGGGCATTCACACAGAAGTAAATCTGAGGCAGTCTTCAATGACATGCCCTTCTGTGAATGAAGCAGAAAACTGCATAGGATGGAAATACAAGACCAAACCAGAGAGGATGTTGGAGACATTCAGCAGGTCAGGTAGCAGCTGCGGAGAGAAAAAAATAGTCGATGTGTCGGGACATTGAGCTGAAATTTCATTTCGCTCTCCATAGACCTGCTGAGTATCTCTGGCCTTTTCTGCTTTTGTTACATCCCTTGTTGTATTCGAAAATAGAACATAGAACAGTGCAGTATAGGCACAGGCCCTTCGGCCCACAGCGCCTGTGCTGAACCTATGATGATGCCGAGATAAATTAATCCCATCTGCCTGCATATAATTCATCATTCCCTGCATGTGCCTATTTAAAAGCTTCTTCAACACCACTGTGGTATCCGCCTCCACTATCACCCCTGGCAGCGTGTTCCAGGCCCCCACCACTCTCTATATAAAAAAACTTGCTCCACTCATCTCCTTTAAACTTTTCTCCTCTCACCTTAAAACTATGCTCTCAAGTATTGATCTCCCTTGTAAGTATGTGATCCAAATACATTCCTTTTACTTTCCCTTTACCTTAGAAATGTAAATATGACAGCTGCAACTGTGATAAAAACGAGGACTGCATGTGTGCTGCCATATATTCCTATGTGCGAGCATGTGCGACCAAAGGAGTCATGTTAACCAACTGGCGAAGAAATGTGTGCAGTGAGTAAACGTTTGGTGTTTTCATACAGTGCAGTGGGATCTTACAATTTTGACATATTAGGTTAACAAAGGAAGGAATATTCACAGCAGATCCATTTGACAAGTAATGGCCAACTCCGTTTTCAAAGGTCTCTTAACTTCTTTCCAGAAATAGTTACGTGCAAAAACAACAATGCAGCAGAATATTGATCTTATTTGAAGATGTGTTTTCAGTAATTCATGCATCCGGGAACCATCGTGTGTTTGATTAAAGATGCTCCAAGTGAGTGCGTCATCATCAGTGTTTGAATACACTCTCACTTCACTCATCCAGTTGAACTTCCACAAGAACAATGTGAATTTATATAGCACGTTGAACATGATAAACCTATATTTCACACTGTGCCACCGGGAGGGTTATTAGGATGAAAAACCTTGTTAAATTGGAAGGTTTGTAAACGTATTTTGAAAGAGGAGAGCAAGGTAGAGTAGTTTAGAGAGGGAATCTCAGACATTAGGGCATAGTTAGCTCAGGTGTAACCTGCTAACAATTTTAGTCAAAGAACATAGGGACAGGCACTTTGGCCCATACTGACCATAAGCATGAGCTTGAAGCATAACCATAAGCTTGAAACTCCACACCACCAGGTTCAGGAATATCTACCATCCTGCAACCATCAGGTTCTTAAACTGTCCTGCACAACCCTAATCCTACCTCAGCAACAGAACACCCCAGATACTTTCCAGCACATGGTCATCTATGCTTTGTGATTCAAGAGTTCATCCAGGTTCTTCTTAAATATGAGAGACTCTGCCTCCACAATCTGTCAGGCAGTGCATGCTAGATTCCAACCATTCTCTGAGTGAAGAAAATTATTTCTCAACTCACCTCCAAACCTACCACATACTTTAAGCCAACGCTTTCTTGTTTTATATACTTCTGCAGGAGGAAAGTCTTCCAATCTAAAAGGGGAGCAATAAAAAAACAGGAATGCAGAAATGGCCTTATTGATAATTAAGTCCAAAGCAATTTAGAATCATCCAACAGTGAGGACAGGGAGACACATGAGTAGAAGGATGACAAGTTTAAACTAAAAATATTGTCTGACATGGAGTTAAGTCTCTTCACTGTCATATGTGCAAGTTTGGTGAAGAGTGAATGCAATGAAAATCTTGCTTGCAGCAGGCACAGACATTCAGACAACAGACAAAAACACGTTATATATAAATTACACACATCGTACAAGACAGTGAAAAGAAAGAGATATTAGTGAAATACACAATTAGAAAAGATATCCATGGTGGTGCAAGAAGTGGTCCATAGTGCTCCATGGTCAAAGGTAGGTTAGCATTGTGCGTTTGTTTAACAATCTGATGGTTATAGGAAGATATCGATTCTTGAAGATAGTGGGGTGCAATTCCATGCTTTTGCACCTCCTGCCCAACACTGGAAGGAAGAAGTGGGCATGGCTCAGGTGCTTGGGATCACTTTCTTGAGACCATTGAGATGCTGTTGATGGTGGGCAAGCCTGTGCCCGCGGATGGCCCAGCCTCGTTAGTGAGCATAGTTCCCACTAGTTTTTATTTAAGTGTAGGAAGTAACTTAAGTGTAGGCAGATTCTGGATTAAACCGAAGATAGACACAAAAAGCTGGAGTAACTCAGCTTCTCAGTGGGGCAGGCTGGAGAGAAGGAATGGGTGATGTTTCGGGTCGAGACCCATTCAGAAACGTCACCCGTTCTTTCGCTCCAGAGGTTCTGCCTGTCCCGCTGAGTTACTCCAGCTTTTTGTGTCTATCTTCAGTTTTTATTTAATGTAGCTTCTGATATGAATTTTGAGATTGATAAACTCTAATCAGAATTAAAACTAGTCGTTTCAGAATATGGAAGATATGGTCACACGAGAGCCTCCTTAGCAAGATTTATTATAAAGTTTTTGATACTGACTAGATTGTTTTCAGCTCTTATGTTTCTTATGTTCTGTAACTGTTTTAGACTCTTACACAAAAAGCTGCCCAGAGACACAGACGTACGGTTATGACATGAAGAGCTGCAGGCGCACTTGTCATTCACTGAGTGAGAAAGACGTCACTTGTGGAATCCAACATGTGCCGGTGGATGGATGCGGATGCAAGGAAGGAACATATATGAACGAGAAAGACAAATGTGTGCCCTCGATCCAATGCCCATGCCTCTATCAGGGCACCATCCTAAACCCTGGAGAACTGATCAGAATAGGAGATACACATTGGTAAATCAAGTTTCCATGAGCATCTTTACTCAATTATGATGACTGTGTGGCACATATACAATTTGATTTCCTTTTCTGTTGCAGTGTATGTAAAAATGGAAATGTTCAGTGCACTAGATTACTGGAAAGAATGATGGGTAAGTCCTACTACCTTGTTGTCTTAAAAAAAAGAATATTCACATATATTACATGATCCTCATAAATCTGTCTACTTTGCAGTGTGTCCACAGACTATGGTCTACATCAACTGTGATACAACTGAGCCAGGCACAACGGGGGTAGAATGCCGTAGAACCTGTGGGAGCCTGGATTTTGAATGCGTAAGTAGAGTTTTCAGAATGAAGTTTCACAATTTGTACAATCACAGATTAAACACATGCCCTGTATATATGTATATATGGGTAATATCCCAAACGTTGGAATTATAGAACTGAAGAATGATAAGTAAGCCAAAATAACCTTTCATTGAAATAATTAGTAACATTGAGATAGACATTTGGATTAATAGGCAATTGATCGTTCAAATTCAAATTGATTGGTCACATGCACCATAAGGTGCAGTGAAATGCGTTACAATTAGAAATGGACATAATACACAACATAATTCAACAAAGACATCCACCACGGCATTCTTCACTGTGGTGGAAGGCAATACAGTTCAGACAGTCCTCCTCCTCCTCCTCCTCCTCCCTTGTCCACCCGTGGTCGGGGCCCTGAGTCAAGTCTATTGTCATATGCACAAGTACGGTGAGGTACCGGTATAATGAAAATCTTGCTTGCAGCCACATCACAGGCACATAGACAAATATACATAGTCTGAAGAAGGGTCTTGACCTGAAACGTCACTGATTCCTTTTCTCCAGAGATGCTGTCTGACCCGCTGCATTACTCCAGCTTTTTGTGTTTATCTTCGGTTTAAACCAGCATCTGCAGTTCCTTCCTACACATACATAGATACATACAGATATACATACATACAAACATACATATAACATTATGCATAGATACTACATAAATTACGCATAAAATGCCTCAAATTAAAAAAAGATGAATGCAAACACAATTACAAAAATGACTGCAAGAAGTGAACCATATTAACCGTAAACTGTATCTGCTTCTTGGTCTCTACAGTACAGTGAAAAGTGTGTGTCGGGTTGCGTTTGCCCTGAGGGGCTCCTGGACAATGGAATGGGAGCCTGCGTGATAGAGGAACATTGCCCTTGTATGCACAATAATATCCCGTACCCTCCAAGCAGCACACTTGCAGTCGGCTGTGACACTTGGTAAATTTTAAACTGTAAAAAATATCTTCAAATGTTAAATATATCATGGTATGATACCATGTTTGTCTAAGTGTTTCAGAAATGTGATAGTAAAATTGTGAAATTACTCTTTGCTCAGACAGATTTAACGTTAACTATTATACTTTAGAAATTCTGGAAACATTTTGCCTTAATCACTCATGCTAAATTGGTAATGACCATCTACAACAAAACTACATTTCAGAACTAGTACAGAGCACATAACCTCTGATAGGCTGTGCATCAGTGTGTTGCTGCAAAGAAAGACGTTCTAGGCTTGGACATTTACCAATTGCTTTGCTCCCCCGTAATGGTGCAATATTTACCCAAATCCGTATCTGTGTAAATGCATCATGATCTTTTAATAAAATTTATCCCAATTAATCCCAATTATCCTTTTAATTTATCCCAACATTTAAGAATCAGTTAGACAGGTACATGGATAGGACGGGTTTGGAGGCATATGAACCAAATGCAGGCAGGTTGTGGGCTAGTGTGGACTAGTTGGGCCTAAGGGCCCGTTTCCACGTTGTATCACTCAATGACTCTATGACTCTAAAATCAAGTCTATGCTGAAAGAAATATCTGCATGGAAATGCAGCTTGCTGTCACAGAACTCGGCAAACTCTCTGCTGCAAAAAGTAAGGTGCTGCAGCAACGCAGCAATGCAGCAGCAGAGTCTGGTCCACAGATGCTGCCTGACCCACAGAGTTCCTCCAGCAGTATGTGCTTTTGTTCCAGCTTGCAGCACCTTCAGCCTCTTTCCACTTCTTTGCTGTGCTGTGGCTGCCATGGAATGTGATCTTTAAAGCCTGACCCATTTCCAAGCAGTTGGCAAAGCAACAATGCAGCACCACCACAAGGCGAAATTATTGCGCACAATGCAAAATATTTCACCCACAATTATCATGAAAAATGGGTCATCATTTCAGGACTTAGCACACACAGACAGACTAGTTTTGTAGCTCATGCTATGGATCCTAGTACGCACACTCCCCTACTGAACTCCAAACGCTTAGCAACTCTACTTAAACCAACAGCTTAAATTCATGAGAGTAAAAAGCTTTTTGATTTGAAGTATCGATCAGAATTTCCATACCATAACTCAATGTGTCCTTCAGCTTACTTAGTAATCATGTTATTGCTCTCAATTCATCTTGTTCTGTTTAGCACCTGTACGAAAGGCAACTGGATGTGTTC
Organism: Malacoraja senta; assembly: GCA_038087875.1. Taxonomy (NCBI): domain Eukaryota; kingdom Metazoa; phylum Chordata; class Chondrichthyes; order Rajiformes; family Rajidae; genus Malacoraja; species Malacoraja senta. The sequence goes on along the minus strand of CM075979.1, from coordinate 40,044,653 downwards.
CCAAAATCAGTGCCTTGGATCTTGTAAAATATATGGTAGTGGTCACTACATCACATTTGATGGCAATCGTTATAACTTTGAGGGAGATTGTGAATATGTTGCTGCCCAGGTAAGGTTCCATCTGTCTTGTTTATGTTGGCACAATGCACCTAGCATTAGACTGGCATGGGAGCCGTCTGTAACATTTCTCAAGGACTCTCACACAATTCTGTGATAGTCCTCCAGCTGAATTTTCTCCATTCCTATCATGAGGAGGCCTTTGGTCAAAACCTTGTCCCCATCATTACAGTTTCATGAGGCAACATCGACATGAATTTAGCTGCCACTATTAGAGTCACAGATTCATATGGCATAGAAATGGGCCCTTCGGCCCACCACATCCTTTATATCAATCTACTATTGTGTGTAATGTTCGATGCTTTGCCTGTCTAAAAACCTCCCAAAGGATGTGTTTGTGTCTGATTCCACCACCTCATCTGGTAGTGAATTTCAGGTATCAACCGCCCTCTGTGTAAAAAAACATCCCCTTCCTTTAAAACCACTTCCCCTCACCTTGAACCTATTCCCATTTTTGATACCTCTACCATGAGAAAGAGACGCTGAATATCTACTATTTCTATGCCTCATAATTTTATATACATCTGTCAGCTCAACCACCCCCCCCCCCCCACCCTCCTTCGCTCCTCAGAAAACAAGCCCATCTTATCCATTCTTTCTGCACAACTAAAGTGCTCCAGTCTGAGCATGACCCGGGTGAATCTACTGCACTCTCTATAGTGCAACCTTATCTCCTCTAGAGTGGTCATCAGAACCACACACCATACTCCGTACAGTCTACCCGGTGTTATATCAATATAAATATAATGACTCAACATTTATATTCTATATCCTGAGCTATAAAGGCAAGCATGTAATATACTTTCTTCACCACTCTATCAGCTTGTGTGACCACTTTCAACAAACTGGGGACTTGAACTCTAAGGTCCCCCAGTTCATCAATATTACTTAGCAACATACCATTTACTGTACACATCCTTCCCTAATTGAATTCCTAAGATTTATCACCTCACACTTGTTGAAGTTAAACTCCATCTGCCAAGGCTCTGCCCACTTTTCTAATTGATCTGTATTATGCTGTAACCTGAGACAACTGCCCTCACTATCTCAACACCACCAAGCTCCGCGTCGCTGAATCACAGGAACAGGCCCTTTGGCCCACTCTGTCCACACCAACCATCAAGCACCGATCTACACGAATATGATATTAACAAAAAAATGTATTATAGACAATAGACAACAGGTGCAGGAGTAGGCCATTCGGCCCTTCGAGCCAGCACCGCCATTCAATGTGATCATGGCTGATCATCCCCAATCAGTACCCCGTTCCTGCCTTCTCCCCATATCCCCTGACTCCGCTATCTTTAAGAGCTGTATCTAGTTATCTAGTATTATCCCCCCCCCCCCTCATCCAACTCCCCCCCCCCCCAAGCCATTACCGAGTTAGAATATGCAAGGAGGAGGGAATTCACAGTGGACACTTAACTTACCAACTGCAAACCAACATTTAAGTTTAGTTTAGAGATACAGCCTTTAACAGGCCTTTCGGCCCACCGAGTCCACGTCAACCAGTGATCCCCGCACGAACACTATCCTACACAGTACAGGGACAATTTACAATTTTACCAAACCAATTAACCTGCAAACCTATACATCTTTGGAATGTGGGAGAAAACTGGAACACCCGGAGAAAACCACGCAGGTCACAGGGAAAACATATAAACTCCATACAGACAACACCCGTAGTCAGAATGGAACCCGGGTCTCTGGCGCTGTAAAGCAGCAACTCTACCACTGTGCCACCGTGCCGCCGTATCACCATATTTTACCTAGTGCTAATCTGCATTTCTTTTAAGTTAACAAACTAGTAACATAACCTTTTTCACACCAATTTCTGAATTACTGACACTGTTTTTTTACTTCACGTTTTATCTGCAGGACTACTGCGGAGATAATCAAAGCAATGGAACCTTCAGCGTAATCACAGAAAATATTCCCTGTGGAACCACTGGGACAACTTGCTCAAAAACAATCAAGCTTTTTTTCCAGGTATTCAGTTTTCTTGCTTGCAATTCCACACCAAGAAATCATTTAAATTCTTCCCGATTGTACTTTTGCCTACTGCAATGCTGAATTGTTGTCTCATCCCAATGCAGAATTTTGAACTGAAGTTAGCAGAAGGGAAGCACGAATTGATTCAACAAAATGAAAACAGTAAAATCCCTTTCACTATCCGCACTCTGGGACTTTACCTTACAGTTGAAACTACTACTGGATTACTTCTAATATGGGACAAAAAAACGAGTGTTTTTATTAAGCTGAACCCTTCTTACCAGGTATGAATAAAGTTATCCTTATACTATCATTTCTCCTCACTACTTAAGTATTAGTAGATATATATGTGTCGGGAGAACTGCAGATGCTGGTTTAAATCGAAGATAGACACAAAATGCTGGACTAACTCAGCGGAACAGGCAGCATCTCTGGAGTGAAGGAATGGGTGGCGTTTCAGGTCGAGACCTCCAGACTGATGTCAGGGGAGTGGGCGGTTCAAAGATAAAATGTAGTCGGAGACAGTAAGACTGGTAGGAGAACTGGGAAGGAGGAGGGGATGGAGAGAGAGGGAAAGCAAGGGCTATTTGAAGTTAGAGAAGTCAATGTTCATACCGCTGGTGTGTAAGCTGCCCAAGCGAAATATAAGGTGCTGTTCCTCCAGTTGGACCTGTAGATATATATGGTTGGTTTTCTTTTTGATTCCAGCATAACACCTGTGGCTTATGTGGTAACTTTGATGGAAATGCCAACAATGACTTGATGACAAGAGGCCAGTCCGTCGTTACAGAAGTGACTGAGTTTGGCAATTCCTGGAAGCTGGGAGCCTCTTGTCCCGATGCTGTGGCCGATCGTGATCCTTGCATTAAGAATCCACATCGTAAAGCCTGGGCAGAGAAGCAGTGCAGTATAATCACGGGCGACATCTTCAAAAATTGTTCCATGACGGTTGTGAATTCATTCATTTTTTAAAAATTGTTTTCTCTTGCTGTCTTTCCTTCCAACTGCCACCAGACGTAGTGATCTGCTTCACCAACAGGTTGACCCGACTCTATATTTTGAAGCTTGTGTCCATGATTCTTGCTCGTGTGACAGTGGTGGAGACTGCGAGTGTTTTTGCACAGCGGTAGCTGCCTATGGGAGTGCATGTCATGATTCTGGGATATGTGTTAACTGGAGGACCCCTGAAATCTGTCGTAAGTTTCATACAGTACTAACTCCAGAAGTTATAATCATGAATGGGAATTGTAATTAAATTATCAGCTTTGGACGACCAATGTAACAGTGTTGTAAACATAACATGTGAAGGAAGCAACTGCAGATGCTGGTTTAAACCAAAGATAGACACAAAATGCTGGAGTAACTCAGCAGGACAGGCACCATCTTTGGAGAGATAGAATGGGTGACGTTTCGGGTCGAGAGAGAAGTAATGAGTGACATTCAGAAAGAGTTTGAAGAAGGGTCTGAACCCGAAACATCACCCAAACATAAACATGTAATGGCCCCAGTCATTTATAAGGACTCATCAGCAATTCACTATATTGTTACTTTACAGGTCTTGTTTGATGATAGCATATACTAATACAGGTAGTTCTGCTACAAAGCTTTTGTTCGATCCCTAGTAATCTCGTATTATAGAAAACCATGTTATAATGACAATTGTGTCTTTGTGGAACAGAGGAAGGTTAGGAGCTAGAGTATTTCAGATGTAATAATAAGTTACTTTTGTCACAGGTTTTTCAAAAGTAACGGTCTTTTCAATGGCAATGTTACTGCATGCTAAAAATACTATAGATTATATGTTCCTTTGATTAAGAGTATTATTGCAAAGTGTCTATTCAAGCGATCGCTTGTCAATGTCAATGATTTGCAGTGAACTTGACGGTGTTCTTAAGAGAAAATAATGTCCGATTATTGAGGGGAGGTACATGGAAACAATTCTGAAAGAGCTGCTGCCTCACAGCACCAGAGACCCAGATTCAAACCTGACCTCAGGAGCTGTCTGTGTGGAGTTCACACTTTCTCCTTGTGATCGTGTGAGTTTCCTCTGGGTGCTCTGGATTCCTCCCACATCCCAAAGACGTGCAGATGTGTAGGTTGTAAAGTCATCCCAAGTGTGTAGGGAACGGATGCCAAAGTGGGGTAACGTGGAACCATTGTGAACAGGTGATCGATGATCAGCATGAACTCAGTGGACCAAAGGGCCTGTTTCTATGCTGTATCTTTATGAAAGAAATTAAAGTAAATAAATATATTTTCATCCTATCCAATACAGCTTGGAAATTACTGTCACTTGCTGCTTGGTGCCGGAAATCTCCATTCCCAGCAGTTGTTAAGTGAAGAATGGCCCAATGCAGAAAGTGAATGCTGCAGATGGACACAGCTTCGCTCAGTCACAAATTAAAAATACAAATAATGATGAAACTTAAATATTTGCAGTTGTGATTAATAACTGATTCATCTTACTTTAAGCAATACTCAAATTGCAAATGTGGGTAATGAGCTGGAACTCCGCCTCTGACATAGCGTGAGATAAAAGAGATGTCTGATCATTAAATTTAAAGATGATTAGAGAATATTAATGTTAGAAAGATGCCAGAAGATGCAGCGTCATAAGCAACAGAAAACATATGCAGAGGGGTGAACATTGAAGAAATCAATAGTTTAAGCAGCAATAAAAATGTCCCACTCGTGGTTAAAAGGAAAGGAAATGAGACAAGACACTGGTGATAGAAATAACAGCTGAAGAAAATAACGGCTGAAGAAAACTATGTAATATCTTAATTTCATGTACAGTGAATATCTATGTTCTGTTATTTCAGCCATGTACTGCAGTTTCTACAACCCTAATCCTGAAATGTGTCAATGGCATTATCATCCTTGTGGAGTCCACTGCTTTAAAAGTTGCCTCAACCCTCAAGGTCTCTGCAATGTCACGTTACAGCTTGAAGGTAGATATATTTATGGTATTTTTTAAACAAATCCTCAAACGCTCTGCTGCTATTAAATATCAACCAATACCTGTCATTTCCATGCAGGAAAAGTTCCGATAAGATTCCCCATTTTCAGTTTCTTGTTCAAACCAAGTATGCATAAAAAATGACAACATAAAGGGCCTGTCCCACTTGCCGATTATTTAGGCAACTGCTGTCGACTGTCATAGTCGTAGCAGCTCGCCGAAAAACCGGCGACAACCTACGTCATCCTGGTGACAACCTACGGCAGCACTTACGTCAAGCTACGCTCATTGGCGTCAAACCCATTGTCGGCGAAAAAATTTCAACATGTTGAAAATTTAGCGGCGACCAGAAAGACTTATGACTTTTTGCGCGACTGAGGAGACTACACCCGGCGACCAGCAGTGAACATGTGGCGACAATCTAGTCGCCTGTAGTTGCCTAAAAAAATCGCCTAAGTGGAACAAGCCCATAAGCAACAGAGGCAGGAGCAGAGGATTCGAAGCAAAGAAAACTTGCTCAACTTTTGTGGAGGAGAGATCTTGCCTGACAAATCTGTTGGAAGTCTTTGAGGAAGTAAATAGCTGGATAGACAAAGGAGAGTCAGTGGATGTTGCTTATAAAATTTCAGAAGGCCTTTTCATAAGGCAAGGGTGCTAAAGAAGATGGGAGCCCATGGTATCAGAGGGCAGATACTAGCATGGATAGCAGGTTGGCTGGATGGCAGAAGGCAAATAGTGGGAATAAAGTGGGCTTTTTCTGGTTGGCTGCCAGTAACTAGCTGAGTTCCTCAGGGGTCGGTGCTGGGTCCACTACTCTTCATGGTGTATATCAGTGATTTAGAATTGAAGGCTTTGTGGCCAAGTTTGTGGATAATATGAAGAAAGGTGGAGGGGCGGAAAAGTAGAGAAAGCAGAAAATCTGCAGAAGGATTTAGACAGGTTGGTGAGTGGGCAAAGAAATATCAGATGGAATATAGTGTAGCAAAGAGTGGAGTCATGCATTTTGGTAGTAAGAATAAAGGCATAGACTATGTTCTAAATGGGAAGAGGATTCAGAAATCAGAGGTGCAAAGGGACTTGGGAATGCTGGTGCAGGATTCCCCAAAAGCTAAGTTGCTGGTTGGATCAGTAGTAAGGAATCCTTCTTCCTGCAGTGGTGCAACCAGAACAGCACATGATACTTCAAATGCAGCCTAACCAAAGTCCTATGAAGTGGCATCATGACTTCTTGACTTATACCTCCTGACTTGAACTCACAACATTCACTAGTTTCTCTCCCAAAAGATGGCCACACGACCGAGCTCCAGCCATCTTTTGCTGAGTTTTGCTCTGTCCTATGCTGAGTTTCAATTTCTCCTTATCACCCTTATAAATGTGGAATTTTTTCTTAGGTTGCTACCCTAAATGTCCGGAGGAAACACCTATTTTTGATGAACATACGAAGCAATGCGTTGCTGAATGCGGCTGTTATGAAAATGGAAAGCATTATGAAATTAATGAAACTGTAGAAACCACCAATAACTGTGAAAAATGGTATTGTTTGATTTTCATAAACTATGGGATTATACTGTACAATAAAGTAAAAATAAAATGGAATTCATATAGGATTAGTGTATATGGTTGATGGTCAACATAGACTCCGTGGTTCAATGGGCTTGTTTCCCTGCTGTGTAAGTCTAGCATGATACAAGCTCTTTCATGCTAGACTGAACTAATATCATTTAAATCTATGAATTAGGATGTATTTTTCTGCGTTAAATTCCACCAACCATTCCTTAGCCCACGGCCAATTGATCAAGATAATTGATCAAGATCAAGAGGGGAAAAGATTTAATAGGAATTTGAGGGATAACCTTTTCACACGAACTGTGGTGGGCGTATGGAAGAAGCTGCCAGAGGAGGTAGTTGAGGCAGGGACTATCCCAACATTTAAGAAGCAGTTAGACAGATACATGGATAGGACAGGTTTGGAGGGATATGGACCCAATGCTGGCAGTTGGGACTAGTGTAGCTGGGACATTTTGGCCGGTGTGGGCAAGTTGGGCTAAAGGGCCTGTTTCCACACTGTATCACTCTATGACTCTATGTTTATGATTCCTGCTCTAAATGCATGCCTGATACAAAATGGCAATGTAAACTACTCCTTGTGATTACTCAAGCAGTATCCTTGTGATGCCAGTCAATATTCCGTATATTGCATAGTCAGCCATTAGCTGTTTGTGTTGATTCCACAATCATGTGCAAAGTGTGTTTTGCATGTATATCCAGCAGCGCTCTACTTTTAAGTTATGAAATATTTGGAAATTTCCAAAGGCTTGATAATGCACATAAATTAAAGTACCATTTTTTGTATTCACTACCATCATGCTAAACTCTTAGAAAAACAAATAAACATTTTTTTTTCAGCCTGTGCACACCAGATGGCATTAAATGCATGAATGACAGCAGTGGCAAGTGTCCATTTAATTCTCCTATCAAATAAATTATTCATTTTAGAATAATATTACACATGAAGGGACTCAAATCATCCTGTAAATTCTCTTCACAGCTTGTGTCTGTATATATAATGGCACGGCGTATCTTCCGAATGAGATTATCTACTATATAACTGATGGCCTTGGGGAGTGCGTCATAGCAATCTGTGCGGACAACGGAACAATTATTAGAAAATTTGTGTCATGTGAAAGTCCCACAACCACAGCAACACCATTACCGTCATCCTCAATCACCGCTAGTGCAGGTAACTTTCCTGTTAACCTTTTTTACTTTACAAGTAAACCACTAAAAGTCACGCCAAGGTGCAATTCTGTTCTCGGAATAAATACTGGATTTGCCGCAGATAAGCAGACAACTTTGAATTCATGAAGTGTGCAAATGATTAGCAGATTAGAGAAATGGGATTGCAGAGAGGGGATTCTGCAACAGAGAGACAGTCGGAAGTCCATCAATGAACAGTTTTAGTCAAGCAATGGTGTGAAACTGTTTTCATGAAGGACTGGAGTGAAAAATCAGATGACGTCACCCGAATGCAGAAGTCAAAATCTTCTTGGGAGAACCTCATTGCAATCTCACGGAATCCAGCAACAGAATGCTGCCTTCCTGAAATCTCCCAATTATTGCCCAGGCAATTGACTCGCTGAGCCTGTGATAAATTGGACCTGGGATCAGAGGTTCATTCATGTCAATGGAGTCAATGGATATTTTTAAGGCAGATCTAGATAGATTCTTGATTGAACAAGGGTCTCGACCTCAAACGTCACCCCTTCCTTCTCTCCAGAGATGCTGCCTGTCCCGCTGAGTTACTCCAGCATTTTGTGTCTATCTTAGATTCTTGATTAGCATGGGTGTCAGGGTTTATGAGGAGAAGGCAGGAGAACAGGGTTAGGAGGGAGAGATAGATCACCCATGATTGAATGGCGGAGTAGACCAAGTAGCCTTGATGGGCCGAATAGCCTTATTCTGCTCCTATTACATATGATCTTATGAGTGACCAAACTGCATGGGAGATGTAGGCTTCAGGGAATTTGCATTGTGTGAATCAATGTTTTCAATCATTGATTCACACTTAATTATTTTAGGTACTTTATGTTTTAATTTTGTTGGCAGATTTCTATTCTAGTTGTTAGTAGCTTGCTAGGGAACAATTTACAGCCGATTAACGTACAAACCTGCATGTCTTTGAAATGTGGGAGGAAACCAGAGCACCAAGAGAAAACCCATGCGGTCGCAGGGAGATCTTACAAACTCTGTACAGACAACACCCGTAGTCAGGATCAAACTTGGGTACCTGGCACTGTAAGGCAGGGGAAAGGATTCAGAAATCATAGGTGCCACGAGACTTGAGAGTGCTGGTACAGGATTCCCAAAAGGATCATTTGCAGGTTGAGTCGGCGGTAAGGAAGGCAAATGCAATGCCAGCATTCATTTCAAGGGGACTAGAATATATAAGCAAGGATGTAATGCTGAGGCTTTATCTGGTGCTGGTGAGGCCACAGTTGGAATATTGTGAGCAATTCTGGGCTCCATATCTGAGGAAGAGTGTGCTGGCTTTGGAGAGAGTCCAGAGGAGTTTTACAAGAATGTTCCCAGGGATGACGGGGTTAGTGTATTAGGAGTGTTTGAAGGCTCTGGACTTGTACTCGCTGGAGTTTAGAAGAATGAGGGGGAATTTCATTGAAATCTACCAGATAATGAAAGGCCTAGATAGAGTTGAGTTGGAAAGGAAGATTCCAGTAATGAGAGGGTCGAGCCTTAAATGGCACAGCCTCAGAATTAAATGACATACCTTCAGAATAGAGATGAAGAGGAATTTCTTCAGACAGAGGGTGGTGGATCTGTGGAATCATTTACCACAGAAGGCCCTGGCAAATGTATTGAGTATTTTTAAAGCAGATATTGATAGATTCTTGATTAATGTCAAAAGTTATGGGGAGAAGGCAGGAGAATGGGGTTGAGATGATAAACAGATCAGCCATGATTGATTGGTGGAGTAGTCTCGATGGGCTGAATGGCCAAAATCTGCTTCTATGTCTAATGGTCTTAGGGTAAGTTCAGCAAGGACAATGGCAACCAGAATACCTCGTTAGCCATTTGTACCAGTGTGCAGACTAACCCAAGACCAAAATGTAACAGAGTGATACATTTAAACACCAATTCACAGATGTTTACATAATTCATTTACACTATTCGGAAATGACCTGCACATTTTTTAAATCAGTCTATTGATTTCTTTTCTGCAGTGATTTTGACATCAACGCCATCTTTCTCCACAACCAGCAAACCGTTGACCTGTAAGTAAATTGAAATGTCGGGAATGTGAAGGAACTAAGCACTGATTATCTCGATCTGTCAGGTCTACAAGATTTCAGCTTATTGGATGACAAAGGGAATTAAATGAAAGCAATCAAAAGAGAATTCACTAAATCCTTATTACTCGCAAGGAATGAGGACACAGTGTTCCTGTGGGTAACACCCGACCTGAGTCCTACCAGCGCTGGTGGCTGTGACTCCTCCATGGCTTAAACTCCTATGTAAAGTTCAGTGTGTCGAAACAATATATTTCATCAGTGATCTCCAGATTGCTCCTGGTGCCAGCTGATAGTGAGGGTCGGAATAGGAAGAAAGTACCGATTAATGCGAGAATGGGAATTTGATGTAGGGGGCAGAGACTTTTGGACCTTGGGAATCTCTTCTGGGGCAGAGGTGATGTGTACAAGAGAAATGGATTGCACCTGAACTGAAGGGCAACCAATATCCTGGTAGGCAGGTTTGCAAGTGCTACACAGGGTGGGTTTAAACTAGATTGGCAGGAGGCCGTGATCTAATGCAGGGCTGTGACAGTGGAGAGGTTGGTAGTTGATAATGAAGATGATGAAAAAGAGTTCAGTGCACAGAATAGGCAGGAGCACAGCAGGGCGGGAAGAAGGACTGTTAGATTGAATTGTATTCATTTTTATGCGAGAGGCTTGATTGGTAAAGCCCCTGTCCCACTTTCACGACCTAATTGGCGACCTCTGACAAGTTTGCCCTTGACTCATACTCGCTGCATGGTCGTAGGAGGTCGTAGGAGGTCTTCGTAACTCTTCCTCATGCTCGTGAGTGGTCTCCGCTTACTCGTGGCCTCAAGTAGGTTTTTCCAGCATGATAAAAAATGTCCACGAGTAAAAAAAAGGTTGGCATGGAAAAAATTGATACCTTTCACTCGTAGGTAGGTTGTAGGTAGGTCGTAGTAGGTCGTGATGGTAGTCGTGATGGTAGTCGTAGGTCGGTAACTGGCCCGAGAAAAAAATGCTAACATGACATCATATTATCATGTGATCATTGTCCACTCATAGCTAGTCGTAGTTGGTCTTAGGTGTGGAGGACTGAGGTCGAGGGGGGTCGTAGGTGGTCGTAGACATAGTCGTAGGAGGTCTTTTAATTCGGTGAGTCAACACGACTTTGACATTTTTTTCAACTCGTCTAAGGTCTTCTAAACTCATGGATTAGGTCGTCCAAGTGGGACAGGCCCTTAAGGTGATGAATTCAGAGCATGGATAGACACGTGTGACTGGGACATTGTAGCCATTATGGAAACCTGGCTGACAGAGGGACAGGATTGGCAGCTTAATGTTCAGGGTCAAGGTGCTACAGGAGAGTTGGGGGTAAAAGAGGAGGGGGTATTGATTATGCAGAATGTCATAGCAGTAGCCCTAGATTACATAACTGATGATTCTCAAGAGGAGATTACTATAATATATTTGTAAATATGATGCATCTATTCTGATAAGTAACGTATACTGGCTGCAGAACCATGCATAAGAAATCATCTTCAATTGCTGCATAACACTGCTTTAATTAAATGAATGTATCTTTTCATAACTCCACAGCAACTTGTGTGATCGTGGAACAATGCGAATGGAGCAAATGGATAAGTGTAAGCAAACCGACACATGGTTACGGCGGAGGTGATATTGAAACATATGATAAAATCAATGAGCATGGACACCTGCACTGCGATGCTCCAAGCAGGATTGAGTGCAGAGCATCACATGCACCAAACGTGGATCTCGAAGACCTCGACCAGATAGTGCAGTGCAATGTTTCCTTTGGGCTGACATGCAGAAACAAGGATCAACATATATTCAAACAGTGCTTTGACTATGAAATACAGGTACAGTGCTGTGACTACATTTGCCAACCTCCAATAACAACACCAGAGCCAACCACAACAACCATAGGCCCATCATCCTTGCCCAGCCCCATACCCACAACAACCAGCCCCATAACATCCAGAACAACATATTCAACATCAACACAGTATTTCACCACTTTTACAACCACAGCAGGAAGTCCCACAACACCAACACAGCTACACACGACCCCCACATCTCCAGGCAGAGAGACAACATCAACAACCCCTCGTACCATTGAAATCACAACCAGTACAACTCGTCCCACTACACTTACAACAGAGCAGATGCCCTCTACATCTCTAGTCTCAGGTACACCAACAAGTACTACAACAGAATTGACCACAATTTGTACAACTGAACTAACAGAAACTACTGAATTACCTACAACCACCAAGTCCACAACAACTACCCAGACCCCATTGGTGCCCACAAGCACAACTCCTGAAACAGGAACAATGTCCACAATCACAAGCTCATCATCATCGGAAACCACAACACTGCACACTCACACCCCAACAACCGTCCCAACAACAGAAACAAAAACACCACATTCAACCACAACCGCAAGTCCCACAACACCAACTCAGTTACACACGAGCCCCACAACTCCTGAAACAGGAACAATGTCCACAACCCCTCATACAATTGAAACCACAACCAGAACAACTGGTTCCACTTCACCGACAACAGAGCACACAACCACAACATCTCCAGTGTCAGGACCACCACAAAGTTCCACACCTGAACTGACCACAACTTCCACAACTGAAAAAAATGAATCTACTGAAACACCATTTACCACCAAGTCAATAGGAACTACAGAAACTACAGAGGTGATCACAACCAAAACACCTCAAACACAAACAGGATCCACCACGACCACATCAACATCAACTGAAACCACGACAATACAGACGCACAGCCCATCAACGGGCACAAGCACAGAAACAAACACACCATATTTCACCGTTTCTACAAGCAACACAGGAAGTCCCACAACACCAACACAGCTACACACGACTCCCACATCTCCAGCCAGAGAGACAACATCAGCAACCCCTCATACCATTGAAATCACAACCAGTACAACTCGTCCCACTACACTTACAACAGAGCAGATGCCCTCTACATCTCCAGTCTCAGGTACACCAGCAAGTACTACACCAGAATTGACAACTTGTACAACTGAACTAACAGAAACTACTGTATTACCTTCAACCACCAAGTCCACAAGAACTACCCAGACTCCATTGGTGCCCACAAGCACAACTCCTGAAACAGGAACAACGTCCTCAACCACAACATCAACATCATCGGAAACCACAACACTGCACACTCACACCCCAACAACCGTCCCAACAACAGAAACAAAAACACCACATTCAACCGCAACCGCAAGTCCCACAACACCAACACAGCTACACACGACCCCCACATCTCCAGCCAGAGAGACATCATCAACAACCCCGCATACCATTGAAATCACAACCAGTACAACAGGTCCCACTACACTTACAACAGAGCAGATGCCCTCTACATCTCCAGTCTCAGGTACACCAGCAAGTACTACACCAGAATTGACAACAACTTGTACAACTGAACTAACAGAAACTACTGAATTACCTACAACCACCAAGTCCACAACAACTGCCCAGACCCCATTGGTGCCCACAAGCACAACACCTGAAACAGGAACAACGTCCACAACCACAAGCTCATCACCATCGGAAACCACAACACTGCACACTCACACCCCAACAACCGTCCCAACAACAGAAACAAAAACACCACTTTCAACCACTTTTACAACCACAACTGGAAGTCCCACAACACCAACTCAGTTACATACGAGCCCCACAACTCCTGAAACAGGAACAATGTCCACAACCCCTCATATAATTGAAACCACAACCAGAACAACTGGTTCCACTTCACCGACAACAGAGCACACAACCACAACATCTCCAGTGTCAGGAACACCACAAAGTTCCACACCTGAACTGACCACAACTTCCACAACTGTAAAAAATGAATCTACTGAAACACCATTTACCACCAAGTCAATAGGAACTACAGAAACTACAGAAGTGATTACAACCAAAACACCTCAAACACAAACAGGATCCACCACGACCACATCAACATCAACTGAAACCACGACAATACAGACGCACAGCCCATCAACTGGCACAAGCACAGAAACAAACACACCATATTTCACCGTTTCTACAAGCAACACAGGAAGTCCCACAACACCAACACAGCTACACACGACCCCCACATCTCCAGCCAGAGAGACAACATCAACAACCCCTCATACCATTGAAATCACAACCACAACAACAGGTCCCACTACACTTACAACAGAGCAGATGCCCTCTACATCTCCAGTCTCAGGTACACCAGCAAGTACAACACCAGAATTGACCACAACTTGTACAACTGTACTAACAGAAATTACTGTATTACCTTCAACCACCAAGTCCACAAGAACTACCCAGACCCCATTGGTGCCCACAAGCACAACTCCTGAAACAGGAACAACGTCCACAACCACAACATCAACATCATCGGAAACCACAACACTGCACACTCACACCCCAACAACCGTCCCAACAACAGAAACAAAAACACCACATTCAACCACAACCGCAAGTCCCACAACACCAACACAGCTACACACGACCCCCACATCTCCAGCCAGAGAGACAACATCAACAACCCCTCATACCATTGAAATCACAACCAGCACAACTCGTCCCACTACACTTACAACAGAGCAGATGCCCTCTAGATCTCCAGTCTCAAGTATACCAGCAAGTACTACACCAGAATTGAACACAATTTGTACAACGGAACTAACAGAAACTACTGAATTACCTACAACCACCAAGTCCACAACAACTGCCCAGACCCCATTGGTGCCCACAAGCACAACTCCTGAAACAGGAACAACATCCACAACCACAAGCTCATCATCATCGGAAACCACAACACTGCACACTCACACCCCAACAACCGTCCCAACAACAGAAACAAAAACACCACTTTCAACCACTTTTACAACCACAACTGGAAGTCCCACAACACCAACTCAGTTACACACGAGCCCCACAACTCCTGAAACAGGAACAATGTCCACAACCCCTCATACAATTGAAACCACAACCAGAACAACTGGTTCCACTTCACCGACAACAGAGCACACAACCACAACATCTCCAGTGTCAGGAACACCACAAAGTTCCACACCTGAACTGACCACAACTTCCACAACTGAAAAAAATGAATCTACTGAAACACCATTTACCACCAAGTCAATAGGAACTACAGAAACTACAGAGGTGATCACAACCAAAACACCTCAAACACAAACAGGATCCACCACGACCACATCAACATCAACTGAAACCACGACAATACAGACGCACAGCCCATCAACTGGCACAAGCACAGAAACAAACACACCATATTTCACCGTTTCTACAAGCAACACAGGAAGTCCCACAACACCAACACAGCTACACACGACCCCCACATCCCCAGCCAAAGAGACAACATCAACAACCCCTCATACCATTGAAATCACAACCAGTACAACAGGTCCCACTACACTTACAACAGAGCAGATGCCCTCTACATCTCCAGTCTCAGGTACACCAGCAAGTACTACACCAGAATTGACCACAACTTGTACAACTGAACTAACAGAAACTACTGAATTACCTACAACCACCAAGTCCACAACAACTGCCCAGACCCCATTGGTGCCCACAAGCACAACTCCTGAAACAGGAACAACGTCCACAACCACAAGCTCATCATCATCGGAAACCACAACACTGCACACTCACACCCCAACAACCGTCCCAACAACAGAAACAAAAACACCACTTTCAACCACTTTTACAACCACAACTGGAAGTCCCACAACACCAACTCAGTTACATACGAGCCCCACAACTCCTGAAACAGGAACAATGTCCACAACCCCTCATATAATTGAAACCACAACCAGAACAACTGGTTCCACTTCACCGACAACAGAGCACACAACCACAACATCTCCAGTGTCAGGAACACCACAAAGTTCCACACCTGAACTGACCACAACTTCCACTACTGTAAAAAATGAATCTACTGAAACACCATTTACCACCAAGTCAATAGGAACTACAGAAACTACAGAAGTGATCACAACCAAAACACCTCAAACACAAACAGGATCCACCACGACCACATCAACATCAACTGAAACCACGACAATACAGACGCACAGCCCATCAACTGGCACAAGCACAGAAACAAACACACCATATTTCACCATTTCTACAAGCAACACAGGAAGTCCCACAACACCAACACAGCTACACACGACCCCCACATCTCCAGCCAGAGAGACAACATCAACAACCCCTCATACCATTGAAATCACAACCACAACAACAGGTCCCACTACACTTACAACAGAGCAGATGCCCTCTACATCTCCAGTCTCAGGTACACCAGCAAGTACAACACCAGAATTGACCACAACTTGCACAACTGTACTAACAGAAATTACTGTATTACCTTCAACCACCAAGTCCACAAGAACTACCCAGACCCCATTGGTGCCCACAAGCACAATTCCTGAAACAGGAACAACGTCCACAACCACAACATCAACATCATCGGAAACCACAACACTGCACACTCACACCCCAACAACCGTCCCAACAACAGAAACAAAAACACCACATTCAACCGCAACCGCAAGTCCCACAACACCAACACAGCTACACACGACCCCCACATCTCCAGCCAGAGAGACAACATCAACAACCCCTCATACCATTGAAATCACAACCAGCACAACTCGTCCCACTACACTTACAACAGAGCAGATGCCCTCTAGATCTCCAGTCTCAAGTATACCAGCAAGTACTACACCAGAATTGAACACAATTTGTACAACGGAACTAACAGAAACTACTGAATTACCTACAACCACCAAGTCCACAACAACTGCCCAGACCCCATTGGTGCCCACAAGCACAACTCCTGAAACAGGAACAACGTCCACAACCACAAGCTCATCATCATCGGAAACCACAACACTGCACACTCACACCCCAACAACCGTCCCAACAACAGAAACAAAAACACCACTTTCAACCACTTTTACAACCACAACTGGAAGTCCCACAACACCAACTCAGTTACACACGAGCCCCACAACTCCTGAAACAGGAACAATGTCCACAACCCCTCATACAATTGAAACCACAACCAGAACAACTGGTTCCACTTCACCGACAACAGAGCACACAACCACAACATCTCCAGTGTCAGGAACACCACAAAGTTCCACACCTGAACTGACCACAACTTCCACAACTGAAAAAAATGAATCTACTGAAACACCATTTACCACCAAGTCAATAGGAACTACAGAAACTACAGAGGTGATCACAACCAAAACACCTCAAACACAAACAGGATCCACCACGACCACATCAACATCAACTGAAACCACGACAATACAGACGCACAGCCCATCAACTGGCACAAGCACAGAAACAAACACACCATATTTCACCGTTTCTACAAGCAACACAGGAAGTCCCACAACACCAACACAGCTACACACGACCCCCACATCTCCAGCCAAAGAGACAACATCAACAACCCCTCATACCATTGAAATCACAACCAGTACAACAGGTCCCACTACACTTACAACAGAGCAGATGCCCTCTACATCTCCAGTCTCAGGTACACCAGCAAGTACTACACCAGAATTGACCACAACTTGTACAACTGAACTAACAGAAACTACTGAATTACCTACAACCACCAAGTCCACAACAACTGCCCAGACCCCATTGGTGCCCACAAGCACAACTCCTGAAACAGGAACAACGTCCACAACCACAAGCTCATCATCATCGGAAACCACAACACTGCACACTCACACCCCAACAACCGTCCCAACAACAGAAACAAAAACACCACTTTCAACCACTTTTACAACCACAACTGGAAGTCCCACAACACCAACTCAGTTACATACGAGCCCCACAACTCCTGAAACAGGAACAATGTCCACAACCCCTCATATAATTGAAACCACAACCAGAACAACTGGTTCCACTTCACCGACAACAGAGCACACAACCACAACATCTCCAGTGTCAGGAACACCACAAAGTTCCACACCTGAACTGACCACAACTTCCACAACTGTAAAAAATGAATCTACTGAAACACCATTTACCACCAAGTCAATAGGAACTACAGAAACTACAGAAGTGATCACAACCAAAACACCTCAAACACAAACAGGATCCACCACGACCACATCAACATCAACTGAAACCACGACAATACAGACACACAGCCCATCAACTGGCACAAGCACAGAAACAAACACACCATATTTCACCGTTTCTACAAGCAACACAGGAAGTCCCACAACACCAACACAGCTACACACGACCCCCACATCTCCAGCCAGAGAGACAACATCAACAACCCCTCATACCATTGAAATCACAACCACAACAACAGGTCCCACTACACTTACAACAGAGCAGATGCCCTCTACATCTCCAGTCTCAGGTACACCAGCAAGTACAACACCAGAATTGACCACAACTTGTACAACTGTAGTAACAGAAATTACTGTGTTACCTTCAACCACCAAGTCCACAAGAACTACCCAGACCCCATTGGTGCCCACAAGCACAACTCCTGAAACAGGAACAACGTCCACAACCACAACATCAACATCATCGGAAACCACAACACTGCACACTCACACCCCAACAACCGTCCCAACAACAGAAACAAAAACACCACATTCAACCACAACCGCAAGTCCCACAACACCAACACAGCTACACACGACCCCCACATCTCCAGCCAGAGAGACAACATCAACAACCCCTCATACCATTGAAATCACAACCAGCACAACTCGTCCCACTACACTTACAACAGAGCAAATGCCCTCTAGATCTCCAGTCTCAAGTATACCAGCAAGTACTACACCAGAATTGAACACAATTTGTACAACGGAACTAACAGAAACTACTGAATTACCTACAACCACCAAGTCCACAACAACTGCCCAGACCCCATTGGTGCCCACAAGCACAACTCCTGAAACAGGAACAACATCCACAACCACAAGCTCATCATCATCGGAAACCACAACACTGCACACTCACACCCCAACAACCGTCCCAACAACAGAAACAAAAACACCACTTTCAACCACTTTTACAACCACAACTGGAAGTCCCACAACACCAACTCAGTTACACACGAGCCCCACAACTCCTGAAACAGGAACAATGTCCACAACCCCTCATACAATTGAAACCACAACCAGAACAACTGGTTCCACTTCACCGACAACAGAGCACACAACCACAACATCTCCAGTGTCAGGAACACCACAAAGTTCCACACCTGAACTGACCACAACTTCCACAACTGAAAAAAATGAATCTACTGAAACACCATTTACCACCAAGTCAATAGGAACTACAGAAACTACAGAGGTGATCACAACCAAAACACCTCAAACACAAACAGGATCCACCACGACCACATCAACATCAACTGAAACCACGACAATACAGACGCACAGCCCATCAACTGGCACAAGCACAGAAACAAACACACCATATTTCACCGTTTCTACAAGCAACACAGGAAGTCCCACAACACCAACACAGCTACACACGACCCCCACATCTCCAGCCAGAGAGACAACATCAACAACCCCTCATACCATTGAAATCACAACCACAACAACAGGTCCCACTACACTTACAACAGAGCAGATGCCCTCTACATCTCCAGTCTCAGGTACACCAGCAAGTACTACACCAGAATTGACCACAACTTGTACAACTGTACTAACAGAAACTACTGTATTACCTTCAACCACCAAGTCCACAAGAACTACCCAGACCCCATTGGTGCCCACAAGCACAACTCCTGAAACAGGAACAACGTCCACAACCACAACATCAACTTCATCGGAAACCACAACACTGCACACTCACACCCCAACAACCATCCCAACAACAGAAACTAAAACACCACATTCAACCACAACCGCAAGTCCCACAACACCAACACAGCTACACACGACCCCCACATCTCCAGCCAGAGAGACAAAATCAACAACCCCTCATACCATTGAAATCACAACCAGTACAACTCGTCCCACTACACTTACAACAGAGCAGATGCCCTCTACATCTCCAGTCTCAGGTACACCAGCAAGTACTACACCAGAATTGACCACAATTTGTACAACTGAACTAACAGAAACTACTGAATTACCTACAACCACCAAGTCCACAACAACTGCCCAGACCCCATTGGTGCCCACAAGCACAACTCCTGAAACAGGAACAACGTCCACAACCACAAGCTCATCATCATCGGAAACCACAACACTGCACACTCACACCCCAACAACCGTCCCAACAACAGAAACAAAAACACCACTTTCAACCACTTTTACAACCACAACTGGAAGTCCCACAACACCAACTCAGTTACACACGAGCCCCACAACTCCTGAAACAGGAACAATGTCCACAACCCCTCATACAATTGAAACCACAACCAGAACAACTGGTTCCACTTCACCGACAACAGAGCACACAACCACAACATCTCCAGTGTCAGGAACACCACAACGTTCCACACCTGAACTGACCACAACTTCCACAACTGAAAAAAATGAATCTACTCAAACACCATTTACCACCAAGTCAATAGGAACTACAGAAACTACAGAGGTGATCACAACCAAAACACCTCAAACACAAACAGGATCCACCACGACCACATCAACTGAAACCACGACAATACAGACGCACAGCCCATCAACTGGCACAAGCACAGAAACAAACACACCATATTTCACCGTTTCTACAAGCAACACAGGAAGTCCCACAACAGCAACACAGCTACACACGACCCCCACATCTCCAGCCAGAGAGACAACATCAACAACCCCTCATACCATTGAAATCACAACCACAACAACAGGTCCCACTACACTTACAACAGAGCAGATGCCCTCTACATCTCCAGTCTCAGGTACACCAGCAAGTACTACACCAGAATTGACCACAACCTGTACAACTGTACTAACAGAAACTACTGTATTACCTTCAACCACCAAGTCCACAAGAACTACCCAGACCCCATTGGTGCCCACAAGCACAACTCCTGAAACAGGAACAACGTCCACAACCACAACATCAACATCATCGGAAACCACAACACTGCACACTCACACCCCAACAACCATCCCAACAACAGAAACTAAAACACCACATTCAACCACAACCGCAAGTCCCACAACACCAACACAGCTACACACGACCCCCACATCTCCAGCCAGAGAGACAAAATCAACAACCCCTCATACCATTGAAATCACAACCAGTACAACTCGTCCCACTACACTTACAACAGAGCAGATGCCCTCTACATCTCCAGTCTCAGGTACACCAGCAAGTACTACACCAGAATTGACCACAATTTGTACAACTGAACTAACAGAAACTACTGAATTACCTACAACCACCAAGTCCACAACAACTGCCCAGACCCCATTGGTGCCCACAAGCACAACTCCTGAAACAGGAACAACGTCCACAACCACAAGCTCATCATCATCGGAAACCACAACACTGCACACTCACACCCCAACAACTGTCCCAACAACAGAAACAAAAACACCACTTTCAACCACTTTTACAACCACAACTGGAAGTCCCACAACACCAACTCAGTTACACACGAGCCCCACAACTCCTGAAACAGGAACAATGTCCACAACCCCTCATACAATTGAAACCACAACCAGAACAACTGGTTCCACTTCACCGACAACAGAGCACACAACCACAACATCTCCAGTGTCAGGAACACCACAACGTTCCACACCTGAACTGACCACAACTTCCACAACTGAAAAAAATGAATCTACTCAAACACCATTTACCACCAAGTCAATAGGAACTACAGAAACTACAGAGGTGATCACAACCAAAACACCTCAAACACAAACAGGATCCACCACGACCACATCAACTGAAACCACGACAATACAGACGCACAGCCCATCAACTGGCACAAGCACAGAAACAAACACACCATATTTCACCGTTTCTACAAGCAACACAGGAAGTCCCACAACAGCAACACAGCTACACACGACCCCCACATCTCCAGCCAGAGAGACAACATCAACAACCCCTCATACCATTGAAATCACAACCACAACAACAGGTCCCACTACACTTACAACAGAGCAGATGCCCTCTACATCTCCAGTCTCAGGTACACCAGCAAGTACTACACCAGAATTGACCACAACCTGTACAACTGTACTAACAGAAACTACTGTATTACCTTCAACCACCAAGTCCACAAGAACTACCCAGACCCCATTGGTGCCCACAAGCACAACTCCTGAAACAGGAACAACGTCCACAACCACAACATCAACATCATCGGAAACCACAACACTGCACACTCACACCCCAACAACCATCCCAACAACAGAAACTAAAACACCACATTCAACCACAACCGCAAGTCCCACAACACCAACACAGCTACACACGACCCCCACATCTCCAGCCAGAGAGACAAAATCAACAACCCCTCATACCATTGAAATCACAACCAGTACAACTCGTCCCACTACACTTACAACAGAGCAGATGCCCTCTACATCTCCAGTCTCAGGTACACCAGCAAGTACTACACCAGAATTGACCACAATTTGTACAACTGAACTAACAGAAACTACTGAATTACCTACAACCACCAAGTCCACAACAACTGCCCAGACCCCATTGGTGCCCACAAGCACAACTCCTGAAACAGGAACAACGTCCACAACCACAAGCTCATCATCATCGGAAACCACAACACTGCACACTCACACCCCAACAACCGTCCCAACAACAGAAACAAAAACACCACTTTCAACCACTTTTACAACCACAACTGGAAGTCCCACAACACCAACTCAGTTACACACGAGCCCCACAACTCCTGAAACAGGAACAATGTCCACAACCCCTCATACAATTGAAACCACAACCAGAACAACTGGTTCCACTTCAACGACAACAGAGCACACAACCACAACATCTCCAGTGTCAGGAACACCACAAAGTTCCACACCTGAACTGACCACAACTTCCACAACTGAAAAAAATGAATCTACTCAAACACCATTTACCACCAAGTCAATAGGAACTACAGAAACTACAGAGGTGATCACAACCAAAACACCTCAAACACAAACAGGATCCACCACGACCACATCAACTGAAACCACGACAATACAGACGCACAGCCCATCAACTGGCACAAGCACAGAAACAAACACACCATATTTCACCGTTTCTACAAGCAACACAGGAAGTCTAACAACACCAACACAGCTACACACGACCCCCACATCTCCAGCCAGAGAGACAACATCAACAACCCCTCATACCATTGAAATTACACCCAGTACAACAGGTCCCACTACACTTACAACAGAGCAGATGCCCTCTACATCTCCAGTCTCAGGTACACCAGCAAGTACTACACCAGAATTGACCACAACTTGTACAACTGAACTAACAGAAACTACTGTATTACCTTCAACCACCAAGTCCACAAGAACTACCCAGACCCCATTGGTGCCCACAAGCACAACTCCTGAAACAGGAACAACGTCCACAACCACAACATCAACATCATCGGAAACCACAACACTGCACACTCACACCCCAACAACCGTCCCAACAACAGAAACAAAAACACCACTTTCAACCACTTTTACAACCACAACTGGAAGTCCCACAACACCAACTCAGTTACACACGAGCCCCACAACTCCTGAAACAGGAACAATGTCCACAACCCCTCATACAATTGAAACCACAACCAGAATAACTGGTTCCACTTCACCGACAACAGAGCACACAACCACAACATCTCCAGTGTCAGGAACACCACAAAGTTCCACACCTGAACTGACCACAACTTCCACAACTGAAAAAAATGAATCTACTGAAACACCATTTACCACCAAGTCAATAGGAACTACAGAAACTACAGAGGTGATCACAACCAAAACACCTCAAACACAAACAGGATCCACCACGACCACATCAACATCAATTGAAACCACGACAATACAGACGCACAGCCCATCAACTGGCACAAGCACAGAAACAAACACACCATATTTCACCGTTTCTACAAGCAACACAGGAAGTCCCACAACACCAACACAGCTACACACGACCCCCACATCTCCTGCCAGAGAGACAACATCAACAACCCCTCATACCATTGAAATCACAACCAGTACAACAGGTCCCACTACACTTACAACAGAGCAGATGCCCTCTACATCTCCAGTCTCAGGTACACCAGCAAGTACTACACCAGAATTGAACACAATTTGTACAACTGAACTAACAGAAACTACTGAATTACCTACAACCACCAAGTCCACAACAACTACCCAGACCCCATTGGTGCCCACAAGCACAACTCCTGAAACAGGAACAACGTCCACAACCACAAGCTCATCATCATCGGAAACCACAACACTGCACACTCACACCCCAACAACCGTCCCAACAACAGAAACAAAAACACCACTTTCAACCACTTTTACAACCACAACTGGAAGTCCCACAACACCAACTCAGCTACACACGAGCCCCACAACTCCTGAAACAGGAACAATGTCCACAACCCCTCATACAATTGAAACCACAACCAGAACAACTGGTTCCACTTCACCGACAACAGAGCACACAACCACAACATCTCCAGTGTCAGGAACACCACAACGTTCCACACCTGAACTGACCACAACTTCCACAACTGAAAAAAATGAATCTACTGAAACACCATTTACCACCAAGTCAACAGGAACTACAGAAACTACAGAGGTGATCACAACCAAAACACCTCAAACACAAACAGGATCCACCACGACCACATCAACATCAACTGAAACCACGACAATACAGACGCACAGCCCATCAACAGGCACAAGCACCGAAACAAACACACCATATTTCACCGTTTCTAGAAGCAACACAGGAAGTCCCACAACACCAACACAGCTACACACGACCCCCACATCTCCAGCCAGAGAGACAACATCAACAACCCCTCATACCATTGAAATCACACCCAGTACAACAGGTCCCACTACACTTAGAACAGAGCAGATGCCCTCTACATCTCCAGTCTCAGGTACACCAGCAAGTACTACACCAGAATTGACCACAACTTGTACAACTGAACTAACAGAAACTACTGTATTACCTTCAACCACCAAGTCCACAAGAACTACCCAGACCCCATTGGTGCCCACAAGCACAACTCCTGAAACAGGAACAACGTCCACAACCACAACATCAACATCATCGGAAACCTCAACACTGCACACTCACACCCCAACAACCGTCCCAACAACAGAAACAAAAACACCACATTCAACCACAACCGCAAGTCCCACAACACCAACACAGCTACACACGACCCCCACATCTCCAGCCAGGGAGACAACATCAACAACCCCTCATACCATTGAAATCACAACCAGTACAACAGGTCCCACTACACTTACAACAGAGCAGATGCCCTCTACATCTCCAGTCTCAGGTACACCAGCAAGTACTACACCAGAATTGACCACAACTTGTACAACTGAACTAACAGAAACTACTGAATTACCTACAACCACCAAGTCCACAACAACTACCCAGACCCCATTGGTGCCCACAAGCACAACTCCTGAAACAGGAACAACGTCCACAACCACAAGCTCATCATCATCGGAAACCACAACACTGCACACTCACACCCCAACAACCGTCCCAACAACAGAAACAAAAACACCACTTTCAACCACTTTTACAACCACAACTGGAAGTCCCACAACACCAACTCAGCTACACACGAGCCCCACAACTCCTGAAACAGGAACAATGTCCACAACCCCTCATACAATTGAAACCACAACCAGAACAACTGGTTCCACTTCACCGACAACAGAGCACACAACCACAACATCTCCAGTGTCAGGAACACCACAAAGTTCCACACCTGAACTGACCACAACTTCCACAACTGAAAAAAATGAATCTACTGAAACACCATTTACCACCAAGTCAATAGGAACTACAGAAACTACAGAGGTGATCACAACCAAAACACCTCAAACACAAACAGGATCCACCACGACCACATCAACATCAACTGAAACCACGACAATACAGACGCACAGCCCATCAACTGGCACAAGCACAGAAACAAACACACCATATTTCACCGTTTCTACAAGCAACACAGGAAGTCCCACAACACCAACACAGCTACACACGACCCCCACATCTCCAGCCAGAGAGACAACATCAACAACCCCTCATACCATTGAAATCACAACCAGTACAACAGGTCCCACTACACTTACAACAGAGCAGATGCACTCTACATCTCCAGTCTCAGGTACACCAGCAAGTACTACACCAGAATTGACCACAACTTGTACAACTGTACTAACAGAAACTACTGTATTACCTTCAACCACCAAGTCCACAAGAACTACCCAGACCCCATTGGTGCCCACAAGCACAACTCCTGAAACAGGAACAACGTCCACAACCACAACATCAACATCATCGGAAACCACAACACTGCACACTCACACCCCAACAACCGTCCCAACAACAGAAACAAAAACACCACATTCAACCACAACCGCAAGTCCCACAACACCAACACAGCTACACATGACCCCCACATCTCCAGCCAGAGAGACAACATCAACAACCCCTCATACCATTGAAATCACAACCAGTACAACTCGTCCCACTACACTTACAACAGAGCAGATGCCCTCTACATCTCCAGTCTCAGGTACACCAGCAAGTACTACACCAGAATTGACCACAATTTGTACAACTGAACTAACAGAAACTACCGAATTACCTACAACCACCAAGTCCACAACAACTGCCCAGACCCCATTGGTGCCCACAAGCACAACTCCTGAAACAGGAACAACGTCCACAACCACAAGCTCATCATCATCGGAAACCACAACACTGCACACTCACACCCCAACAACCGTCCCAACAACAGAAACAAAAACACCACTTTCAACCACTTATACAA
Organism: Malacoraja senta; assembly: GCA_038087875.1. NCBI lineage: Eukaryota > Metazoa > Chordata > Chondrichthyes > Rajiformes > Rajidae > Malacoraja > Malacoraja senta. The sequence goes on along the minus strand of CM075979.1, from coordinate 40,017,680 downwards.
CCACAACTGGAAGTCCCACAACACCAACTCAGTTACACACGAGCCCCACAACTCCTGAAACAGGAACAACGTCCACAACCAGAACATCAGAAGAACCCACAACACTCTCTGCCACAACAGCAACACAATATTCTCCTGCAGCATCGACGACAATGATTCCATCATCTCCTTTCACGAGTCCCCTTTCAACTACAACGAACAGCACTACCATCACTGTGTCTGCATATAGCACACTGGTGGTGCCTAGCACTCACAGTGGTAGCACAGAATCAGCCTCAGTGGCTCCAACCTCCAGCAGAGTAAACCAGTCTTCTTCATCAACCGCCTCATGGACTACCACCACTGCCGTCACTGTTCGACTCACCACTGGTGGATCATCAACTTCTTTGTCTGCATCTACGACCGGGATGCCCTCAACATTTTCTTCCCAACCTACTGGTTCCATTGAGCACTCTACCCTTCATCCAACCACAAGTTCCTCTTCTCCCATCACAGAATGTGTCTGCATGGTGAATGGAACTGTGTATTCCCAAGGTAAGCTACTGGTGCTTAGTTTGCTAGATAAAGCATTTGGAACGTAGAACAGACCTACACAGGGATCGGCCCTTTGACCCACACTGTTTTTGCTGTCAATGATTCCAAGTTAAACTTATCACCTCTACTTTTGCGATCCATGTCCCTCCATTCCTTGCATATCCATGTGCCTATTTTAAATGCTCAGAAGCACCACTAACACATCTGCTTCCACCACCACTCCTGGCAGTGCAATCCAGGCACACACCACTGTTTAAAAAAAAACTGGTCTTGCACATCTCCTTCCCACTTTCCCCTTTCTGACCTTAAAACAATAAATTCTAGACTTTGACATTTCCATTCTGGTAATAAGATCTTGACTGTCGACCCTATCCATGCCTCTCATAATTTTATGTACTTCTCTCATGTCTCCCCACAACCTTCGACCTTCCAGAGGAACAATCCACATTTGTCCAATTTGTCTTTAAAGCTCATACTCTCTTATCCAGGCAGCATCCTGGTAAACCTCGTCTGCATCTTCTTCAACGCTTCCACATCCTTCCTGTATTGAGGCGATCAGAACTGCACACAATACTCCAAATGTGGCCTTATCAAATTTTTCTGACAAACTCTTATACTCAAAGCCCCGAAAGCAAGCAGACTCTTTGTCTTCTTTGCTATTCCATCTACTTGTGATGACATTTTCAAAATGTTTCCATCATACATGGTTCCACATGCTTTACGAAGAAGCCAGATTTGCCAATTTGTTTATGCACGTTGCAGATAGTTCTTGATGCAAATAGAAGTAATATGAATATTTTAAATCCATGTTTGAGAACAATTTGAAATGTGAATGGTCTAACAAGCATTTAATCCTGAAGTCATAAAAACAAAATTATATGGGTGCATTGCACAAGGAGAAGCAAGGTAAGAAGCTGGAGTGTATAAATGATGTCAAAAGTGGTTACAAATGGTGGTGGTATCATACTAGGTTTTCCAATCATTAGTGACTCCAACAGCATTGAATAGGCGGCTAACATGTAACAGAAGAAAGACAAGATAAACAAAGAAAGTTTAATAATCCTGATGTTGATTCAAGAATTGAAAGGAGGGAAGTGGAAACTGAGAGATATGTAGACTAAAAGAAAGGGAATTGAAAAAAAATTAAGTCAATCCAAGACCTGGGTAATGTTGAGTTTCTTGAGTGTTCTTAAAACTTGCAGAATTCTATGTGTAATCTATGTATAATTGTTATTCTTGCGTATCTGTCTGTCTATGTGCATGTGCAAGGCAATTGCTCATCTTTTGTTCATTCTTCTCATCACCTTAGATTCTTCACACACAGAGTTGTGAGTCTGTGGAATTCTCTGCCTCAGAGGGCGGTGGAGGCCAGTTCTCTGGATACTTTAAAGAGAGAGCTAGATAGGGCTCTTAAAGATAGCAGAGTCAGGGGATATGGGGAGAAGGCAGGAACGAGGTACTGATTGGGGATGATCAGCCATGATCACATTGAATGGCAGTGCTGGCTCGAAGGGCCGAATGGCCTAGTGCTGCACTTATTGTCTATTGTCTATTCTTCCCCTCAGTGCATAATGCCACTTTGATCCTCAATCCCATTCTCCAATTTCACATGGATTTAGACTACCTGATGGGACTTTGCTAGAGAGATCAGACTAACTATCAGTTTGATTAAGATATGTCATTTGCTTGTAATTCAGACTTTGGCTTGGGAGGCTGGGATCTGTTATGCTGAAGATAGACACAAAAAGCTGAAGTAAGTCAGTGGATCAGACAGCACCTCTGGAGAAAAAAAATAGGTGACGTTTCGGGTGGAGACTGAAGAAGGGTCTCAACCCAAAACGTCATCTATTCCTTTTCTCCTGAGTTACTCCAGCTTTTTGTGTCTATCTTTGGTTTAAACCAGCATCTGCAGTTCCTTAGCGGAACCGGCAACATCTCTGGAGAGAAGGAATGGGTGACGTCTTTGGTTTAAACCAGCATCTGCAGTTCCTTCCTACACATCAGTTATGCTGAAATTGCTAACTCTAATTTAGTTTTGAAGTCTGTCCCTGTCTGTCTGAATTACATCCACATGTTGCTCACATTCATGGGACTGGTTGCTGGGGAGGCATTAGTGTGCTGGTTGTTTGGCTGTGCGTTGGCACAGATGGGACACTGGAGGTAGAGTTGGAGGTGGATAAGGGAATATTAATCTGACCTGCTCTTATAACGACTGTAGTCATATTGCATGTTCAGTGGCATTCCCCCAGTGTAATTTGCAGAAGTCAATGAACTGTCAGAACTGTCGATGTTCCCAAACGATCCTCACTGTACAATGCTACACATCCATGCAAGGTTCACGTAGGATTTTAATGATTTTCCAAGCCATCATTACCACTCAAATTCTCTGGCCATTACAAGGCTTATACCACATTTGTTATTTGGTGTCCTGTCAAAAATGTGTTTTTTTAATTCCGGCATAACTTATGTTTTTATTTATTTTCTAAATTTATGATGTCAACTTTACTCTTGTTTCAATTTAATCCCAACATTTATATCATTATTTCACTCTACAAATGAAAGCATTAACTAAAAATCAGCACATTTTATATTTGAGTTTGTTACCTCTAAAAGTTTCAATATGTATCCCAATTCAACAGTAAGCCATCTTCTGCTTACATTTTTAGATTCAATTATATACAACTACACTGATAAAGCTGGATTTTGCATCTATGCAAAGTGTAATGATAGCTGTGACATTGAAAAACATATCTGGCCCTGTGGAAGCACAATGCCACCGTTAACAAATGTACCTACAAGCAGTACCAGCCGTCCAACATTGTCAACTGAATCTATCACCATACTTCCAGGATGCCCCGCTCTTAAACCACCAAGGGGGGTAAGTATGCATTACATCATAATTCACACGTTTGGGAAAAACCATTGTCAACTTTCTAAAGACTTTGGTGGTGCAGCTTCATCTCTGTTTCATCTCTGGATATACTGCATTTTCATCTCTGGATATACTGCATTTATGGTGAAGTTGTTGACAATTCAGAATGAGCTAATTGATGGCACATGATGCTCAACCAGTCTAATTGGGAATATTGTCAGGTCAGGCGCAATCCTTTTCTGTTAATTGCCTCAAAGAACAACCTTAGCAAGGTGAAGTAATTTGTATTGTGGAGAACTCCCATGTTTCAGAGCATTTGATCCATTTATAATTTTCTAGAGTCAGAGTAGTACAGCACTGAAACAGCGCTACATAGGGGCACCATTGCGCCCAAACCAAGTTTTTTGTGCAGCTACACTAATTCAATTTGCTACATTAGGACTATATCATTCTATGACTTGCCTGTTTAAATGTCTATCTAAATGCCTCAATGTAGTAATTGCATGTAATTCCACAATCTCCTCTGGTAACATGTTCCAGATGTCACCCCTCTCTGTGTGAAAACAACCTGAAATCTCCTTTAAAACTCATTCCATTCATCCTAAAACTATGCACTCTTGTTTTGGATAACCTACCATGGGAAAAATATTTTGACTTTCTATACTATCTGCGCCCCTCATAATCTTATATACTTCTAAAATGCTCACTCGTGTCAGGATTGAATTCCATCTGCCAATACTCTAATCAACCATGGTGATAGTCTTGTTGAGTTGGATGCAAAAAAAGTATTTCACTGCACCTGGGTACGCGTGATAATAAATAGGGAGACATTAGATAGGCTGCCATTTTATTTGGAGCATTGAAGGCTCATGGGTGACCCTATTGAAGTGTACAAGACCATGAGGAACACGGATAAAGTGAATGCTCAGTCTTTTTCCCAAGGTAGAGAATTATAAAATTATGGGGACCTCAGGGATTTTTTTCACGTAGTGGGTTGTCTGTATCTAGAATTAGCTTCCAGAGGAAGCCATGGAATTGGATACAATTCTGACTTTTAAAAGACATTTGGACAGATGTATGGACAGGAAACATTTAGAGGGATATAGACAGACTAAATGTAGGTGAATGGGACAAGCCCAGAATGCCAACTTGGTCAGCATGGACAAAATAAGCAGAAGGGCCTGTTTCCGTGCTGTATGGCTCACGGACTCCTTGATTCTATGTTGTAAACATGTTCTATAATTCCCAAATTCCACCCCAACATCAATGCCCCTTAACCAAGGTAATCCAAGTCAATATTGGAGAAGTTAAAATCAACCACTGCTATAAGGGTCTCGACCCAAAACATCACTTATTCCTTCTCTCCAGATATGCTGCCTGTTCCGCTGAGTTACTCCAGCATTTTGTGCAATTCCCTTACATAAACATTGCCCCACACATCTCCTTTAAACTTTGATAAACACAAAATGCTGGAGTAACTCAGCAGGACAGGCAGCATGTGTGGAAAGAAGGAATGGGTGATGTTTCGGGTCGAGACCCTTCTTCAGACTGATATCAGTGGAGTGGGAAGTACAGAGATTAAATGTAGTCAGAGACAGTAAGACTGTCTTTCCCTCTCTGACCTTAAAGCTATTCCTTCTTGTTTTCTACATTTCCATCCAAGGAAAAAGGTTCTTCCTGTCTATCCTATCTTCACCTCATAATTTTATATATTTCTCTCAGGTTGTCTGTCAATCTCCGGAGTCCAGAGTATAAGGATAGGATTAAAAGCTGTAGCAACTATCTAATAAAGAAAGCATATTATGGAGTCAGGGTTGCTGAAACAGGGAGAATCAATAATAATGAGATATTAACCAGTAATCGGTGCTAATGTAATTCCAGAAATCTCTAAAATGCTTTCTCCTCTTTTCAGTATAATGAGAGCTGGCTGCTGTGTGATTGTATGATGGCAAAATGTATAGAAAAAAACATTGTTGCTTTATCGCCCATGGTGTGTCCCACCATCGAACCTATTCAATGTGCCAATGGCCATATTCCAGTCAAGGTTTATGATAAAAATAAGTGTTGCTACCATTACGAGTGTGACTGTAAGTACCTCCATTTCATAAAAGATTGCTTTTACATCGTTTTTACTGATTGCTTTTACCAATATAGTTACTGTCATTCTAAATTGTAAATCTTGGCTTTTATTCTGTCAGTGTCGGTCAGAGATTTGTTGCAATAACACAAGTATGTTTTGCCTGTTGAAGTTCATAATTAGAACATAAGAAAAAGGAGGCGGCCATTTTGATCCCTGAAGGTCACTCTTGACATTGATGTGTGATCTTCCACCTCAGCTCCATTTTCCTGCATTGTTGCCCTATCCCTTCATCCTTGCAATATCCAAAAATCAATCACAGTTTTAAATGCCATCTGTGACTGAGACTCCACACTACTCAGAAGTAAAGAGTTCTCCATCCTCAAATCACCAACCTTTGAGTGGAGATATAATACCTTATTGAAACTCCAAACCTCTTCCCCTTATTTTGAACCTTTGATCCCAACTTCTAGATCTCAGACCCAGGAGAAACATTTTCCCACATCTGCTTTATCAAATAGAGTCATAGAGTTTAACAGCGTGGAAACAGGCCCTTCGGCCCAACTCACCCATACCTACGAAAATGTCCCATCAACACCAGTCCCACCTGCCTGTGTTGGCCCATATCTCTCTAAACCTGTCCTATCCATGTATATGTCTAAATGTTTCATAAAAGTTGTGATAGTACCTGCCTCAACTACCTCCTCCAGCAGCTTGTTCCATGCACCCACCACCCTCTGCGTGAAAATGTTACCCCTCGGGTTCCTATTAAATCCTACCTCCCTTATCTTAAACCTATGCCCTCTAGTTCTCAACTCTCGAACTCTGGGCAAGAGACTTTGCGTGTCTAGCCCATCTATTCCTCTCATGATTTTGCACACCTCTATAAGATCATTCCTCATCCTCCTACAGTCCAAGGAATAGAGTCCTAGCCTGCTCAACCTCTCCCTGTAGCTCAGCCCCTTGAGTTCTGGCAAATCCTCGTAAATCTTCTCTGTACCCTTTCCAGCTTGACAACATCTTTCCTATAACATGGTGCCCAGAACTGAATACAATGCTCTAAATGTCGTCTTATACAACGGCAACATGACCTCCTAACATCTATACTCAACTGAAAGATTTTCTCTTCAGTTCTCACATTGACGGTTCTATAGAGGGGGGATGCGCAGTTTGTTGGCTTCAACAAATGTTGTTCTGGAGTTAGTTGTTTTGAATTGTTCAGCATTGAATCTCCCTCTGATTCACTGTCCCCTCTCATTGTGTTTGCTCATGGTTCAGGCTACTCTAGTTTGACCAGAGTTCAGTATTCTTGAAATCTGATATCCCACTGTTGTCTGGCATTGCATGTCACATTGGACAATTCCACTTATCCTCTCTGGATAGGAATACAAGGAAGAATACAGAAGCATTGAATCAATTGTGGTGGATACTTGCTCACGTAGAACATAGAACAGGCCAATAAATCTTTCCATTTTGAGTTTGCTCACTTTGTGGGCATTTTCATATATTACCCAGTGACTTCCGACAAGCAATAGGCACAGGTGGAATCAGTATCTTGGTCAGAATTCCAATTTCAATCAACCTCAGTTCAATACTGAGCAGAATTGAAGAGTACGTGAATTGTTTTCAAATCTTCATTCCATTGGAAAGTTGTATGGCGCTCAATGAACAAAGTATGCTCACTTGATGGCTATGGTTTAAGTTTAATCATTAATATGATACCTTTGGCAGTTGTTACATCTATCCACTTGCTGTATCTGATTTTATTGTGAAAAAACTAAGTTGTCAATTGTAACTGTTTTTCATCACTTAATGGGCTGTCCCACTGTACGAGCTAATTCAAGAGCTCTTCCGAGTTTAAAAAAAAAAATCAAACTCGTGGTAAGCATGTAGAATGTACGTAGCGGGTACGTCGGAGCTCGGGACGTCTCTTAGCTCATAACGCTAACGGCAGGTACTCGGGAAACGCGGTAAGCTCGTGAAGACTCGTGAAGATTTTTCAACATGTTGAAAAATGTCCACGAGAGCCCCGAGTGCCTACGAGCGGCCATTACCGTAATTCTCCGAGTTCGAATCAGGGCAAACTCAAGAGAACTCTTGAATTAGCTCGTACAGTGGGACAGCCCCATAAGAATAGAGGATGTTTAATACTTAATATATGTAATATGTAAAAAAAATGAACATTTCCTTTCTTTGACAAAGTTAGCGATATATTATTGTTGAGATTAAATTCAGGTGAATCTATTGCCCACACAGGCCATTGCAATGGATGGGGAGGCTCACATGTTGTTACCTTCGACGGACAGTATTATAACTATGATGGAAGCTGCACCTACGTGCTTGTGGAAAATACAAAGTCATCAGGTCAAAATTTTGGTGTTTACATTGACAATTACTACTGCGACACACAAGACAGTCTCTCCTGCCAGCGCGGTATCATCGTCAAATTTGAAAAACTTGACATACAAATCAGGAATATTGCTGCAGATGGAATTCAAAATCTGGTAACCATCATTGTTTTGAGTTTTCTTCCTTCTGCATGTGTTGAACCAGCGTGGCTGAAATAATGTATCGATGTTGATGAGCAGGCAGAGTTTAGAGGATAGACACAAAATGCCTGGGTAAAGGCCCTGTCCCACTTTCCCGAGCTACTCACGAACTCTCCCGAGTTTTCCCCTTGATTCGAACTCGGAGAATTACGGTAATAGCCATTCGTAGGTACTCGGGGCTATTTATTTTACTCGTGGACATTTTTCAACATGTTGAAAAAACGTCCCGGCTTACCTGATGCCCCGAGTTCCTACAGCTGGCATTATGAGCCGCTACGAAATATCTACGGACTCCTACGGCCTCCTACGGACTCGCTACGGACATTCCCCGAAATTCCCCGAGTTCGAATCAAGGGGAAAACTCGGGAGAGTTCGTGAGTAACTCGGGAAAGTGGGACAGGCCCTTAACTCAGCATCTCTGGAGAGAAGGAATGGGTGATGTTTCGGGTCGAGACCTTTCTTCAAACTGAGAGTCAGGCGAGAGGGAGACACGGAGATGAGAGGGATAAAATGTGAAAACAGGGGCGGAGTTCAAGGAAAATGTAGAATGGATCATTGTTAAGCTGAGGGAAAGGTGACAACGATGTATACAATCAGTAAAATGTAATCAAAGCTTTAGAGGGTTTCTTATGAATGCTATCATTGATGATTCCATGTGATAATTGTAAAGAGGAGTCATAACACACTTTCTTTATTACTGTTTATTCATGATACACATACTTTACTGCCCTCGCTGTTCGTGGTCTGTCACCGGAACCAGAGAGAGAGCACTGGGTGGGAAGGTTGTAATTATACTAGTGATGTGGGGAGTGGTTAGTAGTGGTGAGGTCACTATGTTAAAGGTACATGCACATGTCATCTACATCCTTCCCCTTGGAAATAAAAAGCAATACCGTAGTGACAGGGCGACCACGTCTCATACGCTACGAGCAGGTGAGCAAACAGTTAAGCAAAATCACCATAACGGACAGGCGGCCTGACCACCCGCCTGGACCGGGTACGCAGCTCGCCATCTCCCCCCTCTGCAGGAGGAACATGAGTAGGAGCAGGCGCGGGTAAGAGAACCGGGGAATCGGGAGGAGAAAGAGAAAACGGAGACGGAGCAGGGGAAGCAGGAGCAGTAGCGGGAAGACGCGCAGGCGAGGGAGGACTAGCTGGAGGGGCAGGCAACGTGGCAGACAGTGGTAGGGAAAAGGGGTCTGCAGGCGGCGGTGGGGGCTCGTTAACAAGCCGCAGATGTTGGCGGGACCGGCGGCAAAAAGTACCGTCATGGTCGACTAGATAGGACCGCGGCGAACCAACAGTACCGACGACGATGGCAAGCCTGGGGTGACTGGAGGGGGACTGCATCCGGACAACTTGGCCAGGGAACAGAGGCAGGAGGGGACGGCAGGACTTGTCGTGGGAGCGCTTTTGGATTTCTTGTTTGAGGGCAATGCGCTCCTGGACAGCAGCAGGCTGGAGAACAGAGGGAACGAGGGACCGCTGGGTCACCGGGATCGGAGGTCTCGTAGTGCGAGACATCAGCCGTAGTGCTGGCGAGCCCAAGGCAGCGTCGCGGCAAATGTTTCGAAGGTTGAGGAGGGCCAGGTAAAAGTCAGAATGGGACAGTCTACTAGGTGGTCAGGCCGCCTGTCCATTATGGAGGCGTGGATTCGAATCCCACTTCTGACACCATGTAAAGAGGAGTCATAACACACTGTTTCTTTACTACTGTTTATTCATGATACACATACTTTACTGCCCTAGCTGTTCGTGGTCTGTCACCGGAACCAGAGAGAGAGCACTGGGTGGGAAGTTTGTAATTATACTAGTGATGTGGGGAGTGGTTAGTAGTGGTGAGGTCACTATGTTAAAGGTACATGCACATGTCATCTACAATAATCATTTTGCTCCTGAGCTAAATACTGAAGCTTTGTCTTGTTATGCAGGTAAAAATCAATGGAAATCCTGTTTCTCTACCATATTCAAAACATGGAGTGAAGATCATCAGTTTGGGCATTAATATAATTGTTGACATTCCCCAATTAAAGGCCCAGGTCACTTTCAGTGGTTTTGCTTTTGCAATCAAACTCCCGAGTGAAATATTTGGAAACAAGACACAAGGGCAGTGTGGTAAGGATGAAGATTGCTTTGTAGATTTTTTTAAATAAAATGTTTAGTATAAGAAGGTAAGTAATAGAAACAGTTTAGGTTGAAGATTTATCCCAATAACACGTTTATGCCTAATTCAATAGACAATAGACGATAGGTGCAGTAGGCCATTCGGCCCTTCGAGCCAGCACCGCCATTCAATGTGATCATGACTGATCATCCACAATCAGTACCCTGTTCCTGCCTTCTCCCCATATCCCCTGACTCCGCTATCTTTAAGAGCCCTATCTAGCTCTCACTTGAGCCTCCATCGCCCTCTGAGGCAGAGAATACCACAGACTCACAACTCTCTGTTCTCATCTCCGTTCTAACTGGTTTACCTGCTATTCTTAACATCCACAATTCATTGACATCCACAATTTTACAGAGCTCTATTTTGAATTAATTCAGCTGCAGAGAATTTGAAAGATTCAAATTTTTTGGGCAAAGTAATTCCTTCCCATTTATGCCCTAAATAATACACAGTTAATGGCAAGACCCTTAATAGCATTGATGTACAGAGGGATCTTGGGGTCCAAGTCTTTAGTTCCCTTTAAGAGGCAACGGAAGTAGAAAAAGGAGTAAGGAAGTCACATGGTATGCTTGTCTTCATTGGTCAAGGCATTGAGTTTAAAGTGCCTGTCCCACTTGGGCGTCATTTGCGCGCGAGGATTTTGAGAATCCCAAAATCCTGGGGCGCCGCGCGCGACCGCCACGTCTCACCACGCACCATGCGCGCGTTATGCAGGATTGCAGGGATCACATCCCGAGTTGTTTGCATATGTCGGCATTTTCATGCCTGCCTGAATTCTGACAGAAAAAATCCATTCCACAGTTCTGTGAATTTATATTTCAGAAAATGTAAACAAATTGTTCCACAGGCAGCAATAATGGTTCCATCTAGAGCAGTATCTATTAAATGAGACTAAAGGAGCGTTGAAGTGGACACATGCGGTAATATTGATAAAATGACATTCCCTGATCTGTCTTCTTAGGAACATGTAATAATATTCAGCATGATGACTGCATGCTACCCAGCGGAAAGATCGCATCCTCTTGCTCTGAAATGGCTGATTACTGGCAAGTCCCAGATTCCGGTAAACCAAACTGTAATGGACCATCCATATCGCTGACTACACCACGACCTCAAGTGACAAATGTTCCTCAAGCAACTCAACAACCTTGTCGCTCCAACTCTCACTGTGGGCTCATTACCAGCAAGTAAGAAACTTTATTGGGCATTCATTTTAAGATGTTTCCCAATTATTAAAACCAGTGGATGTTTAGAACAAGAAACAACATAGGATCAGAAGACGTAGATTCCTTGTGATAGAGTTAAGAAACAACAAGTGTAAAAAGACCGTTATATACTGGGAGTTACAGTATATAGAAGCCTTCAAATGGCAGCCAGATGCAAAGTACAAATAACATCAGGAGATAGAAAAGACATCTAAGGAAGGTAATGTTTCAGTGGTCATGGAGATTTCAATAAGCAGGTAGACTGGGAAAATTAGGATGGTACTAGATCTCAAGAGAAGGAATTTTTAGAATGCCTATAAGATAGATTTTTTAGAACAGCTCGTGGTCGAGCACACAAGGGAAAAGGCAATTCTGGATTTGGTGTGTAATGAACCAGATTTGATTCGGGAGCTTAAAGTGAGGAACCCCTAGCAGGCAGTGATCATAATTCGATAGAATTCAACCTGCAATTTGAGAGGAAGAAGCCAAAATCATGTATTATCGGTACTACACAGTTGAGTAAAGGTAGCAACAGAGGTATGAGGGAGGAGCTGGCTAAAGTTGACTGAAAGGGGACCCTAGCAGGAATGATGGTGGAGCAGCAATCACAGGAGTTTCTGGAAGAAATATGGAAGATGAAGGTGAATGAGGACACAGTGGTTGACAAAGGAAGTCAAATGCAGCATAAAAGCAAAAGAGAAGGCATATAATATGGTAAAGATTAGCGGGAATCTTGAGGATTGGGAAGCTTTTAAAAATCAATAGAAACCATTAAAAACCAAACACCAAAAAAGCAACAGGGAGAGCAAAGATGTAATATAGTCAATAAAATAAAATATAGCAATTGTTTTAAATTAAAGAGGCAATAGTGGACATTAGACAGAAGGCAAAGAGCAGGGGGGCTTTTCTGGTTGGCTACTCATGACTAGTGGTGTCCCACAGGGGTTGGTATAGGGTCTGCTACATTTCACGCTATTGGTAATGATCTGAATGAGGCAATTGATGGGTTTATGGCCAAGTTTGCAGATGATACAAAGATAGGTGGAGGGGAAGTTAGTGTTGAGGAAGCAGGGAGTCTGCAGAAGGACTTGGACAGGTTGGGAGAGTGGGCAAAGTAGTGGCGAATGGAATACAGCATAGCAAGCTGTACAGTTATGCACTTTGGTAGAAGGAATAAAGGTGTTGATTTTCAAAATGGGAGAGGATTCAGAAATGGGAGGTTTAAAGTGACTTGGGAGTGCTGGTGCAGGATTCTCAAAAAGGTTAATTTGCAGGTTGAGTTGGTAGTTCGGAATGCAATTGCAATGTTAGAATTCATTTCAAGAGAAGTAGAATTTAAAAGCAAGGATGTAATGAAATTGAATGTGAATGGGATATTAGAATGGGTGATCAAATGATTTAATCTAGCTACAAGAGGATTAAAACATTAGAGATTAGAACAAGCAGCTTTCTCTGATTAGGTAATGGGACATGATTCCAAAGCAAATAGTGGCAGATTTTCAATGGATATGGGTGCGTCTAACCAGATAGAATCATCCACAAAGCCGGAACTCAATGCACTGAATAAGAAGTTCAAGAAGGAACTGCAGATGCTGGAAAATCGAAGGTAGACAAAAGTGCTGGAGAAACTCAGTGGGTGAGGCAGCATCTATGGAGCAAAGGAAATAGGCAACGTTTCGGTCCGAAACTGTTCTTCAGACTGATGTAGGGTGGTGGAGGGGGGGAAGAAGAAAGGAAGAGGAGGAGCCAGAGGGCTGAGGGAGAGCTTGGAGGAGCAGCACCTCATATTCCGCTTGGGCAGTCTGCACCCCAGTGGCTTGAACATTGACTTCTCCAATTTCCGGTAGCCCTTGCTGTCTCCTCCCCTTCTCAGCTCTCCCTCAGCCCATTGGCACTGAATAAGAAGTGGATTTTCTTGGAAGAAATATGCAAATAATAAAATATGATATACCGTATATCTATTTAATGGAGGTTAAAGCAAATTTATGCCGGAAACAGATGAAAATCTAAAATACATCTGCTCAGGGTTTTCTTTCAAGGTAGATGAAACTGCTCTTTACCTATGCCCGTCTTCTTATTAAGAATATGCATTTAATTAAAATGTCATCAAACTTTAGGAATAGGAATACTTTATTGACTAGGCACAGTGAGATTATTTGCTTGCATACACAATGTATACAAATAGCAATCACCTACGGTGCTGACTAAGTTACAAAGCGCTTCCCCCACACCGGGTCCCCATTGTCCTTTGTCCCCCCCTCCTTTAATGATATTTATTATTTCTAGGCTGTTTGCAAAATGTCATGCCATGGTTCCACCAGACTCCTACTACCAGGCATGCATTCACGATGAGTGTCTGACACCAAGTACGTCCATCATGTGCTCCAGTTTGCAAAGTTATGCAGAGACATGCATGAGCCACGGTATCTGCATTGATTGGAGAAATTCCACACGTGGGGAATGTTGTAAGTATTACTTAGTCATTTCGTAGCTCCAACAGAGTAATAGGTCACCCACCCCATTAGATTCTTGCTGATCTTTATGCTCCAGTTACATGTTCTCCCAATTTTCCCCATCTCGCCTCAGCAATATGTCCTTTTACTACTATATCCCAGGTTAGAAGTTTTAAAGACGAGAAGGCAAAGCTTTAAGGAGCAATTTTTTTTAGACAGAGTGGTGGGTGGCTGGAATGTGCTGCCAGGGGTGGTGGTGAGACAGATATGATAATGGGATTTAAGAGGCTTTTGGTTAGGCACGTGGATATATTGGAAATGGAGGGATATGGATCATACGCAGGCAGATGAGATTTGCTGAATTTGGCATTATATTCGGCACGGATATTGTGGGTCGAAGGGCTTGTGCCTGTGCTCTTCCGTTCTATATTCTATGTTCTGTATTCTTCTATCTGTTTATCAAAATTCTCCCTTTGGGCATCAGTACTAATTATCTCAACTAGTCTTTGCGACATTAAATAACTCGTTTTGATCAACCTCTGGATAAAAAGGATTTCCTAAATCACCGACTGAATTTGCATTGAGATTCCCTCCTATTGACTGTTAAATTTGAACAAACGGAACAATTCCATCCTTTATACATATTTGTATCCAGCCATTTCCAAGATCAAGAATTAATCTAACACTGGTGCTCTCTGGTAGTTGTAGAAAATTGATATGGGTGAAGAGGAGGGTTATGATCTGATGTGTAAAGAACATTGAAAAGCTAAATACATTAGCAATTAAAATAGCTTCATATGCAATGAAATTTACCATCAGGATTTAAAATGTATATTTGAGTATGTTTTTTTAGAAACTGCATCGGCAGGATTGTTATTCTCTGAGCAGAGGTACAAATTCATAAGGAGCACACTCAGGTAGACAGGAAACTTACCCCCTTGCAGAGGTATCTAAAACCAGAGCGTGTGTGTTTAGGGCAAAGGTTATAAGGTCTGAAGAGGAATTTATTTTTCACCCAGAGGATGATTGGAATCTGGAACGCCCTGCCTGAGTTGGTGGTGGAGGCAGAGACACTCATAACATTCATGAAATGCTTAGACAAGAGTTTGAATTGCCATGGCGTGGAAATCCAGAGGCCAAGTAGTGAGAAATGAGATTGATGCAGCTGCAGACTTGATGGACCACATGGACATGGTGGGCTGAGGGGTTTGTTTCTGGTCTGTATGACTCTATGACACTCCCGCTCTAACTGGCCAAAGATGTAATGTATAGACATTTACTTTCTCCCCATGTTTATACTTTCCACCTGCCTGCTGTTCAGTTTGATAAGGCTTGGAATGTCAGGAGTTGTGAATCTGTTTAGATTTATTTGAGTTTTTCACCTACCTTCTGGAAGGTAATTTTTTTTTAACTTCTCCCACCTTTGAAACATGACCCAACCCCAGCCGGTGCACTTTTGTGCAGGTGTTCCTCCTTTCCAACCTTACTTTGAAACGGAAACTTCAAATGCTAATCTTATGAAACTAAAACAGCTACAAAACATTGCTGGATAAAGGTGTTGATGAAATAGGGATGTACCGCATTTGGAGCATTGTGAGCAATTTTGGGCACCATATCTGAGGAAGGATGTGCTGGCTCTGGAGAGGGTCCAGAGGAGGTTACCAAGAATGATCCCAGGAATGAGTGGGTTAACATTTGATGAACGTTTGATGGCACTGGGCCTGTACTCGCCAGAGTTTAGAAGGAAGACACAAAATGCTGGAGAAACTCAGCAGGTAAGCAGCATCTATGGGGAGAAGGAATTCGCAACGTTTTGGGTCGAGACCCTTCTTCAGAGTTTAGAAGGATGATGGGGGGACTTCATTGAAACATACGGAATAGTGAAAGGCTTGGATAGAGTGGAGAGGATGTTTCAACTAGTGGGAGAGTCTAGGATCAGACGTCATAGACTCAGAATAAAAGGACATTCCTTTAGGAAGGGGATGAGGAGGAATTTATTTTGTCAGAGGGTGGTGAATCTATGGAATTCATTGCCACAGATGGCTGTGGAGGCCAAGTCACTGGATATTTTTAAGGCAGCGATAGATAGATTCTTGATTAGTATGGGTGTCAGGGGTTATGGGGAGAAGGCAGGAGAATGGAGTTGAGAGGGAGAATTAGATCATGCATGATTGAATGGCGGAGAAGACTTGATGGGTCGAACGGGCTAATTCTGTTCCTATCACTTAGGAACTTATGTATAAGAGTACCTTGCTATTTTCTAAGATTTGCTCACATTGAGCAGAGCAACTCATTTTGTGTGAAGATTATTTAGAAGTTATGTTCAACGAGAGGTCCAGGGGCTGCAGGTTCCAGATAATCATGTGTATTGTTAGAATATGCTAAATGCAATTATATTAGCTTGTATTCTTAGCATGAACAGAAAGGTGTGACTTTCTCATCTCAAAGACCCAATGTGCACTACTTAATTTTGTTTTAATCCTTTATCCTTCAAAAAGCTTAAGTTCTTCTAATATGTAGGTTTGGTAATAATCTGATTTTTTATTTTTCAATACAGCTTTTAATTGTCCTTCCAACAAGATTTATAAAGCATGTGAGGTCTTTAAAACAGAACCTACTTGCACTACAAGGTTAGTAATGATCAGGAAATAGAGTGCACTGCACTGATATCAAATCTAAATATAATAGTAGTTTAAATGCATTTAATTTATTTGTTGCCATAGTTCAAAATAAATGCATCGTACTAATATATATTATGTATGTATATTTCCAAGCAATTCAGATTTGACTGGTCTTAGCTTCATGGAAGGTTGTTTCTGCGCCAGTGGTACTATTCTCTTCAGCCCTGACACCGACCTATGTGTGAATAAATGTGGTAAATATTGTGACTCTCACTTTATGTTCAAAATTATTTAAATGTCTTGCCTTATTATTTGTGTTGTTCCAAAATCTTCCAGTCCATGGAATCCTTTCAAATTTATGTAAGCAATTGTTGTGTTTGCTTTTACAGGATGTATCGGGCCTGATGGATTACCCAGAGAGGTATGAGGTTCATAAAATTATGCTCTCATTAAAATACGAATCTTTGATTACTAAATTTGCTTAATACATGAAGGAGATTATTCACAATTTGCAACACCATACATAACGAGAGTCAGGTTATTAATTGTCATTGTTGTTGACCCAGAGGTACACTTTCCACCCCAGCCCAGGGTCGCATTCTCAGAGAGCTATTTTCTCAAAGATGCAGCACTTCAGATCGACCATTACAATGAAGTTGTATCTACCCCTTCAGAGGGATACAAAAGATCCACTGTACTTTACAATGTCTTCTAACCTGTGAGAGTTGGTAGATAGCCACTGCCACATAGCGTTGGAGACCCAGATTCAATCCCGACCTCGGTGCTGTCTGTGTGGAGTTTAAACATCCTCCCTGTGACCTCATGTGTTTCCTCCGGATGCTCCAGTTTTCTCCCACATCCCAAAGACGAGATAGTTAGTTGCCCATTGTAAATTTCCCCCAGTGTGGAATATCCTGGGAGAATTGATGGGAGCGTGGAGAGAATAAAAGATGAGATTAACGTAGGTCAGGTCAGGTCAGGGGGAGTTCCCACCGCCACGGGTACCATGTAATCCCGTGCTACCTGCTCCATGGTCGGATAGTCAGCGACTAAACCGTCTCCCCCACCTGGTTTGCCAGGTGAGGAGGGGGCTGTGGACCCCCAGCAGGACCAAAAAAGAAGACCTGTCAAAGGGCGGATAAGCTCCGAGCGAGCCAACGGCCATCCACACTCCAGTAGAAGTTGCGATCACTGTCGTAATAGCATTGTAAGGCACCGTGCCTGTTGATGTTTTCAACTATGAAGATGATTAGTGTGCATGGTAGTTTGATGGTGGGAATGGAATTGATGGCCCAAACCACGTATTCCCATACCAAACTGTATGTCTTTATGGGACGTCTTATTCCTAGGTGATACAAACTTCTGAATTCAGAACAGGTTTAGGCCAGTTAGCCCTTTGAGCCTATTCCTCTGTTCAGAAAGTAACCCTTCATGACTATCCTCTTGTTAATTGATACTATCTATTTGCCTCTGCCATGAAGAATCTGTTTAGATCGCCCGTTGATGAGGGAAGTTCCAGAGATTCGGGCTTATTTTCTCATTCCTGTTTTTGTAATCTTATCATGTGCAAATCAATAGCTACTTTTCTCAACCTGATGTCCCTGCTTCATTGGACACATTATGTTTAAGAGAGTGAAGGAGAAAATACAGAACTAATAATATGTTTTTAAAAAATCAACTATCCACACTACACAAAACCACATTTAGTTTGGTATTTATCTAAGAATATCATTGTGAGCACAAGTTTAGAAAAGATAAAGAAAGAAAGAGGAAAGACTTTGGTGAATTGCCATTGTGCAGAAGTGATCATAAAGAGGAAAGAGAGAAACGATTCTATACAGAAACACAAGAAACTGCAGATGTTGGAATCTTGAGCAAAACACAAAGTGCTTGAGGAACTCAGCAAGTCAGGCAACACCTGGGGAGGCAATGGACAGATGACGTTTCGGGTTGGGACCTTTCTTCAGACTGATGTCCCATTCCCTCCCAGATGGTAAGTTCCTCTGGGCACTTTGTGTATTGTGCCAGCCATTATTTATGTATCTTTTACATTTTCTTGAGAAAATCTAAGGAGATAAGCAGAAAAGTCTTTGAAACTGCAGATAATGTATCCATGTTCTCCAAAGATACTGCCTGACACAACTGAATTACACTAGCACTTTGTGTCCTTTTATCTTAACATCAGTATTAGGAGTGATATAGAATTCCGCAAACTTGCAGGTCTGGCTTCACATTCGTCATCCTTGGTCTTTTCTAAAAGGCTGTTTGAAATTAGTTACCTTTTAAAACAGGGATATTGAATGAAGAATAAATATAACAGTCAGGATTTGGGTGAAAGCATTCAGCCCTGGTTGAGATTCTACGTGAAGGATTAACAGGCACGCTGACATTTTACCCTTTTAGAAATTGTTCACGTGCTTCCTGTCACGACAGATAATTGCTAATAATGTCTGGATTGTCCATGTCTTGTGAATCAATTGATGTTGCAATTTCTTGCAGTACAAATGGTACAATCTGTGTAGATAGAATGGTCATCCTGTCTAAAGAGCGCAGAAAACACAAAGTGCCCAATCCAACAGCCAGCCATAATAATCGTATTTTTCTTCGCTAGTTTGATGAAAGATTCAAGTTCAACTGCCAGGACTGCGTCTGTGACAAGACCACACATCGCGTCACCTGTCAGCCTCATCGTTGTTCTCATTTCCCCGAGCCACCCTGTGATGGAAACGGACTTATCAACGTTAACATAACCATGCCTGACGATGATTGTTGTACTAAACCTGTCTGCAGTAAGTTGATCATTATTTTACCACATGGAAGCTCATTGTGATATCATTTAATGTCCTTAACGAGAGATGAATCAAAGGAGAATGTGCTTCTCTTCCATCTGCTATCCTTTTATAAAATAATATTTTGCTGGTCAGAAAGTGTTTGACACCATACGTATGAAAAGAAAATGTTGAAACAGTCAGCAGTGGTTCCAGAATTTTTTGTTTTTATTTTGAATTTCCATTATCTGCAGTTTTTAGTTTGGTATGAAGTCTTATTCGTGCAGACCCATGAATTGGCATAGTTACAACGTTCCACTCCATTGCTATTGAACTGGGGTCGATGATCCAGGAATGGTGGGGAAGAGCAGAAGGCCAAGGCTCCGGTTTGATTATACTCTTCTCCTGACACTCAAAATACTTTTCACCACCTCCAAGGCCCATCAGGAGTGAGATGGAATTAATGTTGTATGTCAGTTCCAATAACACACAAATGTAGCCCCAACCCAGACAAAACAGTCCACTTGACTGGTGCCCCGTCAAGCATCTGCATTTCCTCCGCCACTGATCAACAGTCACCTACATGCCATCTACAAAAGGCAATCACCAAGCAAGGCAGCAGGCATGTCGGTTCACCACCACCTACAAATTCCCATCCAAGTCACACACCATCCTGACTTGGAAATACATCATTGTTCATTCATTACTAGATTTAAGTCCTGAAACTCCCTCCTACTAACACTGTGGGAGGAGAAGGGACAGTTCTCAAAGGCAATTGGGTATGGCTAATAAATGCTTCTTTAAAGGTGGATAAATGAAATACAATTTGGGATTGGGAAAGGTTTCAGGTCCTATAAGAATATGAGATTGATGGCAGATTCAATAAAGCTTTAGGTTCCCATTGACCTTGGTCATTCCTGACTAGTTGTAGCTCTGTTCTGAAGGAAATGATTATGTGATTGTTTCATGGTCAATGCAAAGGTACACACTTAAGCTGTCACAGTTTTCACCTGAACTAACGGATTCGGAAATGCAGAGTTCTGCTCTGCATCCTTCCTATATTGTCCTGCAAATGACCAGACTTTCTGCATTCTGCAAAGTCGTCTCAAAGATAGACAAGTATTTCACTGACACTCAGACACTTGGAGTTACAACGACTGTACAGAATTGGTGGTTAGCATCGTGCTAACCACTGAACAGATGACCTAATCCAACCTAATGTTGACAATGCCGTAGACATTAGCAGTGTCTTCCACAATGTGATGCTGTCAATGTGGAGCCAGAGTAAACCCCCGCCCTGGGAAAGAAGAGAACAGCCATGTTGTCTGCCTTAGTTGAAACTGTCAAAAGCTGTCAGAAACTGAATGCTCAATGCTCAGCCATCAGTTTTAAAAATCTATTTCAAGAAATAATGTATTGCAAACTTTTTAAATCAACAAACTTCATAACACCAAAAAATTAGAATCTAAATCAAATAGAAACTAGATAAATTCAAACATGATGTGATGTCTACGTGGACAGGGTGGCATATTGGCATAGCTGTGGCGGCTCCCAAGGGTCGTGCCATCATAGTGTCGAACCCCTCGGCACAGGAGTGGTTCAGTCCGGAGGCGGCCCTTAGCCGGAGGCTTTAAAGGCAGGGGTTTTGGGTGCCATCTTCCTCTCGTTTGGTCTTCCCTAGAACTGGGAGGATCATAATAAAAAGTGCTTCTCAAAACACGACTTTGTGCTTAATTCCGAGACCCACGCACTACATAGCAGTAGATTTACTGGCTTACTGCACCAGAGATCCAGGTTCGATCCTGACTACGGGTGCTGTCTGTACGGAGTTTGTACATTCTCCCCATGACCGCGTGGGTTTTCTCTAGGTACTCCAATTTCCTCCCACACACCAAGGACGTACCGGTTTGTAGGATAATTGGCTTTGGTAAAATTGTAAGTTGTCCCTGGTGTGTAGGATAGTGCTAGTGTACGGGGATCACTGGTCGGCATGAACTTGATGGGCCTAAGGGTCTGTTTCCACACTGTATTTCTAAAGTCTAAAGTTTTAAAGTCTAAACCAAACAATGCTTGTCCCACACCCAGCAGCTATTATTCTGCTGAAATGAATGAAGAACAAATCTCTACACCAGTGTGTGCATAAGTAATGGGAAATTAGTGAATCTTCACATTTCCCGGCTTCTCACATCTCAGGGAAATCCAGGTATGCACGGAAACCCCAAAGTTGCTCATCATTGTAGAAGACAATTCTGCATCCCACAGAATTCAGGCCAACACATTTTATTCAATCAGATAGCATCAGAAATAGCTTGCCACTAATTTACAATAATGTTGCTTAATTCATGCATTTGTTGTGATTTATCTAGGGTGTGATAACAGCCTCTGTCCTCAGAATGGAATCCAATGTAAACTTGGATTTAAAGCATCATCAAAGATTCTAGAAGGGTACTGCTGTCCAGTTTATTCATGTGGTAAGTTAATATAGCACCATGTGTCGTTTAAGATACTTTCCTTGGCTGCCTTGGGAAAGAAGCCAACTTAACCAAGGAGTACTCACACCCTGGCCACTCTCTCCAGGCAGACAGTACAAAACCTTGAAGGCACGTACCACAATGTTAAAAGACATTTGAACAGACCTCTCTTAAGTTCCTGCTCTCCCAATCTACCTCAATGCACCCCTTGCCCTTTTATTTAAATCTGCACTTTCGTTATAGTTGTAACACTATATTCTGCCATCTGCTTCTTTTTTCCCTTTGCACCCCCTGTTATATTCATGCATCGTATGATTGCACTCATGTTTGTTACGATTTACCTGGATAGCAATTCCACAAGCTAGGGTTCTGTTCAATTCACTTCTACCGTATTGAGGCCAGTGGACTTTGTCTCTGCAGCAGATGCGCTACAATGCGCTACAATGCTGAGAACTATATTGTGCACTGAATCTTCCCCTTTGCTTTATCTATTGTAGTTGAGTTTGAACTGAATGTATCTATAGATAGTATATCTGATCTCCCAGAATAGCTTGCAAAACAAAGCTTTTCACTATACCATGATACACGTGACAATAATAAACCAAAACCTAGCATAGAAAACAAATGTTTTCACTGTGTCATAAGGTCATGTGATAGGCGCAGAATTAGGCAAGTCTACTCTGCCATTCAATCATGGCTGATCTATTTCTTCCTCCTGACCCCATTCTCCTGCCTTTTCTCTGTAACCCTTGACACACGTCTTGGCACATGTAACAAAAATAAACTAATACCAATTCATAAGCAGCAAACGTCCAGTATCTTAAATCATACAGCAACACAACTATGGTTTAGAGCTTACATAAATCATAAGCACAGACAGGGTCATGCCAAAAGTAAATCTATTTCTAGTTAACAGTGCAATCTTACACATTGTTGGCTCTAGCTCTGAGCAATCCTGTCTGCTGGGAAAAGGTACCCAGGTGTACAGTCAGTTTGTGTACAACGCTGAGAAATGTGCCACAGATTGGAACAGGCACACAGTCCCCAACCCTTTCTGTAATGACCACTCCCTCCACAAATCCCTGCTTCACTCATCACTTCCCGCACAATCAGTCCTCTCCTAAGGCACTTTCCCCTGAAAGAAGGGAACTGCAAGAGCTGTAACACCTGTTCCTATGGGGTGGCACGATGGTGCAGCGGTAGAGTTGCTGCCTTACCGTGCTTGCGGCACCAGACACCCGGGTACGATCCTGACTATGGGTGCTGTCTCTATGGAGTTTACACGTTCTCCCCGTGACCGCGTGGGTTTTCTCTGAGATCTTCAGTTTCCTCCCACATTCCAAAGACGTACAGGTTTGTAGGTTAATAGGCTTGGTGTAAATGTAAATTGTCCCTAGTGTGTTTTTCTTTTTCTCACAGAGAGTGGTGAGTCTGTGGAATTCTCTGCCTCAGAGGGCGGTGGAGGCGGGTTTTCTTTCAAGAGAGAGCTAGATAGGGCTCTTAAAAATGGCGGAGTCATGGGGATATGGGGAGAAGGCAGGAACGGGGTACTGATTGGGAATGATCAGCCATGATCACATTGAATGGCGGTGCTGGCTCGAAGGACCTACTCCTGCACATATTTTCTATTGTCTATTGTCTATTGTGTGTGGGATAGTGTTAATGCGTGGGGATCGCTGGTCGGTGTGGACTCGGTGGGCCGAAGGGCCGGTTTCTGCGCTGTAGCTGTAAACTAAACTAAGCTGCACATCCTCTCTCTCTAGCATTCAGGGACCCTAATACATCTTGCAAGTAATACAAAGCTTCACTTGTATCTTTTCCAACTTCATGCAAGGCACCGGCGGTTCCTGAGGTGGCCTCCTGCAAACTGGCGAGACCAAGCATAGACTAGACAATCAATACACTAGACAATCACTCACTCTGTCCTTCAAGGCCTGCTGGAGCTCCTATTTGTCAGCCATTTTAACTCCCCTTCCCCTTCTTGTCAGTGGCCTCCTCTACTGCCAGAATGCCACATAGAGTCTGGAAGAACAGCTCCTCATATTTCCTGGGTTATCCTACAACTCAATGGTGTGAACATTGAATTAGAGTCATAGTCACACAACACATAAACGGGTCCCTGGGCCTAGCTTGTCTATGCCAACCAAGGTGCTCCATCTACACTAGTCCCACTTGCCCGCATTTGACATATATCCCTCTAAACCTTTCCTATCCATGTACAGGTCCAAATGACTTTCAAATGTTACAGTACCTGCCTCAACTACCTCCTCCAGCAGCTCATACCTACCACACGCTGTGTAAAAACATTGGCCCTCAGTTTCCCATTATTATCTTTCCCCTCTCTTCTTAAACCTATATCTTCTGGTTCTTGATTCCCTGGATGAAAGACGTTATGCTGCTACCCTATCTATTCCCCTCATGATCTTGCACACCTCTTTAAGATCACCTCTCATCCTCCCATGCTCCAAGGAATATAGTCATAATCTGCCCAACCTCTCCCTGTAGCTCAGGTCCTCGACCTGGAACATCTCTGAAATCTTCACAAATCTCCAATTTCAAATAATACCATCCTACTCCCACAGCTCTCCGCCCACTTCCACCTTGGTGTGTGCACCACCCTCCCCCGTCACCTTGTTCCTTTCCCCTCCTTCACATGCTCATCTCTGAACCCTTTCCTCTCTCATTTATATTCTCCCATCGTTTCTCTCCCCTCCTTTCCCTTTCTACCCATATCCCTCCCTCTGGTGCTACATTTCTCTCCTCCTTTTTCCCTTTGTCTCCTTTTTATCTCTAACCATTGCCACTATCATTTCCATCTGCCAATTCCTCCCCCCACCCCCCCCCCCCCCCCAACACATATCTATCTATCTCTTGGCCCCATCTTTACCTCTCTTTTTCAGCTTTCTCCTTCTTACTCCTGAAGAAGGGAAATATCGCCTGTCATTTCTCCCCACAGATGCTGCCTGACCTGCTGAGTTCCTCCAGTCCTTTGTTTTTTTTTCCCTCAAGGTTCCAGCATCTTTAGTCCCTTGTGTCTCCAAACTCCAGCACATTGTATTGGCACAAGAACTGATACAGTTTTAATTTAAATTTAGCCATCAGCTCATATTCTATTTTGTTCAAGAAGGAACTGCAGATGCTGGAAAATCGAAGGTAGACAAAAATGCTGGAGAACCTCAGCAGGTGCGGCAGCATCTATGGAGCGAAGGAAATAGGCAACGTTTCGGGCCTGAAGAAGGATTTCGGCTCGAAACGTTGCCTATTTCCTTCGCTCCATAGATGCTGCCGCACCCACTGAGTTTCTCCAGCATTTTTGTCTAGCTCATATTCTATAACTGGACATCCCCATTCACTCATGACCTTCTCAACATTAAATTTCAGAATCTCTAGCCTTTTGAGCCTTCACACATCACCTTCCAGCCTCTACCTCCACCCTCCTCTCCCCCACTTGACTCCATCAGCCCATCAACCTCCTCCTCACCTGGTTCCACCTTTTGCCTGCAGCTTTTCTTCACCCCTCCCTCCCCTCTCTTTATGTTGACCACCTCTCCCCTTTACACTCTCCATCAAGATGCAAGATCTCAACCTGAAACATCAACCATCCCTCTGCCTCCACAGGTACAGCCTAACCCGTTAAGTTCCTTCAGTAGTTGATTTTTTTGTTCCAGATTCCAGCACATGCAGTCTCTTGTGTCCACACTCGTACACGTTAATTTGAAAGATTCTTTTGCATCTGTTTTCATGTTCCAGATTAGAACAATCCACTGCATAATATCTTTCATCATGCTACCACTTGTACTTTTATCTCAGAGCACATTATTAAATGTTATGGCACTGGAAAGATTTCTCTGTGCTTCATTTATCAAAATATTTTGAAATTTCAAATATGTCTATTAATTCTCCCCTTAACTCTCTCCAGAGAGAACAGACCCATTACTCCAGTTTCCCTTCTCTGCTCAATCTATTCTGAAGTCTTCAAAGTCTTGCAATAACTCACCATTTAACATTTTTTGTGGCCACCCTCTGTCTAAAGAAATGTCTCTTCATCTCCATCCTACAAGAACATCCTTTAATTTCGAGGCTATGACCTCTGACCCTAGACACTCCCACTTGTGGAAACATCCTCTCCTCATCCACTTTCACTATTCTGTATGTTTATTAGGTTGCCCCTCATTCTTTCAGTTGTCATGTATATGTCCATTTCACCATCCCGCCTTTTACTCTGCCTCAGTTATAATGCTCCTCACTCCATGTGCAAATAATTCACAATAGTCACCTTAGGAGGGAATTTTGTAATTAAACCTATACCCTGAATCTGGCGTTCACGTGGACCCCAGCTGCCCTCTTAATTATGGCTCAGATAGGAATAGGCACAAAATAAAACATCTCGTAGAACAGTGGTGAGTTTCTGAAACAATTCGTTTTTTTCACGGTCTTAGCAGTGCGCACTGGGAAACAATCTGAGAGAACTCAAAGTGTATCAAAGATTCGCAGCATCCACAGCATTTTTATATTCTCACAACATAATAGTTACGTGTGGATTCTGCATTTTGTAATAATTCGTGATTGATCAATGTCTCTGTAGACTTTCATCTTTCCCGATAGGCTGAGGGCCGAGCATCAAAAATGTGTCTAGAAATCAACTTTCGTGACCCATCTCTCGGAACTACATTGAATTTTGCACGGATTTAGATTAAATCTAATTGAGAAGGAAGTCATAACTCGTCAGTGCCAAAAGTTGCACATTAATTAATTAAACTAATTAGAAAATGAGATCAAAAAGGTAGGCGCCATCTAGTGTCCAATGCCCATATTACACCATGGGGAGCCTATTTCCGTGTTGCAGTCTTATTAAACTATATATTATTATATATAATAATATATAGTTTAAATAGACTGCAACGGAAATAGGCTCCCCATCGTGTAATATGACGTGAATATGACTGTAATCATATATAATATAAAAATATATATAATAATATACATAATATAAAAATAATATAATTAATATAATTGTGTGTGTTTTTTTAATGAGACTGCCGCAGAGGTCGGCTCATGAACCAGCCTAATTAATGGGTGAGGGCAGTTCTTCTGGGTTCCCCCGTTTACTGAACCCCACTGACTGCCAGTGTGCAGAGTGGGGGTCACGGCCATAGTGGGACTGCGGCAGTGCCAGGCTGGGGGAAGGCTAAGGCATTTTCCATTGAGAGGAAAATGCCTAACCCTACACTGACCCTAACTCGCCCCCCTTCCAGAGCTGCCCACGGCTGGAGCTGCAGCCGCATTGGGACCGGCTGCGGGCTCCGTACATGTGGCCGCTCAGCGAGTCCACCTCGGCCAGCGTGCCCTTCTGGATCATCACAGTGACGGTGGTGGGGAGCAGCATTGCCCTGCACGCCGCCCGGGCCGCCTTCAACACCCCCATAGCGCCGGCTCCATCAGTCCGCCCGCTCGCTGCAACACCGGCCGGCCGACAGCCCGACCGACCCCTCGCAGCATCCACTGGTGGGCCGACAGCCTGGCCGACCCCTCGCAGCATCCACAGGCCTACCGACAGCCCGGCCGACTCCTCGCAGCACCCACAGGCCTACCGACAGCCCGGCCGACCCCTCGCAGCACCCACAGGCCTACCGACAGCCCGGCCGACCCCTCGCAGCACCCACAGGCCTACCGACAGCCCGGCCGACCCCTCGCAGCACCCACAGGCCTACCGACAGCCCGGCCGACCCCTCGCAGCACCCACAGGCCTACCGACAGCCCGGCCGACCCCTCGCAGCACCCACAGGCCTACCGACAGCCCGGCCGACCCCTCGCAGCACCCACAGGCCTACCGACAGCCCGGCCGACCCCTCGCAGCACCCACAGGCCTACCGACAGCCCGGCCGACCTCTCGCAGCACCCACAGGCCTACCGACAGCCCGGCCGACCTCTCGCAGCACCCACAGGCCTACCGACAGCCCGGCCGACCCCTCGCAGCACCCACAGGCCTACCAACTGCTCGATCGACCCCTCGCAGCACCCACCGGCCGTCCGGCCACTCTCACCATCCACCGGCGGACCGACAGCCCGACCGATCCTCCACAGCATCCATCGGCCTACCGACAAGCCCGACCGACCGACCCTGACCCTAACCCTAACCCTAATCCTAACCCCAGCTGTACATTTGTTATTTATCATTTTTATTTAACAGTTCACATCATAACTTTATAAAGATAAATCAATTGAAAAACAAAATGATCAGCAAGGTTAGCATTACCTTTATCCTTGGAAACATTGTTATTGCTATTGATGTAATGAGGAGGCAGCCATGATCCCAGAGTCCTCGCTGCCTAGCGACCATAAAACGAAGCGCGGGATTGGTCAATTTGCATCCGACCTCAATGTCAAACGTGCATTGATTGAACAATTACTACTCTGAAAATTGGAAGTTTTTGTCATATTTAAACAAAATGTGCAGGTTCTAGTCTTGACGAGTTTCAGGTATGATTTATATAATATTTTTACAAAATATGTTTAAAAATTCAGGTAGTTCCGTGCGTTGGGTCACGAACCTGAACAAAAAAGCTCCTCAGCCCACAGCCTACGAGTAATCTTTAACTAAGTTGTCTGTTATTTAGAAAACCAATCTCCCACTTATCTAACAATTGGGCGCAATAAAAGTAACTTCTCCCTGATCAGTTTTATTGCCCTCTGCTTAGTTTACAACCCACAATGTTTATTTTAACTGATATCCTGTGGAACTTAAGCACCATGATATTTATTGCCTCACTAAATCTCCTTATGTTCCCGTTGAAGGCCATTTGTCCGTTCATGCTTTCACAGTACGTAAATTCTTAGGTTAAGCAGATTACAAAATAATCTTCTTCATTATAAATTTCAAAATTTCTAACATTAGTTACTGGGAAATATCTCTGAAATGAGCAACCTTTATGACATGGTTGTTGTCCATAATCCATGAGGTAATGTTCATGGATCCAGGTGAAGTGCACTGTATCAAATAAAGCAGTAATCCCAACAGTGATGCCTGGTGAATTCCACACACAGAAATTCCCTCTGGTCAGAAAAAGAAATTCAGCACACTCTCTGCCTTCTGTCCATTAACCATTTTCAGAACCATGGACATCTTTGACTTGTGCAGGAAGGAACTGCAGATGCTGGTTTAAAGGGAAGATGGACACAAAAAGCTGGAGTAACATTTTGTCCAGGGAAAAATGACCTGTTATCTTCTAGTTTTACTTTATTCATTCCCAAAAATCACTACTTCTAGGAACAATGCTCGCTTTGTTAACTTGTCTTTTTAAAATATCCACAAATACAAATTGTTTTTTCTGACAATGTGAGGTTCACATTGCACCCTGATAAAACTGGGGCTGACAAAGTGAAATCGTGGATTGTCACTACTTTCTAACTCATTTATTAAACATCATGGAAAGAGGTCCTTCAGCCCATTGTGTCTGCACTGAACATCAAGCACCCGTCTGCACTGATCCTGTTGTTGATTTTTGCGTCCACCGCTCCCCCAATTCTCCAGCTTTCTTCTGGATAGCTATTCATGCTGCAGTCAATTTATGGTAGCCAGTTAACATACATATCAGTATGTCTCTAGGACATGACAGTATCTGGAGAAACCCATAGGTCACTGGGAGACTGGCTGACTCCAGAGGTCAGGATCAAACTCAGATAGTTGGAGCTATGAGATCACAGTTGTAAACCATGCACCACTGTGCTATCCTTATTTAGAGTCAGAGAGTAAAACAGTATGGAAACAGGCCCTTCGGTCCGACTCGCCCACACTGGCCAACAATGTCCCAGCTACACTAGTCCCACTTGCCTGCGCTTGGTACATATCCATCCAAACCTGTCCTATCCTATCCTTAAACAATGAGATAGTCCCAATCTCAACTACCTCCTCTGGCAGCTTGTTCCATACACCCACCACGCTTTGTGTGAAAAAGTTACCCCTCGGATTCCTATTAAATCTTTTCCCCTTCACCTTGAACCTATGTCCTCTGGTCCTCAATTCCCCTACTCTGGGCAAGAGACTGTGCATCTACCCGATCTATTCCTTTCATGATTTTGTATACCTCTATAAGATCTCCCCTCATCCTTCTGCCCTCCATAGAATAGAGACCCAGCCTACACAACCTCTCCCTATAGCTCACACCCTCTACTCCTGGCAACATTCTCGTAAATCCTTTCTGAACCCTTTCAAGCTTGACAATATCTTATTAATGGATATGAATAATGGTTCAGTTCAGTTTAGTTCATTGTCACGTGTACAGAGGTACAATGAAAAGCTTTTTTTGCGTGCTAACTAGCCAGCGGAAAGACAATACATGATTACAATCGAGCCATTCACAGTGTACAGATACATGATAAGGGAATAACGTTTAGTGTAAGGTAAAGCCAGTAAAGTCCGATCAAAGATAGTCCGATAGTAGTTCAGGACTGCCCTCTGGATGGTTCAGATGCCTGTTAACACCCGAGAAAAAACTGTCCCTGAATCTGGAGGTCTCTGATGAGAGAGGGGAGAGGAGGGAATGGCCAGGGTGCGACTCGTCTTTGATTATGCTGCTGGCCTTGCCGTGGCAGCGTGAGGTATAAATGGAGTCAATGGAAGTGAGGTTGGTTTGTGCGATGGTCTGGGCTGCATCCACAAAGGATGTAATTACTCGGTGAATTTGACACATTGGAAATGAAAACACACTTGATGTTGATTTATACTTATCCCACTAGGAATAATCATGCCAATGATTACTACGTTAGAGGATGCGGTAGTGATAGAGAGAGAAGGAGAGATTCATGTGATGTTGCCAGGAATGGAGGGCTGTAGTTATCAGGGGAGGTGGGACAGGCTGAATTTATTCTCACTCAAATGCAGGAGGCCTCAGAGTGATCTTCTGGAGATTTACAAAATTATGAGAGCAATCAGGGCGTCACGGTAGCACAGCAGTGGAGTTGCTGCCTTACAGCCTTACAACGCCGGAGACCCGGCTTTGTCCCGACTACGGGTGTCTGTCTATACGTTCTCCCTGTGACCACATGAGTTTTATGTGAGATCTTCGGTTTCCAGTCACACTCCAAAGACGTACATGTTTGTAGGTTAATTGACTTGGTATTAATGTAATATTGTCCCTAGTGGGTGTAAGATAGTGTTAGTGTGCAGGGATCACTGATCGGTGCGGACTCAGCGGGCCGATGGACCTGTTCCTGCGCTGTATCTCTAACCTAAACTAAACTAAACAATAGATGGTCAGAATTTTTCCCGAGGGCAGGGAATTCTACAACCAGAGAACATAGGTTCAAGTTGAGAGATGAGAAATTGAATGACGATTTGAGGGGCAAGTTTTTTTTACCCCGAGGGTGTGGGTATCTCTACTGAGCTGCCAGAAGATCAAGAGAAAACAGGTGCAGTTACAACATTTAAAAGGCATTCAGACAGATACCTGGATAGGAAAGACCTGGAGAGATATGGGATTAGTTTAGATGGGCTTTGCAGTCAGCTTGAATGAGGTGGGTTGGAAGAGCCCATTTCTATTCTGCATGATTCTGTGATTTGGATTAAATAGCTATTTTATTTTAAAGCTATTAACTTTATGATCCTTGGTATATTTCCTTCATAGAACCAATGGGCGTTTGTGTACTTGATGGAATAGTGTACCACGTAAGTTCATTATTGTGAACACATCTTTTCTCTCCAACTACGTTAATTTGAAGTAACGTACCAAGATAACTTATCTTCTCTTTTTCATACAGCCTGGTGCAATCGTTTCTACCTCCAAATGCCGAACATGCACTTGTAACAATGTGACAGATTCAACTACTCTTCTGAACACCATGTCATGTCAGAATTATGAATGCAAGAAAGATTGTGCACAAGTAATAATTTATACATTTGAGTTTTGAGTAATGAGTCCATTATTTTCCGGTAATTGCATGTTGTAAGTTGGTGATCGTTAATGAATTGTGCTGGATGGTTATCTCGCCAATACAATGTATGGTCCACATATTGAAACAACTCCTTTGCAGGGAACCTCGGCCAGCTATTCAGAAACAGCATACAAGGCCGAGAAGTGATTAAATCACAAGTGACCTGTGGCTCATTGATCAAAACTAAATCAAAATCGAAGAGTGGCCAAAAACAAATCAAATACTTAAATTTTACAACTCAATATTTGAATGATTATTATTTTATTGCTGGGATCTAACAAAAGTTTATGAGGGAAGTAACGCATGTACTTTGCAACAGGGATTTGAATACCTAGAGGTGAATGGTGAATGCTGTGGTAAATGCGTCCAGACACATTGTGTAATACATACAGGAGTACAACTTGTCCAGCTTCTGAAGGTTTGTATATTCATATATTTTAAATTGTCATTTATGTTGTGACATTTATCAATAAAATATTTCACGTTAAACCCATAAGGCAAGCCCCTGGGGAGCTTTATAGAGCAGAGGGATTTGGAAGTGCAGGTACATAGTTCCTTGTAAGTGGCATCACATGTAGATGGGGTAGTCAAGAAGGCTTTCGGTACATTGGCCTTCATCAGTCAGGATATTGAGTATAGAAGTTAGGACTATTGTTTTTCAGACTGTAGGCCTATGACTAGTGTTGTGCCTCAGAGATTGGTGCTGGGCCCATAGCTGTTTGTAGTTTATATCAACAATTTGGAATTGAATGTGCAAGGCAGGATTAGTAAATTTGCAGGCAAACCAGGACAGGACCTTCACAGTGAATGACAGGGCTCTGAGGAGTATTGTAGAGCAGAGGGATCTAGGAGTGCAGGTACATTGTTCCTTGAAATTGGCATTCCAGGTAGATGGGATGGTCAAGAAGGCTTTCGGCACATTTATAAAGGTTTATAAAGATTTTATAAAGGTTTATAAAATCATGAGAGGAATAGATAGAGTGAATGCACTTTTTCATTGAATAGAAGCATCAAGAACCAGAGGACATATGATGAAAGAATGGGTCGATTTCGCTTGTATTCACTGGAATTTAGAAGGATGAGAGGGGATCTCAAGAGAGTTTATTGTCATGTGACCCTGACAGGACAATGAAATTCTTGCTTTGCTTCAGCACAACAGAACATAGTAGGCATTGACTACAAAACAGATCAACACACATGAATAAATAAAGTGATAAAGTGCAAATAACAGATAATGGGCTATTAATGTTCAGAGTTTTGTCCGAGCCTAGTTTAATAGCCTGATGGCTGTGGGGAAGTAGCTATTCCTGAACCTGGTCGTTGCAGTCTTCAGGCTCCTGTACCTTCTACCTGAAGGTAGCAGGGAGATGAGTGTGTGGCCAGGATGGTGTGGATCCTTGATGATATTGCCAGCCTTTTTGAGGCAGCGACTGCGATAGATCCCCTCGATGGAAGGGAGGTCAGAGCCGATGATGGACTGGGCAGTGTTTACTACTTTTTGTAGTCTTTTCCTCTCCAGGGCGCTCAAGTTGCCGAACCAAGCCACAATGCAACCGGTGCAACTTCTACAGCATGCTCTCTACTGTGCACCTGTAGAAGTTAGAGAGAGTCCTCCTTGACAAACCGACTCTCCGTAATCTTCTCAGGAAGTAGAGGCGCTGATGTGCTTTCTTAATAATTGCATCAGTGTTCTCGGACCAGGAAAGATCTTCAGAGATGTGCACGCCCAGGAATTTGAAGCTCTTGACCCTTTCAACCATCGACCCGTTGATATAAGCAGGACTGTGGGTCTCCATCCTACTCCTTCCAAAGTCCACAATCAGTTCCTTGGTTTTGCGGGTGTTGAAACATATGAAATATCTTATAGAAACATATGAAATTCTTAATGGATTGGACAGGCTAGATGTGGGAAAAATGTTTCCGATGTTGGGGGAGCCCAGAACGAGGAGTCACAGTTTAAGAATAAGGGGTTGGCCATTTAGGACTGAGATGAGGAAACACTTCTGCACCCAGAGAGTTGTGAATCTGTGGAATTCTCTGCCACAGAAGGCAGTGGAGGCCAATTCACTAGATGTTTTGAAGAGAGAGTTAGATTTAGCTCTTAGGGCTAAAGGAATCAAGGGATATGGGGAAAAAGCAGGAACGGGGTACTGATTTTTGATGATCAGCCATGATCATATTAAATGGCAGTGCTGGCTCGAAGGGCTGAATGGCCTACTCCTGCACCTATTTCTCTATGTTTCTATGACATAGATTTAAGGTGAGAGAGGAGAGATTTAATAGGAACCCAAAGGGCAACATTTTCACAGAGTGCTGGACTTATGGAACAAACATTTGGAGAAGGCAATTACTATAATAACGTTTAAAAGACATTTCAACAAGTACATGGATAGGAAAGGTTTAGAAGACTATGGGCCAAACTCTAGCAAATGGGACTAGCTTAGATGGGGCATCTTGATCGGCATGGGCGAGATGGCCCGAAAGGCCTGTTTCTCTGCTTTAGTTTAGTTTAGTTTAGCGATACAGCGCGGAAACAGACCCTTCAGACCACCGAGTCCCCGCCGACCAGCGATTCCCAGACACTAGCACTATCCTACACATTAGGGACAATTTATAATTATACCAAGCCAATTAACCTAGAAACCTGTACGTCTTTATAGTGTGGTAAGAAACCGGATTTCCTGGTAAAAACCATTGTGAGAACGTACAAACTCCGTACAGACAAACACCAGTAGTTTGGATTAAACCCAGGTCTCTGGCTCTGTAAGGCAGTGACTCTACCGCTGCGCTACCGTGCCACCCATGCTGTTTAATATAATATTGTTCATGAATCCGTGCTGTTCCCTTTCTCTCTAACCATCACTATTATGTTATGGCATTTTATTCTGTGCTATGTAACACATTTAATGATGGTAATATTATCTAAAAATATAATAGCATCTCCAGGCAGGTAATGAGTTTTCAGTGAAACACATATCGCGCACACTAAATTTAATACGTATTAAACTGTGAATACTTTTTGAAGTGTTATCTTTATTTTCCATTCCAGCCTGGTGATAATTGGCATTCACCCAATGACAACTGTACGATTTATGGATGTATGAGAATTAATGAGAGCTTAATTTCGAACATTTCCAAAGCCATTTGCCCTGATTTTCATCCAGAGGACTGTGAACCAGTAAGCATAAATATATTTCATGGAATCAACAAATAGTTGTTTTCACAATATTTAAAAAGTGAACTCAGAACTCGACTAACATATGATCAATTATAATAACTGTGTAGATTTTCTAGCACATAATAATTTATAGTGAAGGAAATTTGCTAAGTATCATTTAAGAAATCCCAAGTATAATGGATGGTCTACATGTTCGCTCAAGTCCTTTACAAGGAAACTCCTGCCAGCCGTTGAGAAAAACAGAGTTCAAAGCGTAGAAGCAATTAAATCATGATCTGTGGCTCACGGGATCAAAATAACAAAAAGAGGCCAAAGACAACCAAACATTCAAGTCTTACAATTCAAAACTTGAAGCATTATTATTTTATTGCTGAGATCAAACAAAAGTTTAGGAGAGAAGTAATTTGTGTGCAGGGTTGGACAGAGGATTGTAGGTTAAATTAATGTAGTTTTCAATATGCATACAAGAATTAATGCTAATCAACTGCATCTTAACAAAAGTTAATGTGAATAAATTAGTATTCTGTGCCTAAATGCTGCTGGCTTGATTACATGTTTATAATGTAGGCATTTTTATGTATATCTGACCACGTGTGGCAGTTTACCATTTGTTTGACATTTGCA
Source organism: Malacoraja senta (assembly GCA_038087875.1). Classification (NCBI taxonomy): domain Eukaryota; kingdom Metazoa; phylum Chordata; class Chondrichthyes; order Rajiformes; family Rajidae; genus Malacoraja; species Malacoraja senta. The sequence continues at coordinate 39,982,231 of CM075979.1, read as the reverse complement.
GGGCACAATTACTACAATTGAAGGCGGCTGTTGCAAGACTTGTAAGTATAGAACAGTATAGAAGTGTATAAAAGTATAGAAAACAGAGTGCTATTTGGAATCATGAAGACATGATTGCTAGTATTTTAAATCACCCAACAGAATTGAACTCTCTCTATAGATAATAGGTGCAGGAGTAGACCTCGAGCCAGCATCACCATTCAGTGTGATCATGGCTGATCATCCACAATCGGTACCCCGTTCCTGCCTTCTCCCCATATCCCTTGACTCCACAATCTTTAAGAGCTCTGTCTAGCTCTCTCTTCAAAGCATCCAGAGAACCAGCCTCAACCGCCCTCTGATGCAGAAAATTTCACAGACTCACAACTCTCTGTGTGAACAAGTTTTTCCTCATCTCCATTCTAAATCGGTTACCCCTTATTCTTAAACTGTGTCCCCTGGTTCTGGACTCCCCCAACATTGGCAACATGTTTCCTGCCTCTAGCGTGTCCAAACCCTTAATAATCTTATGTGTTTCAATAAGATTCCCTCTCATTCTTCTAAATTCTAGAGTATACAAGCCCAGCCACTACATTCTATCAACATATGACAGTCCCGCCATTCCAGGAATTATCCTGGTGAACCTACACTGCACTCCCTCAATAGCAAGAATGCCATTCCTCAAATTGGGAGACCAAAACTGCACACAATACTCCAGGTGTGGTCTCACTTGGGCCCTGTACAACTGCAGAAGGACCTCTTTGCTCCTATACTCAACTCCTCTTGTTATGAAGGCCAACATGCCATTGGCTTTATTCACCGCCTGCTGTATCTGCATGCTTAGTTTCAGTGACTGATGAACAAGTACCCCCAGATCCCGTTGTACTTCCCCTTTTCCCAACTTGACTCCATTTAGATAATAATCAGACTTTTGGTTTTTGCCACCAAAGTGGTAACCTCAACATTAAACTGCATCTGCCATGCATCAGCCCACTCACCCAACCTGTCCAAGTCACCTGCATCATCATAGCATCCTCTTCACAGTTCACATTGTCACCCAGCTTTGTGTCATCTGCAAATTTGCTAACGCTACTTTTAATCCCTTCATCTAAATCATTAATGTATATTGTAAATAGCTGTGGTCCCAGCACCAAGCCTTGCGGTACCCCACTTGTCACTGCCTGCCATTCTGAAAGGAACCCGTTAATCCCTGCTCTTTGTTTCCTGTTGCCAACCAATTTTCTATCCATGTCAGCACCCTACCCCTAATACCATGTGCCTCTACCCCCAATACCATGTGCATATATATATATATATATATATATATATATACAGCTTTATGATGTTTGGAAATAAATCAGTAAAAGTTAATTAATGCGCATTTATTAGAGTACTACAAACACAAGGTTGGCACCAAAAATTAAATTAAATCAGAAATTGCTATAAATACCTAGCAGGTGAGATAGCATAAGTTCATGTGATAGGAGAGGAATTAGGACATTCGGCCCATCAAGTCTACTCCACCATTCAATCATGGCTGATCTATCTTTCACTACTAAACCCCATTCTCCTGCCCTCTCTATAACCCCTGATACCTGTACAAATCAAGAATCAGTCTATCTCTGCCTTAAAAATAGCCATCGACTGCCTCCACAGCCTTCTATGGCATTGAATTTCACAGATTCACCACCCTCAGACCCTCTAACATCTAGTGGAGGAAGAAACTAAGATATTGTTTTGGGACAATGACTCTTCATCTGTCCTTTTTTTATGTGTTTAGTCATTACATAACATATTCTCAAACTCCATCCAACAACATGAGCTAAATATTAACTTTTAAATCTACTGGGAGCAGTTAATAAATTGAGACAAGGACTGTCCACATGGTGCTATTTAAAAGCATACTGTAAGCATGCAATCTGATGAATTCTGGAGATGGCAGAAGTCATGAAAGCCATAGAAACGTCACCTATTCCTTTTCTCCAGAGATGATGCCTGACCCACAGTTACTCCAGCTTTTTGTGTCTGTATTTGGTTTAAACCTGCATCTGCAGTTCCTGCCTCCACAATCATGAAAGCCACAGACATATGAAAACATCAGTGAGTCTTTGCTGGGTGTCTTGGTTGTGTCCATGCCTCCGGACATCTCATTCCCTCGTGACAAGAGAAAAATTCCATTCAGCACGTTGGGAAGGCATGATCTGAAGTTTCCATAACAATTAATGGCAGATCCCTACATGTGGATTCAGTTCCATGTGCATTAAGAACATCATCAGATCACGTAGAGTGAGGTCGGTAGGCCAGCACCAACAGCCTGAGGAGCAGGTACACAAAAATGCTGGAGAAACTCAGCGGGTGCAGCAGCATCTATGGAGCGAAGGAAATAGGTAACGTTTTGGGCCGAAACCCTTCTTCAGCCTGAGGAGCAGTTTACTCTAACCACCACTCAAACCAACCTGAAACATTTGCACTGCTCTTCCCAGTGGTGGAGCCAGGCCAGCTGCCTGTTTCAGTTAAGTTGACGTTTCAGTTTTAAGTTTCAGTTTTAGTATATTGTCACATGTACCAATGTATAGTGAAAAGCTTTTGTCACATGCTAACCAAAGAGTAGAAAGACAATACGTGGTTACAATCGAACCATTCACAGTGTACAGATACATGAGGGAATAATGTTTAGCGCAAGGTAAAGCCAGCAAAGTCCAATCAAGGATAGTCTGAGGGTTCCCGCTGAGGTAGATAGTAGTTCAGGACTGCTCTCTAGTTGCAGCAGAATGGTTCAGTTGCCTGATAACAGCTGGGAAGAAACTGTCCCTGAACCTGGACGTGTGCGTTTTCTTACTTCTATACCTTTTGCCCCAATAACAGAGGGGGAAAGTCTTTTCTGTTTTGATTTTAGCATAATTCACTGAGTCACCTCTGCAGGTGTGATGGTCTGCATACTGTATGCCCTTCTAAAACACCACCATTAATACTCAGTCTTATCTGCATGTAATTATCTGCCTCGCCCTCATACTCACCAACAGCAGAGAACCTATCTGATCACATTTATCACTCTCACTTCCAGGTCCCTCTCCCTCCTTGTGGAATACATATACACAGCGAACAGCAGAATGTGAGGTGTGACCCAGCTGTCTGGCAGATTCCTTCTGTGGGACAGATGTCTGTGGAGGCAACTAGCATGACTGGATAGACACAAAATGCTGGAGTAACTCAGCGGGACAGGCAGTATCTCTAGATAGATGGAACGGGTGATGTTTTGGGTCAAGACCTTTCTTCAGACTGAGTCCTTCCTACTAGAATGACAGGATGCATGGTTACTTGAGATGGGGAGGCCAGGGTCTCCTAGCAACCTGGTGACAGAATGATTTTTCAATTAGTCACACTGTATACTAAACTTCTTCATGTGGTCTTGAAGTTACAGAGTTGCAGTCATAGTAATACAGCACGGCAATAGGCCCTTCAGCCCAACTCGTCCATGCCGACCAAGATGCCCAGTCCAAGCTAGTCCCATTTGTCTGCATTTGACACACATCCCTCCAAATCTTTCCCATCCACAAACCTGTCCAAATCCATGTGCTTTCTGCTCTCATTACTTAATAGTTCTCTTATTTACAGCAGAGTTTCCCTTTCACCCATGTCTGAAGCAACATTCGTGTTTTTTGCTCCCCTTTTATTTGTTTTATAGGAATTACTTATATATTCATTTACAGGATATGGATGTCACTGGCAAAGCAGTGTTTATTATCCATCATTAATTACATTGAGAAGATGGTGGTGCCTATGTGGATAGTTACTGCTTGCCTGTTGAAGGCGTTCCCGCAATGTCATTAGTTGTGAAGTTCCAGCATCAGGATCATAAGACCGTGTAGAATCAGCTATATATTTCCAAGTCAGGATAGCGAGTGACCTGTACGAAAACTTGGAGTTGATGGCACTCCTAAGTATTGGCCTTCACGGCAGCACATGCTGTGAGTTTGGGTGGTGCCAGAGAAACAGTGGCAGATTCCTATAGCACATTTTGTAGGGGGGACATATTATGGGCTGCTTTACCAGGATGATGTTTTGAGAGCTCTTCTCACTACACTAGGTGCATCTGTGGGAAGTCATGGAGTTGAGGCAGTTCCATCACAGCTATGACTTGAGTTCCGTAGATGAAGGAAAGGCATGAGGTAGATTGCAGATACTCAGTCTATGACATGGTCTTGTAGCCACCATACCTTGTGGTTAATTGAGACCTCCTCCAAGGTGCTAATGGTGCGGCACTCGGTGATTATAATACTGTTGAAAGATAAATGGTTAGTCTTTCTCTTGTCGGAGGTCATAACTGCCTTGCACTATTACGACACAAATGTTACTTGCCACTTGTCAGCCACACCAGAGTGTGGTCTAGGACTTGACGAGCACCAACATCTACTGCGGAGTTCTTTCTACACCAAATTACCAACTTTACAATTTGTTTAAGCCACTCCAAAAGTGTCAATGCTTAAGATGAAGAGCCATTAAAATGTGGGAAAATATGCTCCCATCCTCAGGAAAATGCAAACACAGATTAGTTTTAGTTGCGCTAGTTTTTATCATTGTTTAACGCTGTTCCAGGATTCCTATTTATCGGCAAAACCAAGTACAGGCTCGGTGATCATTTCACTGAACACCTCCGCTCAGTCCGCCTAAACCTACCTGATCTGCAGGTTGCTAAACACTTTAACTCCCCCTCCCATTCCCACACTGACCTTTCTGTCCTGGGTCTCCTCCACTGTCAGAGTGAGGCCCACTCAGATTGGAGGAACAGCACCTCATATTTCACTTGGGCCGCTTACATCCCAGCGGTATGTAATACATCCCAGCTTACATCCCACCTCTAACTTCAAGTAACCATGGCTTTCCCTCTCTCTCCATTCCTCCCCATCCTAGTTCTCTGACCAGTCTGACTGTCCGCCTGATTAAATTGTATCTCTGTATGCTTTGTTGTCATCTTCCCCTAGCTAACAATGATCTATTCTACATTTTCCTTGACCTCATCTCCTTTGATGTCTTCCTTTCACACCTTACCCTTCCTTATCTCTGTGCCTCCGTCTCCCCGACTCTCAGCCTGAAGAAGAGTCTCGACCCGAAATGTCGCCCATTCCTTCTATCCAGAGATGCTGCCTGTCCAGCTGAGTTACCCCAGCATTTTGTGTCTATCTTCGGTGTACACCATCATCTGCAGCTCCTTCCCACACTTTTTATCACTGTTGTTGCCCATTGGTCTAGAATGAAGCTAGTGCAAGGGCTGCTATTCATATTTCACACAGAAATTCCTACATTCATAATGTTTATCCTTCCAATCGCTATAGGTCACGAGAAAGAGAGCTGCAAGCGTAAGAAAACAATGGTGCACATTACTCATGAAAGCTGCAAATCAGTAGACAAAGTGGAAATAGCTACGTGTGAAGGATTGTGTGAGACTTATTCCATGTGAGTAACATTATTTTACTTGGCACATCTGTCACCCCAAAATATCTTTCTGTCTCATGTGCTTTCCTGAATTAATTTGCTTACTTTATGTCTAATAATGCACAGATATTCATCCGAAGCAAATTCAATGGAGCATAAATGTACTTGTTGTAAAGAGAGGAAGACACACCTCAGACAAATCAATCTAATGTGCCCCGATGGAAGTGCTGTCGATTATTCCTACACCTATGTTGAATCGTGTGATTGCTTTGAAAACATCTGCAAAAATCAAACCTTGAGCATGGGAACATACTCTCGAGCAAAGCACATCCCTTCTACAGCCAACTATTCTGCAGACAAAGGAAACGTAATTAGTTCGAGAAGGGAGAAAAGCTTCAACAGCGCAAATGAAGCCGCTAAAGGTAAAGCAGAAGGAAACCTGGAAAAGTATCTTCAGGAACAGCAGCCGAAGGAGAGAAAACAAAGGCATCGGCAGCGAATGAATGTAAAGTAACTTGGAAAACCCAAGTAGAATAAGTCAATAATGATGGCGAATCGATTCATTATTTGCAATTTGAATAAAACAGTTTTGTTTGTTGCTTTCTTTTGCAATTACCAATAATTACCAATTATTTTGACCTGGAAAATTTAAACTATTTATTGTCTGTATTGTTGCTTCATTGTGTGCAAAAGAAAATAAATACTTTTCAATAATTCTAAGAGATTAAACTATCTACATATATCAATATGCTACTCATCTCATAGCTTTTCATTTTTATATCAGTTTCTCTTGAAAGTTGCCATCGTTAGCTGACATCGTGACCACAGCAATTTGAAATGGATCTTTTATTGCTCAAGTTATAGAATAATTTTTTCCATTGAACTGAACTTTTTTCGATATTGTGGTTTACAAGATCTTCCAATTACTATATTGTAGCAAGGAGCAAGTTGTTGTTGACCTAGTCTCACCAGCTGTAGTCTAACCCACAGCCCGGATCAATGTTTAAGTTTGATAACATTGTTAACATTGGCAATCCAGAGTCCAATGACATGGTCTCAGCTGGAGATGCAGTGAGGGAGCCCTGGGAGCCTTTAGTCACTGGCAAAGCTGAGGACATGACTTCAGTTAACTATGTGTGTGTTACTCAATAACTTCAACATTAAAAATATTCAAATTAAGGGGAAGTGAACTAAAAACATTTAGAAGAAGGGTCTCAACTCGAAATGTCTTCCATTCCTTCTATCAAGAGATGCTGCCTGTTCGGCTGAGTCACTCCAGCATTTTGATCCTATCTTCGGGGAGGGAGATTGCAACCTTCACGTGGTCCACCCTGTTTCGACGAATGCAATCAACCCGGCGTGCACAATCAAATAAGATCAAATAGAACAAGTTGTCCTAGAACTTTAGGCTGTGCACGCCATACGCAAGAAGTAGAAGCCTATCGTTGGTGTAAATCAGCATCTGCAGTTCCTTCCTACACACAGAAGAGAGCCATGCCACCTGTCACAGGGAAGCATTTCCAGTAGTCCCATTCCCCTGTTTTTTCCCCAATCACCCTGCAGTTTGTTTTCATACACATGTCTTTTAAGCTATTTTTTAATCCTTATGCCATTTAAATACACAATAAAATAATTCACAGTGGCCAGTTAAACGGGAAGTGGGAGGAAAAGTACACAGACAAATCCATGTCTCTAGAGCTGTGAGGAAGCAGTTGCTGGGCCAGTGTATGGCCAAACGGGGTTAAGGGGTTGCATATATGAACCCTGTTCATGTGAGCCAAACTTGAACTGCATGCGATACAAACTATCACAGTTCAATTCAACTGCGTACAAAACACAATGCAGGATATAATTTAATTTCTAGACCAATGTCTTGAAAAGTAAAATATAATTATCTAACACCACCTAACCAGATGGATTCTCATACAGTCATAAGCACTGAAGTAGGCCCTTCAGCCCATCATGTCAACATTGAACATCTTATCTATTTACAGGAATTCCATTTACCGGCACTGTGAGCAAAAAGCAAACTGCAGTCGGAACTCAAAGGAACAGGCAGCATCCATGAAGGGAAATGGACAGGCGATGATTCAGGACCACACCCTAAATGCCATCTGTCCATTTCCCTCACAAATGCTGCCTGACCCGCTGGGTTCCTCCAACATTTAGTTTTTTTGCTCATGAGTCTTTTATCCAGAATGGGGGAATTAAGAACCAGGGACCATAGGTCTAAAGTGAGAGGGGAAAGATTTAATAAGAACACGAGGGGATACTTTTTCACACAGAGGGTGGTGGGTCTATGGGACGCACTGTCAGAGGAGGTAGTTGATGCAGGTATGATAACAGCTTTAAAAAGGCATTTGGAAAGGTACATAAGAACGACACTGGCACAGCGGTAGAGTTGCTGTCTTACAGCGCCAGAGACCCGGGATTGATCCTGACTATGGGTGCTATCTGTACGGAGTTTGTACATTCTCCCCGTGATCGCGTGGGTTTTCTCCAGGTGACCCGGTTTCCTCCAACACTCCATAGAGTACAGGTTTGTAGATTAATGGGCTTCGGTTAATGGGGCTAGGGGATAGCTGGTTGATGCAGACTCAGTGGACTGAAGGGCCTGTTTCCAAGCTGTTACTCAAAGTACTAAACTAAAATAAGAATGGTTTAGATGGATATGGGCCAAATACAGGCATGTAGGACTGGTGTAGATGGCTACCTTGGTCGGCATGGGAAAGTTGGGCCGGAGGACCTGTTTCCGTGCTGTATGACTTTATGACACTCAGGTTCCAGCATCTGCAGTCTTGTGTTTCAGCTTACCATCCCTTCCTTTAGATATCATTTGGAGTAATTAATTTTTAAAGTAAAATTATAGAATTCTAAAGAAAAATTATCTGCTTAAATTCAGTGAATTTTTTGTTCACTACCCCATGACAATTGCTTTCATTCTTATTTCCCTGTTGATTCTAGAGTTAAAGGGGATCCACACAACATTTTAAAGGTGATTTTGTGATTAACCAAGGAGCTATTTCTCCTTTGTGTTATTTATCACACTTCTGTCCAGCTTAATATTTAAGTTTGATAATATTGTTAAAAACCTCAAGCTCCAGGTGTCAAATTGTTTTTTTAAGCAAACAATCTCACCCTGGTATGTTTACAAGTAGATTACATTTTAGATCCAAGTCCAAGAAATGCTTTCAGACTCATGGCAATAACTTTTCCAAAAGGGAAATAAAACTTAAAATACCATGGGACTGAAATTCCAGTGGGATGGATGGGCTTCTTCCTAATAAATCAATTCAGAAATCAGAATCAGGTTTTAGATCACTTTCATGGAGTGCTCTGGTAATGGTGATTTGTATAGATTCATGGTCATACAGAACTGGGACCCACCATGTCCTTGTAGATCTATCTACACTGATCCCATTTGCCTGCATTAAATCCATAGGTTTCTATGCCTTGGCAAATCAAGTGCCTGTCTATATGCCTCTTAAATATTGTGATTGCATCAGCTCCTCCTCTGGCAAGTTGTCGATCACACCCTGTATGAAATCCCTTCATTTTGTTGCTGAACTTCCTCCCCCTCCGCATTAAACCTCCGCATTCTTATTCCATCATATTTATAAGATGATTCCGTAAGCATAAAACCACGCCAACTAACTCTAATTAGTCCTTGCTTTTCCAAATGAACACAATCAGGCCTCCCAGAATTCCTACTAATGTCTCTCCTATCTTTGATGTTGTGCTCATCGGCCTGCAGTTCCCTGGCTTAATCTGACTGCCCTTTTTAAATAAAGGAACATCAGCAAACTGTGGTCTTCCTGTGCCTCATCCATGCTAACAAAGATACAAGCATTTCTGCCAACCTCTTCTATTGCTTCCCAGAACATCCAAGGATACATCTACTCCTAGAAGGTCCTAGACTCTGGATAATGAGAGTTATAGTACCTAGACTGGCCATGGTTCGATGCATGTCCTAGAACAGTTCACAGAGATGGAGCCGGAAATTATGAGTTGAACCAAACCAAGAAATGGCAAAACGAGAGCCATTCTGAGCTTGGCCAGAGGATAAAGCAGCACCAACAGCACAAATAGGTAGGGCAACTTAAATAACCCAAATCCTGCTATTCCAAACAGCCGAGATCTTCGCTCCAAGAACCAATTCTCATGCAGGTGACCATTTATTACCAAGTAATATGGCATAAAAGCATACCCTTAAGCTCACCATTTTTGCCAATTTTTGAGTACTAATCTATTCTAATCCTACTCAAAGGCACTTGGTCAGAGACTCATCGGATCATAGAATCATTGAGCTATGCAACATGGACCAGGCCATTCGGCTTATCACGTCCATGCCGACTAAATTGGCATTCTGGGCTAATCCCTTTTGCCTACATTTTGCCCATAGCCATTAAAACCCTTCCCATCCATCTATCTGTTCAAATGTCTTTTAAAAGTTGTGATTTTGTCCGCTCATACATTATAGGAGTAGAATTAGACCATTCGGCCCATCGAGTCTACTCTGCCATTCAATCATGGCTGATCTCTGCCTCCTAATCCCATTTTCCTGCCTTCTCCCCAGAACCCTTGACACCCTTCTAATCAAGAATTTGTCTATCGCTGCCTTAAAAATATCTACTCATTTGGCCTCCACAGCCCTCTGTGGCAATGAGTTCCACAGATTAACTAACCTCTGACCAAAGAGGTTCCTCCACACCAATGGCAGTTTCCAATGGCATTCCAGATATGGTCTACCCTCTGAGTGAAAAAGTTGCCTTGGAGGTTTCACTTAAATTTTTCCCCTCTCACATTAAACCTATGACAACTAGTTTTAGAGTCCACTAGCTTAGGTGAAAGACTGTGAAAGACCTTATCCATGCCCTTTATGATCCTGTGCACCTCAATAATATCACCCCTCCGCAAAGAAAAAAGGCCCAGCTTCTCCCTATACCTCAAGTGCACAGGTCCACGTAACATTCTGGTGAATCCCTTTTGCACTCCTTTCAATGTAATACCATCCAAGACCTTCTGGGGATGGATAATTCAAGTACTCATCCAGATACTTATTGTATGACTGAAGAGTGTCCACCTCCACTGCCCACTCTAGCAGTTGGTTCTACATTCCAACAGTAGTTTCTTTTTTTGTAAATTTAGTTTAGTTAGTTTAGTTTAGTTTAGTTTAGAGATACAGCGTGGAAACAGGCCCTTCTGAGCACCGAGTCCACGCTGACCTGCGATCCCCATACACTTGCACTATCCTAGACACTAGGGACAATATATATTTATTACCGAAGCCAAATTAACCTATAAACCTGTCTTTGAAATATGGGAGGAAACCGGAGCACGCAGGGAAAACCCACACAATCACAGGGAGAACATGTAAACTCTGTACAGACGGCACCCATAGTCAGGATTGAACCCGGGTCTTTGGCACAGTAAGGCAGCAACTCTACCGCTGTGCCACTGTGCTGCCCATACTCTGGCAAAAGTTCCTTCTCTCAGCTTCTTACCCCCTATCATAACCTGACCTGTAGTTTTAGATATTTTTACTCTGGGGAAAATAATTATACCAGTTACCCATTCCATGCTGCTTATTATTATGTATCCTTCAGTCAGATCTTCCCTCAGCATCCTTCTACCAAGGAGAGCAAAGCCAGCCCATCCACTCCAAAGACGTACAGGTATGTCAGTTAATTGGCTTGGTAAAAAATATTAAATTCTCCCTAGTGTGTGTAGGATGGTGTTAATGTGCGGGGATTGCTGGTCGGTGTGGACTCGGTGGGCCGAAGGGCGTGTTTCCGCGCTGTATCTCTAAACTAAACTAAACTCAGAACTGAAGTATTCCACCCAGGTCATGTCCTGGTAAAACCCAAACAAAATGCTGGAAAATCTCACCGGCTCAGACAGCATTCGCGGAAAGAGAAACTCTACATTTTTTGTTAAAAGAGTTGTGTAGCACAGAAACACGCCCTTTGGCATATCTTGTGCAGGAAGGAACTGCAGATGCTGGTTTAAACCATAGATAGACCCAAAATGCTGGAGGAACTCAGCGGGACAGGCAACATCTCTGGAGAGAAGGAATGGGTGACATTTTGGGTCGAGACCATTCTTCAGACTATCTTTGGCATATCTTGTTCATACCCACTAAGATGTCTACCCAAGTTAATCCTATTTGCCTGCATGTGGTCTTTATCGCTCTAAACCTTTTCTATCAATGTACCTGTTCAATTGTATTTTAAACATTGTAATTGTATTACCTTTGTGGTTTCCTTTGGCAGCTTTTTCCATTTACTCATCTCCCTGTGTGCCGCAAAATTGTGTCTGGCCATTTTTAAATCTTTATATTCTCATCTTAAATCGGTATCCCCTTGTCTTCTTATCTCCTACCCTATGAAAATGATTATGACCATCCCCTTATCTACACCTATCACAATTTTATAGACCTCTATCATGTCAAATCTCAACCTTCTACACTCCAAGGTAAAAGAGTCCAAGCTTAAACAGCCACTCTTTATAACTCAAGACCTCCAGTTCTGGTAACTGGTGTGACACCGAACTTCATACAATACTGGTCTGGTCTCACCAACGTCTTATACAGTTGTAATACAATGTCTCAACTCCTCTGTTCAGTGCCCTGACCGATGAAAGCAAGTGAACCAAATACCTTCATCACCACCCTGTCCACCTAACTCGCCACTTTTAGGGACCCACATATTTGTACCTTTGAATCACTGTTCAACAACACTCTCCGGGCCCCCGCCATTTCCTGTATGCCAAGATCAGATTTCCATATTCAAAAATATACCATACTTGTCTGGGTTAAATTCTACCTGCCATCCCAAATCCCCAGTATATCTACAGATTGTGATGGCCATCTTCACACTCCACAAACCACCAATTTTGATGTCATCTGCACTGTATTCTAACCATGTTCACAACATTGTCATCCAAATCATTGATCTAATTTGACCTTGAAGAGCCTATGATCAGTCATCCTTGAAGCACACCACTGGTCACAGCTCTAATCAGGAAAATAATCCTCCACTATTACCCTGTCTCCTTCCACCAAGCCAATTTTGTATCTTCATGTGATCTTACCTTCCAAACTGGATTACCATGCAGGACTTGTAAAAGGCCTTGCTAAAGTCCATGTAGACTTTCTTACCACATATAAAATCATGAGAGGAATAGATCAGGTAGATGCACAGAGTCTCTTGCCTAGAGTAGGTGAATCGAGGACCAGTGGACATATATGTTTAAGGTGAAGGGGAAAAGATTTAATAGGAATTAGAGCGGTAACTTTTTCACACAAAGGGTGGTGGGTGTATGGAACAAGCTGCCAGAGGAAGAAATTGAGGCTGGGACTATGCCAATGTTTAAGAAACAGTTAGACAGGTACATGGATAGGACAGATTTGGAGGGATATGGGCTAAACGCAGGTAGGTGGGACAAGCGTAGCTGGGAGAGGTTGATCAGTGTGAGCAAGTTGGGCCGAAGGGTCTGTTTCCACGCTGTATCACTCTATGAATCTATAACTCTACTAAAAAGATGTTATACACCTTTATAAGATCACCCCGCATCCACCTGCACACCAAGGAAAAGAGTCCCAGCCTACTCAACATCTCCCTATAGCTCTGACTCATGATTTGTAAATACATTTCTTGGCAATTTCCTTTTTCCTTTCTACTGTCATTTATTGACTGAAGAATTGGTTCAAACAGTAGCTATCTCGCAGTTGTTGGCAATTACCACCTTTGCATAATTCAAAGGCACAATTCAAATTATTTGAGAATTGATTATCTCAATACAATACGCTCCTGTTTATCGGGTATCCAGAAATCTCATGCCACTGACAAAAATGTCTAAGAATATTAAGCCTTTGACTTTAACCCACAAAGTACTATTGAACCTGATAAAATGATGTTAGAATCTGCACTGCTCTTTTAACATTTAGAATTACTATCATATGTTGAAAGAATGGAGCGGCTGGGCTTTTATACACTGGAATTTAGAAGGATGAGAGGGCGGCTTATTGAAACATATAAGATTATTACGGGATTGGACACGCTAGAGGCAGGAAACATGTTCCCGATGTTGGGGGAGTCCAGAACAAGGGGCCACAGTTTAAGAATAAGGGCTAGGCCATTTAGAACGGAGATGTGGAAAAACGTTTTCACCCAGAGAGTTGTGAATCTGTGGAATTCCCTGCCTCAGAAGGAGTGGAGGACAATTCTCTGGATGCTTTCAAGAGAGAGTTAGATAGAGCTCTTAAAGATAGTGGAGTCAAGGGATATGGGGAGAAGGCAGGAACTGGTTACTGATTGTGGATGATCAGCCATGATCACAGTGAATGGCGGCGCTGGCTCGAAGGGCCGAAAGGCCTACTCCTGCACCTATTGTCTATAATTATGTTATTTTACTTCAGAGTCACGTGAGTGACTACGTGAAGAAGAGCCCGTCCAGCCGCACACGCGTCATATCGTCAGACGCATAGGGTGAGTGCCGATGTGTTTGGAGTGAGCAGAGCTCCTCCAAACCGGTAAGTAAAAAACCTGAAGGTAAGTTTTTACTGACGTTTTTCAGTTTGATTTGAAAAGACTTGCAGTAATGAAAACACAAGTCATAATGAATAAAATGTGTAGAGGTGTACCGCAGAGTACTCAGACAGACCGCGGGTCTGTGAGTAGCGGGCGCCCTTTTTAAAAATTTTAAAATGGTTACCGTTTAATGCCATTAGAGCGCATAAGATATAGAGGTGGCCGTTAGAGAAGTCAGACCGGAGGATCCCCGATTCAGGTAACTAGTCGGTTATATTTAAAACCTAGTTACAAGGCAATGCAGGGAATGCCCGATTCAGGTAACTAGTTTGTTATATTTAAAACCTAGTTGCAGGGCAATGCAGGGAATGCCTGGGGAATGTCCAGGTTTACCGTTGGTCTAAAGGAGAGCCAGCATATGAAGTGCCAAGGGAAGGTCGGGGCTTAGTGTTGGCCTAGAGAAGGCCAGTGTATGAAGTGCCTGGGGAAGGTCCGGTTTAGCATTGTCCCTACAGGGCCAGTGCAGGGAGTGCCTGGTGGAGGTCCAGGTTTAGCGTTGGCCTAGAAGAGAGCCAGTGCATGGAGTACTTTAGAAGGTCTGGCTCAATGTTGGCCTAAGGGAGAGCCAGCGTAGGAAGTATTTGGGAAAGTCCGGTTCAGCGCTGGCCTACAGGTGAGCCAGTGTGAGCAAATGTTTGGTTAAAGGATGCGTTGGTCTACAGGAGAGCCGGCGCCAACTATATCTGGAAGTTAGCGTTGGCCTACAGGTGAGCCAGCGCCAGCAGCACCTGAAAGAGGGCTGCCTATGATGGGCCTACAGGAGAGCCCGCATGGAGAGCAACTGGAAGGGTTGCTATGCGTAGGCCTATGGGAGAGCCAGCGCTAGAGATACCTGAAGCAGGATGTAAATTCGCTCCTCCATGAGGAGGATTATTGCATACAAAGATTCAAGTAAATGGATCATATGAGGCCTAGAGCCCAATACAGAGCCAAAGGACCAGAGTTGGCACAATATATCAAAGTTGTGGTTCCAAAAAGATGAGGGAACCATTGGGAGATAAATAAACTATGTCAATAAAATACTTACTCTCCCAGCAGCTCCAGGTTCTAACCAGGTATGAGCTGTCTACAAATATAAACCCACAGTATTGAGCATGATAAGCAAGTCTCAGCGGGGGAGAGGGTATTGAAATTACTGGTCAGGCGTTAAGGCTTTTCTGACCAAAGGTTGGATGGAGAGCATGTGTTTATATCACAACAAGGTTGAATTAGCACTCATGTGTAGTGCGCACTTTCAAATAACTGTATTTATAAACTGCTATAAAACCTAATATATACCCTAAGTTTGGGGGCTCTGTGCACCATCTAATATTTAAATTGTCTATTAATCTGTTTTTAGAAAGATCTAGCCAAAAAAAGGTATGATCCTGTGTGATTAACAGATCAACTTAAGGCAGTTTTCCCTACCAATATGTGGTGACTGGGGATAGTAAAGTATCAATTTTGTTTTTCCCATATGTGCGTTATAGGCACACTCCTCCTGAGATATGTGGAAGTTATAATATTCCACTAAGATCAGGGGATAACAATTGCCATAGGCAAACCCTTGGGAGGAGGTCTGGTTCTGTAAGAAACATATTAAATGTTTTACACTTACAAGTTGGGGAAGATTACAATTCTTGCTACAAAATGGCAATTTGATATACTTTACAGTATTGTAGGGATTAGAATGTAGTTCTACCCATATTTGGTTTCTCTTACTAAGGTATTTGAAACCAGACACATATTTTCTCAAAATAAGAGAATATGTAGATTCAGACAAAACATGAAATATTGTGAAAAAGAGATGATTAAGAAGTCAGTTCACCATTACCATCAATTAATGCCAAATATGTTATGAGAGCAAATAAGGATGGTGGGTGTAGAATTATTCTAGATCTGACATTTTTTAAACTCTTTTTTGTACAGTATAAACAGTTGATAACATTTGTTAATGTTATGCAGCCAATTTCAATAATATGCATTTTACTATGTGACGGTGTATGGTAATAATAGATATTTTAAATTATCTGGATAAGCCAATTATGGCAATTTAAAGCATTGTATAAATGTTTTGTCTCAGCCTTGAGACTATTTGACAGGTTGTTGGATCTAATATTAGCTTTACTAAGAACTTAGTGCCATTTGGTAATGGTCTATTGCCATATTCTGATTGTCGGAAACATTCGGACTACAACAGAACCATGAGTGTTAGAATCAAGCTCACTTTGGAGATTTGTTAACCATCGAGATAAATCTAAACAGTTTCCAAACACAGTTATTGATTATTTGGGTTCCATTATTAAATGAGAACACATGATTGTGATCCGATTACGGATTAAGGCTGCATTTAAGTGGAAGTTGTATAAAGCTCATTATAGAGCATTAACTATTGTATAAAGGTCATTATAAAGCACTAATCCTCAATTAGGCATTTAATTGGAAGGTGTAATAAGCTCATTACAGAGCACCAACCCTCAATTAGGCAGGAAACAAGCCTACTTTACAAAATGTTTGCTTATTTTCAGCTGTAGAATTTAGACTGCTGCATTATCAGAGTTTACAGTAAGCATGGATAGAGGAATGGATAATACAATTTAGGGCAAGTTTGCCAGGCCATGTATTTGCCAGTTGCAGTTATTACTGGAATATTAATGAATCAGGAGTGTCTCAAATGCCTCCAGAGAGATTCTGGCTGAAAACCTTCCATTATGCTACACACTAATGGTAGTGCTCTAAGTTGAGGTCATACTTATAAGTATTTTCAGCTGTGGATGTACATGGAATATGGAGAAAGTACCTTTTGATCCAATAACAAGGGATCATTAATGAAAGTTTTAGGAACATTTATGATCTAAAGCTTATTGCTCTTATATGCAAAGTTTGCATGTTTAGATAGATTGACACTACGGAATAGAACGTATGTCAATCATTCGAGTGGTTGAAGTCAGTGTCTTGTAATAGACTGGCTAATGTGATCTGGATCTGGTGTTTACCAGAAATATTTGATTGGCAATCTACCTATGAGGTAGAGTCAATATAGTTGAAGACTCAAGGTCAGGTAAATCAATGATAATACAGAATGTATGTTGGATCGTGCGAAATTTAATAATATTGTTGCACGATTGATGACTTCTTTGTATCCAGATTTAACCACCAATTACCTAAATATATGTTATAGCGCCTGATAGTGGGGCAGTAGCGGTGGATGTTTCTCGCTGCATTGGGGTAAAATGTTTGTATACATTTTTTCCATTTGTTCTCATTTAACAGTATATACAGAAGAGCAAACAGGATTCCGTTTCGGGAGTATTGGTGGTACTAGATGGATCTATAAAATCATGGTATCCTCAGGTGTTTAAAATAATCACAAAGCCTCTTATGATTTCCAAACCGAATTAATCTGTTTGTGCACTCTATAACTGATTATTCACATCCTTTACATAATCGTATTGGTTTGTTGATTTACAGATTTTAAGGAGTGACATTTATTCGAAGAGGACTATCAGATTGTACTGTGGATATTATTGCAATCTGGAGGGATATTACCCAGAAGTAGTACATTTCTTACATAAGGAAATGGGATATGTTTTGCTTAAGCACAATATTACATATCACACTATAGACATATCAGTAGTGTTAGTGTTCTGTAAACTCTTTATTTTATTAGCAGTTAAGCTATAATGCTATGAATACTGCAAGGAGTGCCGTTACTGCATATCTATGGAGGAATCAGAATAAAAGGTTGGAGGGTTATACCCTTTGGTCTGAAGATTTATGAAAGGATTTTAATTCTAAACCTCTTAGACACATGTATAAAATAGTCTGGAATGTAAAAGATATGTTATATTGTTTTTTGTTAATAGACTCCTATTACAGTGCTGTCCTTGGCTTGAATTACCATTAAGGAAGTCAAGCTCAGGGGACGGGTTCAAGCACAGAGAGTGCAACTATTGCAGAAAGTATGAATAGACATGATGGAAAGAGCCACAGTTACTATTGTGTTCTCTGTCTATGAATTGCTTAAACAGAGTAGATGTGAAATCACAGGATGTAAGTTGGGGTTTCAGCATATCCTACGGATCCACGTCTATGTGTGGTATCACATTTACAATGTTAGATTAAGCTATCAGAACCTTAAAGAGGCTCAGTATGAGTATTTTATTAGCCATAAATAACTGCATTAAAAAGTGTCAGTTTAGACTATTTTAAAATGGCTGAAGCATGTGTTGCTTGATGCAGGTATGGATACTGACAAATTTAAATCTTATTTCACCAGGGCACCATCAAGTTTGACGGCCAAGGAATTGGATGTTCTAATAGAACATATCCTCGTGGCTGCAGGCATAAGTGAAAGAATTCACAAGTATTACCATAAGGAGATTATAATACCTGTGGTTATTTGGTGGTGTTATTTTTGGATTTAGTATTAAATATTCCTCTTGTGATAAAGGGGTTACTATTATGGTGATAAATTAACCATTAACTGGTTGCATCCATGTTGTGGTTGTGCATTGTTGATTGCTTTACTTATTTAGAGTCAATCAATGCAGTGAGCGCCTGGATATGAATCTACGGCGTGAAATCACAGAGCTTTGAAATCTTCACGTAGTCACTCACGTGACTCCGAAGTAAAATAGTAAGATTAAACGAGAACTTACCAGTTTGAAGTTTGATCTTTATTTTATGAGGAGTTACGTTGAGGGATTACGTGCCCTCCGCTCCCACCCTCATAAAAGATTGAGCTGGTAGTTCTAGTCTTTATGTATCTTACTATCATACTTCAGTAATTGTTGTCTGTGATTTCACTCCGCTGCTTTGAAGATTGACGCGTGTGCGGCTGGACGGGCTCTTCTTCACGTAATCCCTCAACGTAACTCCTCATAAAATAAAGATCAAACTTCAAACTGGTAAACTCTCATTTAATCTTACTATTTTAGCTTAATTGGTAGCCCAGGCCTTGTGAACATCCATGTCAGAGGCTCTATGACATAAAGTAAACTCTAAACATAAAGTCATAGAGTGATACAGTGTGGAACCAGGTCCTTCGGCCTAACTTATACACCTCAATCTGATCACCCCTCATCCTCCTACACTCCAAGTAACAGAGTGCCAGCCCACTTAACTTCTCCCTATAACTCAGGCCTTCTAGCACTAGCAACATCCTTGTAAATCTTCTCTGTACCCTTTCCAGCTTGACAACATCTTTTCTATAACATGGTGCCCAGAACTGAACACAATACTCTAAATGCGGCCTCACCAACGTCTTATAGAACTGCAATATGACCTCCCAAATTCTATACTCAATACTCTGACTGATTGAAGGCCAATGTGCCAAACACTTTTTTGACCACCCTATCTACCTTTGACACTGCCTTGAAGGAACCATGCACCTGCACTCCTAGATCCCTCTGCTCTACAACACTCCCCAAAGCCCTACCATTCTTTGTGTAGGTCCTGACCATATTAAACTTCCCAAAATCCAACACCTCACATTTCTCTACATTAAATTCCATCAACCTTTCCTCAGCCCACCTGGCCAATCGATGAAGATCCTGCTGCAATTTTTCACAACCATCTCCACTATCTGCAAAACCACCCACTTTTGTATCATCTGCAAACTTCCTAATCTTGCCGTGTGTGTTCTTATCCAAATCATTGATGTAAATCCCCCGGTCGCCTCAACTTTGCAGTTTGGCTGCCTGACCGCAGGAGAAGAACAAAGGACAGGGAAGAGATAAGACTTTTGCCTTCCATCACAGTGAGGAGGTGTTTGGAGATTCACTGTGATGGATGTTTATGTGGAACTGTGTTAATTGTGCGTTGTTTTTTTTGTTGCTGTTGTGACTCAGGAACGAAATTTAGTTCAAACCAGTTTGAATGACAATAAAGGGCAATTGAATTGAATTGAATTGAATTGAACCAGTAACGGGCCCAGCACAGAACCCTGAGGCACGCCACTAGTCACAGGCCTCTAGTCCGAGAAGTAACCTTCCACCATCACCCGCTGCTTCCTTCCATGGAGCCAATTTTCTATCCATTCAGCTATCTCTCCTTGGATCCCATACGATCTAACCTTCCAGAGCAGCCTACCATGCAGAACCTTGTCGAATGCTTTGCTGAAGTTCATATATACAACCTCTACAGTTCTGCCCTCATCGACCTTTTTGGTCACGTCTTAAAAATCTCAATCAGATTTGTGAGACACGACCTCCCACGTACAAACTCATGCTGACTATCCCTAATCAGGCCTTGTATATCCTATCCCTCAGAATACTCTCTAGTAACTTTCCAACTACAGATGTTAAGCTCACTGGACTATAGTTCCCAGCATTTTCCCTGCAGCCCTTCTTGAATAGAGGAACAACATTTGCCACCCTCCAGTCTTCTGGCACCTCTCCTGTATTTAAAGAGGACTCGTAAATTTCAACCAGGGCTATCGCAATTTCCTCTCTGGTTTCCCACAATGTCCTCAGATATATCTGATCAGGCCCTGGAGATTTGTCTACCTTCATACACGATAGTACCTTCAGCACCTCTTCAACCGTAACACTGATCTGAGTGGTAACTTTTTAATGCAGAGGATGGCAGGTGTATGGAACGAGCTGCTGGAGGAGGTAGTTGAGGCAGGAACAGTTGCAACATTTAAGAAACACTAGACTAAGTGGGCCCAGTCACACGGGAGGCCTGGTCCCCCAATGCAACCCATTCCCCAATGCAAAATTCCACCACTCACCCGTTCCCCAAATGCAAACCGTTCCCCCAATGCAATATTCTAAGGGGGTTGTGGAGGCGGATTGTGGGGGTGGGGGAGTGGTGGGGGCGGGGGGGTTGTGGAGGTGGGGGATTGTGAAGGCAGGAAGGTGTGTGGGCGAGGGGTTGTAGAGGCAGGGAGCGGTGTGGAGGCGGGGGGTGGTGTGGGCGTTGTGGGGGGGTATTGTGGGAGGAGGGGGGTGTGTGGGTGGGGTGTTGTGGGGAGGAGAGGGGTGCATGGGTGGGGGCGGAGTTGTGGGAGGAGAGGGGTGTGTGGGCGGGGGGGAGGAGGGGAGTGAGCTTGGAAAATAGACGGGGTAAGAGCCATGGGGGAGAGGGCGGTATCACGGGGAGGAGCCAGCAAGGGGGACCAGAGGGGTAGTGGCTGGAATTGGTGGTGCGATGGGGACTCACAGCGAGCGCTGGGCGCTGGTCGCTCTCCTCAGAGTCTCCGCTTTCCATTTGGCGACATCGGTGACTCCGGGCTGGGCTGGGTGTCCCACGCTGGGCTGGGCTGGGTCTCCGGGCTGGGCTGGGCTGGGCAGGGTCTCCGACGCTGAGCTGCTTGGGGCGGGGCTGCTTGGGGTCCCTACGAAAATTGTGTCCAGTTTGAAAACTCCGCCGGCCATCCTCAGCTCCATTAAAGACGCGATGGCGCAGGAAGGGGCGGACCGTCCCGGTGAGTGACAGGGGAAGTGACTAATCCACGCATCGCTGAACGGCAAGAGAAGAGATCGATCTGCGCACGCGCTGGTTTAAAAGATTTTTTAAACCTCCCTAACTTTTATGACATTCAACCGATCGGAACAAAACTTGGTGCAATCGCAGCATGGGAGAACGGTGGGTGAACTGGCGAAAAATCGTAGCGCTATCACGAACCGTTTTTGCACAAATAGAAAGACCGCAGAAACCAGAAGATAACAAGATCAGAGATAGATAGATAGATAGATAGATAGATAGATAGATAGATAGATAGATAGATAGATAGATAGATAGATAGATAGATAGATAGATAGATAGATAGATAGATAGATAGATAGATAGATAGATAGATATAGACAGGGACATGGATATGACAGGTTTATGGGGGTACGGGCCAAATGCAGGCATGTGGGACTAGTGTAGCTGGGACATGTTGGCCGGTGTGGCCAAATTGGGCTGATGGGCCTGTTTCCACACTGTAAGACTCCATGACTCCCTTACTTTACAGGACAGTGAAGTCGGTTGGTGTGAGGTGGTGAGAATTGGAGGATTTGGAGTCAGTTTTAAATGTGCCATGGGGCATTCTCTTCAATGGTAAAAAAAAAAGCCTGCTTACCTACACTCTTATAAAACTGGAATTGAGGAAGATGACCTCCAGCTGCATAAAGGGAAAATAATATTTATATATATTAAAAATAATATATATATTGCATTTTGGTGACTGGCAAGTTAGTATTCCAGCCCTGAATTCTGACCATGTTAGTTGTAAATAGCAACCTCTGGGGAGCACAGGATTGCACAACCATTCCTGTCTGACATTCTGAAGGTGAAAGACAATCTGCTTTAGGTTATCCCTCTATTGTTTAATTACACAAGAACAAACAGGATGCTGTTCCTGATCCTGGTTGCAAACGTAAATCCATGTTGAGTCATTTGCTTTTGACCAGAATGTCGAGTGGATTTTAATACTATTAATCTAGATTGTTTGCAATAGGTGTCAAAAATAAAACCACAATTAGTGATGAGCAGAGGTATTGGTTTGGATTGTACATTTCAATGTTAACCTGTTATGAATTGCCCCATCGAAACATTCCAGTGTAGCTGCTGGAGTGCTGTAGATAGACATCGGCTATGGGGCTGTAATGACCCTCTTGTTGATGATGGCCGTCCACTTTAACTTGGTTCATCGGCTGCATATTTTCCAAATACAAAATGCATCAGCTGATGGTTCCTCTGAGGCCATTTTAGGCTGTACGCTATTCAAGAAGAATATGAGGTACACTTTGTGTGAACTTTGAGTTCTCCAATTTTAGATAACCAACCTAGACGTTGGTAACTAAGACGTTGACAAGGCTGCATTTAGAGTGTTGTGTTCAGTTCTGGGCACCATGTTATAGGAAAGTTGGTGTCAAGCTGGAAAGGGTTCAGTGCAGATTTACGAGGATGTTACCCGGACTCGAGGGTCTGAGTTATAGGGAGAGGTTGAGTAGTCTTGGACTCTGTTTGGACCGCAGGAGGATGAGGGGTGATCTTATATAGGTGTATACAATTATAAGAGGAATAGATCGGGTAGATGTACAGAGTCTCAGGCTCAGAGTAGGTGAATCAAGGACCAGAGGACATAGGTTTAAGGTGAAGAGGAAAAGATTTAATAAGAATGTGAGGGGAAACTTTTTCACACGAAGGGTTGTGGGTGTATGGAACAAGCTGCCAGAGTAGGTGGTTGAGGCGGGGACTATTGCAATGTTTAAGAAACAGTTAGCCAGGTACATGGACAGGACAGGTTTGGAGGGATATGGGCAAAATGCAGGCAGGTGGGACAATTGTGGCTGGGTAATGTTGGCCGGTCTGGGCAATTTGGGCTGAAGGGCCTGTTTCCACGCTGTACCACTCTATGACTCTATAACCTTTCAAACAACAACCCACCGACTCCTTCCCCCTTTATCCCTTCCTCTCTTCCCTGTGCCCCACCTGCACTTGAATCTATTTCTCCCCTTCCCTCCCTCCCCTCCCTCTCCCTGTCCCCTTCCACCTGCAATCCTTCCTCTGACATCGTAATTTGTACGTCTTCTATCCTTTACTCACACTTTGTCAATTAATCTCTGGCCTTTCTCCGATCATCTGCCTATAACTGCCCCCCACCCCCCCCCCCCCTGCCCCAACCTGTATCCATCTATCACTGTTAAACTTTCTATCGTCCCCATCTCTCTTCCAGCTTTCTCTCCCCCTCCAACACAATCAGTCTGAAGAAAGACCCGACCCAAAACATCATTACACGAGAACAAACAGGATGCTGTTCTTGATCCTGGTTGCAAACGTAAATCCATGTTGAGTCATTTGATTTTGACCAGAATGTCGAGTGGATTTTAACACCATTAATCTAGATTGTTTGCAATAGGTGTCAAAAATAAAAAGCACAATTAGTGATGAGCAGAGGTATTGGTTTGGATTGAGGATTTCAATGTTAACCTGTTATGAATTGCCGCATCGAGAAATTCCAGTGTAGCTGCTGGAGTGCAGTAGATATACACCGGCTATGGGGCTGTAATGACCCTCTTGTTGATGATGGCCGTCCACTTTAACTTGCTTCATCGGCTGCAGATTTTCCAAATACAAAATGCATCAGCTGATGGTTCCTCTGAGGCCATGTTAGGCTGTACGCTATCCAAGAAGAATATGAGGTGAACTTTGTGTGAAGTTTGAGTTCTCCAAGTTTAGGTAACTAACCTAAGACGTTGGTAATTAAGACGTTGACAAGGCTGCATTTAGTGTTGTGTTCAGTTCTGGGCACCATGTTATAGGAAAGTTGGTGTCAAGCAGGAAAGATTGCAGAGCAGATTTACGAGGATGTTGCCCGGACTGGAAGGTCTGAGTTATAGGGAGAGCTTTCTCTCCCCCCCGTTCCTCCAACAAAATCAGTCTGAAGAAGGGTCCCGACACAAATCATCACCTGTCCACATTCTCCAGAGATGTTCCCTGGCCTGCTGAGTAACTCCAGCACTTTGTGTCTATTCATCCCCAAGGCATGGTTGACTAATTGCCCCCTGTTACGTTTGCAACTCTGATGGCACGTGGGTGCCCAACATCAAGGAGGATCACACCTGCAGTGAGTACAGTGCCAGGTAGCACTGGGGGAAGCTTCCAATGCTGCCGCAAACATGGTTGATGGGGCAGCTTGCACGTAAGCACAAGGATCCATAACCGCCCTCCCCCCCACATTACATTCTGCAGCACCAGGGGACCAGACATCTTTGACCACTGCTATTTCACCATCAAAGATGCCTATGGCTCCATCCCTCGCCCTCACTTTCGGAAATCCGACCACTTATTGTGCTCCTTCCTCCAGTGTGTTGGCAGCAACTGAAGAGCGCAGCCCAGGGGTGAGTGTTGTACACAGCTGGTCAGGGGAGGCAGGGGAATGACTCTGGAATTGCTAGGAGTTGGTAAACTGGGCAACATTCAAGGTCTCCACAACGAATACGTCACGGCTGTTCCTGGCTTCACAACGAACTGTGCGCAGGAGTGTGCTCCCTCGAAAACCATACAAGTGTTCCTCAACCAGAAGCCTTGGATGAACCAGGAGGCCCACAATCTTTTGAAGATCAGATCTCGCGCATTTAAGTCTGGTGATGTAAATACATATAATGTGCTTTCTCCGGCCCCCATAGCCCCCAATGGTATTGCAATCTCAGTCAACACAGCCCACAGTAGAAGATACTTCAGGGACGATAGCCCTCAGTAAGCATATAGACCTAATGATATACCTGGTCGCATTCTCAAAACCTGTTCTGACCACCTGGCTGGAGTCAATTGTGGATGCGATCTCAATGGCTCTCTGTTCTGCACTGGACCACTTGGACAATAACTACTCATACGTCAGGCTGTTGTTCATAGACTACAGCTCAGCATTGATCACCATCATCACCTGTAAACTTGTTACCAACCTCAGGGAACTCAGTCTCTGCGAGTTTGGCCGCACTCGTTTCACTCCTGCTATTGGGAAGATGGTATAGGAGTATGAAAATCTGTGACTTCCAGGTTCAGGGACAACTTCTTCCCAATAGCCATCAGGCTATTAAACTCCGCAAACACCAACTTAGCTTTGAACTCTGATCCATCTTGCTTGTACTAGTGACTGGCCTTTTGTCATTTTGCATTTATTGATGTGTAGGAGGGAGATCGATTGAGAATTATGTTATCTATTGAATACTGTGTTTACAAATGTGGTGCTGCAAGTTAGAATGTCACTGTTCCATTTGGGTGCATATTACAATTAAACACTTGACTCTTGACAACGTCCCAGTTCTTAAATGCTCTTCCCTGACTAATGGAAGCTACTATTTTGTATACCTTCCTCATCTTCTTTTCAACCTGTGCTGCCATTACTTTCAGGGATCCTTAGACATACACTATGTTGCTCAATACTCCATAGAACGTTATCATTCTTGGGAAGAAAGGAAGTCTTTACTTCCTCAGAAGGTGAAGGAGATTTAGCATGTCTTCAATGACTCATACCACTTTATACAGATGCAGCATGCAGACACCCTAGCCGGATGCATCACTACTTGGCAGGCAGGTGTTCTGCCCACAACCCCACAGAGGTTGGTGTGGCCAACATGCTTCACAGCGGACAGTCCACCTCTCCTGATCCCCGTCTCCTTCTCAGAGGAAGCTATCAGGTGGCTCACACCAAGTTTGAGTTTGAGTTTCACCGAGGTACAGTGAAAAGCTTTTGCTGCGTGCTAACCAGTCAGCAGAAAGACAACACATGATTACAATTGAGCCATTCACAGTGCACACACTCCAAAGATGTACAGGTTTGTAGATTAATTGTTTCCGAAAATTTGCAAATCGTCCTTGGTGTGTTGGATAGTGCTAGTGTACCGGGTGATCGCTGGTTCGCGCGGACTTGATGGGTCAAAGGACCTGTTTCCGCGTTGTATATCGAAAGCCTAACGTCTAAAAGTAAAGCATAGGAGGCTGCAGAGCAAGTGCTAGTGAATGGAAGTAGTACAGATGGTCAGCATAGAATTACTGGTCTGAAGGACCCATTTCTATGCTGTATGTATCTATACAGGAATAGATAAAGGAAAAAGCCACAGTGTCCCACTTGTGAATTGAGGACTCTTAACACCATTAATTTACAGAGGGATCTTGGGGTGCAAATCAATTGCTCCCTGAAAATACCGCTGTAAGTCGATAAAGAGGTAAAGTTGGCATGTGATATGCACGACCTTCACTGTGAATAGTAGGGCCCTGGAGAGTTTGTAGGCTAGATGGGATCCATGAGTACAAGTACATATTTCCCTGAAAGTGTTGTGAACTATTGTCCAATATTATACCTGGAGAATTATGTTCAGTTTTCGTGCTCTGATACAGGAAAGATGTCATTAAGTTGGAAAGAGTGCAGAGAAGATTTACAAGGATGTTGCCAGACTTGAAGACCTGAACTATAGGTTGGGCAGGCTAGGATCTGAGGAGGGATCGCATAATGTGTAAAATCATGGGGAGAACAGATAAGATGAATACTCCAGGACAAGGGAATCAGTAACTTGGATTGGCTTCTGGTAAAAGGGGAAACATTTAATAGAAAAGTAAGAGGCAAATTTGTCACACAGAGGGTGGTGAATGTATGGAATGTGCTGCCAATAGGAAGTATTTGAGGCAAGTACGATAACAAAATTTCAGCATTTGGACAGGTGCGTGGAGAGGACAGGTTTAGAAGAATAGAGTTCAAATGTGTGCAAACGCAATGCGTTTAGATGGGCATGTTAGTGAACATGGATGAGTTTCTGTGCTGCATGACTCGATGAGAGACAGTGAAGCAGCACAGGCTCACTAACATCTGAGGGCTTGGTAAGACACCTTGATCGGCCTGGATGAGTTGAGCCAAGGGTCTGTTTCCAGGTTATAGGACCTTATGACTCAGTGCTAGTGGGCTGGGCATGTCAGTGCTGAAGATGAGCCAATGCATTCTCATCCATGCTCAGCCAGGCGTACTGAATAGATGAACATCTTAGCTCTCCTGAGATCTCCAACATCTCAGAAGCCAGTCTTCAACCAATACACTCCACGTGTCAAGAAACAGCTGTGAGCACTGGATACAGCAGAGACTGTGAAATTAGAGAGTATCCCAGCTGTTGTACAGAAGATATGTGCTCCAGAACTAGACGTACCTCCATCTAGGCAATTCATTTAGTTACAACCTAAATGATAGTAATACAAGTCTGTTGGTCCTGAACTTCATGGTGGTTCTGAACTTTAATCAGCTGGCTCTTAAATAACTCCCACATATCAGATGTAAAACTTATCTAATAACAATTCCTCCCAGTGTACCTTCCAGAACTCCTGCCTAACAACATGTTTAAGAAGGAACTGCAGATGGTGGAAAATCAAAGGTAGACAAAAATGCTGGAGAAACTCACTGGGTGAGGCAGCATCTATGGAGCGAAGGAAATAGGCAACGTTGCCTATTTCCTTCGCTCCATAGATGCTGCCTCACCCGCTGAGTTTCTCCAGCATTTTTGTCTACTGCCTAATAACATTGTAGTTTGCCTTAATCCAATTTAGCATCTTCCCACAAGTTCCAGCCTTCTCCCTATTCAAAGCTATCTTAAAACTTAGTGAAGAAAGAACACAGAGTGTTGGAGTAACTCAACGGGTCAGGCAGCATCCCTGGAGAACATGGATAGGTGATATTTTGGGTCGGGACCCTTCTTCAGACTGATTGTGGGGAAGGTGTTGGGGGGGGGGGGGGGGAGGGGGAAGAAAGCTCTTTTCGAGTTATGATTACCTGCGCAATGAATCTGCACTGAGTTACTTCATTTCTTCAAAATTGAGACCAATGTTGTACACTATATCACCACATTTGATATCATGGACAGTGAGGAAGCGTATCTAAGTTATAGAAGGACATCATTAAGTTGGAAAGGGTGCAGAAGAGATTCACCAGGATGTTAGCTGCGCTTGTGGACTTGAGTAATAGAGAGATATCACAGAGGCTGGGTCTTTTTTCTTGGGCGTGTAGGAGACTAAAGGGTGATTTTATTTAGGTGTAAAAGATCATGAGGGCCATGGATAAAATGCATGATCAGTCCCAGTCGGGGATTTTTCCCAGTCGGGGATTCTAAAACTAGAGTGGGACTAATAGGGCATAGGACTATTAGGTGGTGTGATGGTAGAGCTACTGCCTTATAGCGCCAGAGACCCGGGTTCGATCCTGACTACGGGTGCTGTCTGTACGGAATTTGTACGTTCTCCCCGTGACCTGCGTGGGTTTACACCAGGATCTTTCGGTTTCCTCCCACACTCCTAAGACGTTCAGGTTTGTAGGTTAATTGGCTTGGTATAAATGCATAAATGTAAAAAAAATGTTGGCAAATTTAATCTAATTTAGCATCCAATTTGTGGAAATAGCTTGAAGACCGTAGGATCAAATCAGTCCGGATATTTGCAGTTCCAGAGTATATGTTTCAGGTTTAGGTTTTGTGGTAATAACCTGCGCAGTGATACATTTTTGTCTGTCGTTCTCACAATTTGCCTCACAAATAGCTTGAAATTAGGAAATAATTTGTCAACCTGTCAGTTACTTTCTGATTGTTATTTCTTTTATCTTTTACTTTCTTCTTGAATAAATAAACCACAAAATTTCTACTCCTGTTTAACAAACAGTTTTTGCCACACACACATACTCCTTAAATCAGATCTCAGGAGTGTTTTGATGTTGACACTTGAGGGTAAAACAAATTCTATCTTGGTGAGCTCCTCCCGACAGTCACTTACAATCTGGTCACGTGCCGAATTTTCCTGTATAAAAGACTGAGCCACAGGTGAACAGCCACCTACGAGGGGCTCGGCAGCTCAGACCGAGTTCTAACCAAGATGGGAACCAGTGGGACTCCATCAGTATGGATCCTCATACTGATTATTTCATCCTCGTCTGGTTTAAGCAGCTCGGAATGTAAGCATGTTCATTTCATAACTTTTTTTTTGATAATTTTAAAATCCAATTTGTCAATGCAGTCCATGTTTTTACAAGTAGTTACAAGGAGACACAGAGACTGCAGATGCTGGAATCTTGCACAAAAAATAAACTGCTCAAGGAACAGAACAAGTCAGGCAGCATCTGTGGAGGGAAATAGACATCAGGGTCAGACTAGTCTATTGCCCTTCTTCAGACTAGTCTATTGGCCTCAACAATGTGCTTGGTGCATGACTCTTGTTGCAAGGTTGTGTTAACTGAGACACAGAAACACATGCTGAAAATTATGTACCAATCCATTGCAGTGAAAGTATTTTCAATGTACATGAAGCCAATGTTCTTTTAAATAATTGGTTTGTTGATCATTCTAGAAAAAAATTACTTGATTATTCTTGAATATTAACTTGATTTTTAATTTGAAATTATTTGATGATTTTTGTTCTTTCTCAAAATTCTTTAGACATTTTATATTTATATTTTATATTTATATTTTTATTTTTATATTTAACAATGCTAATTAAAAATAACATTCTCTGCAATTCAATGATTCTTTAATGTCACATATACTGAGGTAACAATTAAATTCTTTTTTTTGCATATAGTAATCTTAGATGAATACAAAGTGTATAGAAACAGTATGTTGAGACGATAGACAAGAGTCACCAGGTTTTGGGACCATTTTCAAAGTCCAAGTTGCTATAAGTACAGCTGGCCATTGAGGCCCATTGCCCTGGCAGTGTTGTAGGGTCGGCTTGGCCAGGGGAAGTTGCAAGCTTCCTCCACCACTACAGCTACAGGTCTTTTCAATCTTTTCTCATAACTTAACAACATTGTTTTCAACATTTTCCCATAAATGAATGACTATTCCAATGTGCCAGTTGTTAGAGGCACACGCTAGAGGCAGAAAACATGTTCCCGATGTTTGGGGAGTCCAGAACCAGGGGCCACAGTTTAAGAATGAGGGGTAGGACATTTAGAATGGAGATGAGGAAAAACTTTTTCACCCAGAGAGTTGTGAATCTGTGGAATTCTCTGCCTCAGAATGTAGTGGAGGCCAATTCTCTGGATGCTTTCAAGAGAGAGTTAGATACTTCCATCTGACGTGGTCTGCAATTATAGAATTATTACAAATATAGGGTGCAAAGCTACCTTAAAAAAAGAAACTGAGGTCAGGTAAAGGGTGATGATAGTTGGAAAGTTGGTATGTCCCATTTGCGTAAAGCTCATAAAAACTATTTGTTTTTCTCTTTCTCCTCTTTCTCTTTCTCCTTCTTTTCTATGGTCTATTTCTTAACTCTTTTTCTTTTGTTTTTAATTTTGTTCTTATAGGGTCTTCGTTCTGTCTTGTTGTCACACTTTCTACACTTTTCACTTTCTTCTTTCTTTCAATCTTATCCTTTCCTTTTACTAGTGTAAAAAACAAACGGAGTACATACATAGATAGAACTCATAAAGATAGCGGAGTCAGGGGATATGGTGAGAAGGCAGGAACGGGGTACTGAATGTGGACGATCAGCCACGATCACATTGAATGGCAGTGCTGGCTCGAAGGGCCGAAAGGCCTACTCCTGCACCTATTGCCTATTGTTGGCTTTGTTGCTGATATATTAGCATCATAAAGTTAGAAAATGCTGGAACACACATCAAATATGTAAATGCGCTTTCCTCGAGATTGGAAAAGTTAAATAATGAATAAATAAACTTGAGATAACCCTGGCAAATTGCTGCCGAGCATCTTGTGGGTGGTTTTCAA
The DNA here is from genome assembly GCA_038087875.1 of Malacoraja senta. NCBI lineage: Eukaryota > Metazoa > Chordata > Chondrichthyes > Rajiformes > Rajidae > Malacoraja > Malacoraja senta. The sequence goes on along the minus strand of CM075979.1, from coordinate 39,951,060 downwards.
TATAGTCACAGTGCTTTGGCAGTGGAGAGAGTCAGTGGTTGTGGTGGTGAACAGTCCTGGCTGTCTTGTCCTGGCTGCTTTTGAGAGTTAATTGAGCTACCCAGGCAAATGGAAGGCATTTAAAGACAGCATGGATGAACTACAAAAAATGTTCATCCCAGTTTGGCAAAAGAATAAATCAGGGAAGGTAGTGCATCCGTGGATAACAAGGGAAATCAGGGATAGTATCAAAGCAAAAGATGATGCGTACAAATTAGCCAGAAAAAGCAGCATACCAGAGGACTGGGAGAAATTCAGAGACCTGCAGAGGAGGACAAAGGGCTTAATTAGGAAAGGGAAAATAGATTATGAAAGGAAACTGGCAGGGAACATAAAAACTGACTGCAAAAGTTTTTATAGATATGTGAAGAGAAAGAGATTAGTTAAAACAAATGTAGGTCCCTTGCAGTCAGAAACAGGTGAATTGATCATGGGGAACAAGGATATGGCGGACCAATTGAATAACTACTTTGGTTCCGTCTTCACTAAGGAAGACATAAATATTCTGCCGGAAATAGCAGGGGGCCGCGGGTCAAAGGAGATGGAGGAACTGAGTGAAATCCAGGTTAGTCAGGAAGTGGTGTTGGGTAAATTGAATGGATTAAAGGCCGATAAATCACCAGGGCCAGATAGGCTGCATCCCAGAGTACTTAAGGAAGTAGCTCCAGAAATAGTGGATGCATTAGTGATAATTTTTCAAAACTCTTTAGATTCTGGAGTAGTTCCTGAGGATTGGAGGGTAGCAAACGTAACCCCACTTTTTAAGAAGGGAGGGAGAGAGAAAACGGGGAATTACAGACCAGTTAGTCTAACATCGGTAGTGGGGAAACTGCTAGAGTCAGTTATTAAAGATGGGATAGCAGCACATTTGGAGAGTGGTGAAATCATTGGACAAAGTCAGCATGGATTTACGAAAGGTAAATCGTGTCTGACGAATCTTATAGAATTTTTCGAGGATGTAACTAGTAGAGTGGATAGGGGAGAACCAGTGGATGTGTTGTATCTGGACTTTCAGAAGGCTTTCGACAAGGTACCACATAAGAGATTAGGATACAAACTTAAATCACATTGGGGGTTCAGTATTGATGTGGATAGAGAACTGGCTGGCAAACAGGAAGCAAAGAGTAGGAGTAAACGGGTCCTTTTCACAATGGCAGGCAGTGACTAGTGGGGTACCGCAAGGCTCAGTGCTGGGACCCCAGCTATTTACAATTTATACTAATGATCTGGACGAGGGAATTGAAAGCAACATCTCCAAGTTTGCGGATGACACTAAGCTGGGGGGCAGTGTTAGCTGTGAGGAGGATGCTAGGAGACTGCAAGGTGACTGGATAGGCTGGGTGAGTGGGCAAATGTTTGGCAGATGCAGTGTAATGTGGATAAATGTGAGGTTATCCACTTTGGTGGCAAAAACGGGAAGGCAGACTATTATCTAAATGGTGGCCGATTAGGAAATGGGGAGATGCAGCGAGACCTGGATGTCATGGTACACCAGTCATTGAAAGTAGGCATGCAGGTGCAGCAGGCAGTGAAGAAAGCGAATGGTATGTTGGCCTTCATAGCAAGAGGATTTGAGTATAGGAGCAGGGAGGTTCTACTGCAGTTGTACAGGGTCTTGGTGAGACCACACCTGGAGTATTGCGTACAGTTTTGGTCTCCAAATCTGAGGAAGGACATTATAGCCATAGAGGGAGTGCAGAGAAGGTTCACCAGACTGATTCCTGGGATGTCAGGACTTTCATATGAAGAAAGACTGGATAGACTTGGCTTATACTCACTAGAATTTAGGAGATTGAGAGGGGATCTTATAGAAACGTACAAAATTCTTATGGGGTTGGACAGGCTAGATGCAGGAAGATTATTCCCTATGTTGGGGAAGTCCAGGAGAAGGGGTCACAGCTTAAGGATAAGGGGGAAATCCTTTAAGACCGAGATGAGGAAAAACTTTTTCACACAGAGAGTGGTGAATCTCTGGAACTCTCTGCCACAGAGGGTAGTTGAGGCCAGTTCATTGGCTATATTTAAGAGGGAGTTAGATGTGGCCCTTGTGGCTAAGGGGATCAGGGGGTGTGGAGAGAAGGCAGGTACGGGATACTGAGTTGGATGATCAGCCATGATCATATTGAATGGCGGTGCAGGCTCGAAGGGCCGAATGGCCTACTCCTGCACCTATTTTCTATGTATCTATGTATGTAAATGGAGAGAGTTCCGTCACACTCTTGACTTGTACAGTAGCTTGTAACAAATGAAAAGGTGTTGAGCAGTGCTAATACTAATATGCAAGGCTAGTTTGGGATTGAGGAGGAGATGTTACGGCTCTTGAACAGCATTAATGTGGATAAATCCCAGGGACCTGATGGGATTTATCTCAGGTTATTGAGAGAGGCAAGAGAGGAGATGATGCGAACATTCACAAAGATCTTGGAGTCTTCTCTAGCTATAGGCGAGGTCCCGAACGACGGGAGGGTGGCTAATGTTGTTCCTTTATTAAGAAGGGAAGTAGAGAGAATCCAGGGAATTATCGGCCAGTGAGCCTCAGTGGTAGGGAAACTATTGGAGAGGATTCTTTGGAATGGGATTCACTCTCATTTGGAATAGACTGGGTTAATTATGGACAGTCCGCATGACTTTGTACACGGCAGGTCATGTCATACTAACTTGATCGAGTTTTCTGAGGGTGATCAAGAACATCAATGAGTGGAGGGCAGTGGATGTTGCCTCCATGGATTTTAGTGAGGCATTTGATAAAGTCCCCCATCGGAGGTTGATCCAGAAGATTAAGATGCACGTGATTATTCGTGACTTGGTCAGATGGATTCGGAACTGTCTTACTGCATTATTTACGCATCACGTGATGCGCGCATGGTGTGCATTATGCGTGCATGGCGCGTGGTGAGGCGTGGTGGCGTAGGCAGTGAAGCGCGGTCGTGTCAAATGGGACAGGCCCTTAAGTGCATTTTATGACTGCTCCAATTGTATTTCTGGTCAGGGGAGTTTTGTAAAATGTTGGAAGTAGTGGATTCAACATGACCCTACCCTTTCATTGTACATGCCCATCAGGCCAGGAGATCCACCATGGTTCTGTAAGGAACGTATAGCTTAGCAGGAGCAGTATATTAAAGAATTATGTATAAAACTCGTGAAGTTCTGACCAGACGCTAAATAACAGAAAACAATGTACGATGGACAGAGCTAAATGACTTCGAGCCAACAGATTAGGTCAAACAGAAACAAAAGAGTCTGCTAATGCTAGAATCTTGAGCAAAATATCGTGATGGAGGAACTCATGGGGGCAGGTAGCATCAAACCACAGATTAGATGAAATCACAGCAGGAGGAAACTTCAAACATTCAGATCTTCAATATGGGTGCAATCTAGCATTGGAGAAAAGAAAGGACTCAAGCTTTTCCAATATCTTCAACCGAGCCACAAGTGGATAAATCAATGCACTATCTATGTTGTACTTACATATGGCTTGATTGTACTTGATGTATAGTATGATTCAATCAGATAACACACAAGAATAAACCAACACCAATATTTTGTCACCCAATAGTTGGATAGATTAGGAGAGAGATACGTAAATACTTTTTCAGCTAAAGGAAATGCAGATCAAAAGAAGGAAAGTTGGGATTAGTCTCAAATGGTTCATTTTTGGTTAGAATCAACATGATGGACCGAATGGCCGCTTTCTTTGCCATTTTCTATATTTCTGCGATGTTTTGATGTTGTACTTCTAACTAATTACTGTTTAATAACTTGCAGCAGTTTTAATTTTTGTACTTTTCTCTAATTAGTTTATTTTAAATATATAATCATTCTTGTGTTTTTGGATAAAGCTGAATCGACATCGGTGAACAAGAGGGTGGTGCTGCTTCCTGGAATAACATCGGCTCCAGTTTTTACAAGTAACTACACAAAATAATTAAGAGAAAATGTTTCCAGTGTAAGACTTCATTTGCTGGCAAAGATCCAGAGTCAGGACACTAAAATGCTTCAAATAGAAAATCGGGGTTGATGAACAAGTTGTGACAGGACAAAATCACATTCTTGTTAAAATCAACAGAGTTTAGAAGAGAAGATTAAAGCAAATCACAGATTGCAGTTTCCAGATGTGAGCGGGGAACTTGTGTGATAAATCTTAGCTTTAACATCGTGAGGACTAGGGTGGAAAATTTTTTAGTATGACATATGAAGCTTATGAGGTACGAAGGAAAATCATTTGGAAGATTAATGATTGAAAACAAAAACTCCAAAGGGATATAATAAATATTATATCAGAAAAATGTTGCACCATTTTTTTTCCAATTGTCATTGAATGTGACCAATACTAACAGTACCTTTCCAAGAACAGGAATGGTAATCTCTACCTGAATTAATTTCTCTTTTGGAGAGAGAAGAATTATCATGTTGAGTAACCATCTAGTTAGGAAAGGGAATTCTGAATTCTCATTGTGCAAGAGGTGAGACAATGTAGTGCAAGTTCTCTGGAGATGGTAATGCATTACACTTGGGAGCAGATAGAGGGGGAAGAACAATGGAGGACCCGGCGTGGTGGGAACACCATGAGAGAGGAGTGGGGAGAACAGTGGGGGTGGGGCAAACAAAGAACAATGAGGACCCCGTGTGGGGGGGAACTGTTGGAGGGGGGGGGGATGGAGAACAAAACGGGGAGCTGGCGTGCTTTGTAACTTTGTCAGCGCCATAGGTGGTTGCTATTTGTATACATTGTGTATGCAAGCAAAGAATCTCACTGTGCCTAGTCACATGTGACAATAAATATTCCTATTTGTATGCCTATCTAGTGTTTGGAACTAACACTAGATAGATATTTAGGAATTTAAGGGAAAATATCTACTTATGAAACTTGTTCTAACAGATTAGCCAGTGCTGCCCTTATATGAATAATTGTGCTTTGTTTACTCGATAAACATGATTATAAACATCTGATCAAAAGGTGTCTCTTAATTCCTTTACCAGATTCACGTGATAAATTTTATTTTCTGAAACAAAAACATAAAATGGATAAACAAATGTGTTCTAAATAATAATAATTCATCCGGGTACAAAGTTTAAAGGGACGTGATCTTATGTGATGCAGATACAGATATTTTTTAGTATCCTGTATACCATAGTGATATATTTTTAAAACTTGTGCAACTCCAAGTAATTGTACACTGTTCTCAATTCATAGGTTACAATCCAAACCACAATTACCGTGTTTGCAGTACCTGGGGCAATTACCACTTCAAAACCTTTGATGGAGATATTTATCATTTTCCTGGAACCTGCAATTATGTCTTCGCATCGCAGTGCTTGAGTTCGTATGAGGACTTCAACATCCAGATAAGGCGGACCAGCACTGATGGTCATCCAAGGATCAGTCACATTGTCATGAAAATTGATGGATCAGTTGTAGAAGTAATTAATTCAGCCATTTACGTCGATGATAATGTGTAAGTATTTTGATGCAATGTGTTCATTTGGATTTTTTCCTTTATAATTTAACTATTTAAACCTGGACTATAGTGTGTGGTGAAATATATCGAATAGAACATTGTAGCACACACAATCCATTCAGATTATCATAATGTCTTCTCACCACATCAACGGTCATCTAGTTGAATTGTTTTTTCTCACTTCCCTTACCCTCATTTGCAAACAATTTTTCATAAAATTTCTGGATTATCCATCAAGATATTTCTCATCACTCTTGCATATTGATTTATTACTCTTAGATTCATGCAGCATGGAAACAGGCCATTTGGCCCAACTCATCCATGCCAACCAGTGGGCACCCTTCAGTATTAATCTTATCACCCAGTACTGGGTCCATACTCTTCTAGGCCTAAGCCATTCACGTGCTCATCTGGACTCTTTATCAACGCTGTCAGTGCTCAGGTACTCACTACTCTCTGGATGAAGAAGATCCCCTCAAATTCTCTCCAAATCTCTTATCTCTTGCCCTTAAATATATGTTTTCTATTTTGATCTACTCTGACATGTAGAACGGTTTCCTGCTGTTTAATCTATCTCTACCGCTCAGAATGCTAAGTACTTTTTGATAACTAACATGGACTCAGCGGGCTGGAGGGTATGTTTCCGATCAGTGTAATTCAATTCCTGTGTTATGGTAAACCTATTCTGTACCTTGTTTAGGCTGCACTTTATGTATTATGCATAGTCCAGATTGCAATGTTATAAAACAGATTAAAATGTTATTGATAAAGTAGCGCACAGCAAAGTGTTTGGCAAATCATAATCATAAAAAATGTTGATTGAATGAATTCCTATTATTGCAGGGTGACACTACCTTTTGCCCATTCTGGAATCATGATAGAGAATGTCAGCAATTACACCCGCATTACAGCAAAGATTGGCTTGACTTTGTCGTGGAATGGAGATGACGCCCTTGAGGTATGACAATCTCAATATCTGTCAATTCAACAAATATGGCTTTATAATAGGAAGTATGTTTACGCTCACATATTATGAGTATTTTCTATGCTTCAAGATCCTTGCCAAAATTAAATGAAGGACATTGCATTTCCTCTTCCCTCTTTTGTTAAATCTTCATCATTAGTTTGTTGTGTGGAATGATTTTCCTAACAAAGGGTGTCTATTATGATTACCGTGACATGTCATGCCACTCCATCCAATATCCTGAGGATCACTATTGCCCATGTAAATAAAATGGCAATAGGGTTCAGGTCAGGGACTGGATATCCTGAGTCCCCCAAAAGTCCTTCACCATTTTCAGATCATGAGGTGGGGTTCTCCACTAGCCTGGATAGGTTGCTGCTTCAGCAACACTCAAGATCCAGGAGAGAAGAATCGAAGAGATTGGTATCCAAGCTAAGCTTTAAATGTTCAGTCCTGCATCACCAGCATATGGTTGCTGCAGCGTTGCCGTCGGATCTGCTACAATTCTCCAAGGCTTCCTCAACAGCACACACACAAAAATGTACAAATGTTATCAACTGAAAAGGAACAAGATGGCAAATACATAGATAATACACACCACAAGTTCTCAATTTATACAAACTTCTGATCTTGAATTGAAATGGTTTTTGCAAGTCAATAATCTAAGCATGATGATTTGCAGTAGGATTTCTTCAGGGTTTTAGACCCATCACTGTCTTCAATGATTTCCCTTCCCGCACAAGGTCATAAGTGGAGATTTCTGTGGATAATTTAAATTGCATTCTCAAGTCAGAGAAAACAAAGCAGTCCATGTCCAGGTGCAATATCACTGACACCATGTGGACTGCTAAATGGTGAGTAACATTGTGATGAAGTTGAAAGAATGCAGAGAAGATTCCTAAGGATGTTGCCGGGTTTGTGTTGTAAGGAAAGGCAGGATAGACAGGGGCAGTATTCTCTGGAGAAGGAGGCTGAGCAGTAAATCACACTCCCACTGCTGAGTCCCCCACTATCAAGGCTTGGGATGGAAAAGGTAATGGTAAATGTGGTCAGGTAGGCACCCTTGACCAAACACTAAACTGAATCAGTCTCAGAAACTGTGGTGACAACATTCTTCACATTACCTACAAGGCCTGGTATGAGTGCAGCTCCAAGGAAGCCCATGTTTAATGTTTTGGCAAACCAATTATTCATTCCATCCGATTACTGGGGCATCGGGCTTGCCACTCATCTCTGAAATACACTGCGGCTACTCAGCAGAACCTGCGAAACCTACAGCACTCACCTGCAAGAAGTACACGGGCTAGATAAATTCAGGCTCCATACCCTTCTTGATTTAAAAACATCTTCTTTCTTCACTATCACTGGATCTAAATCCAGGACTGCCCTCCCAGACATCTTTACCAGAAGGTGGATTTCTGCCACAGAATCATAATTATACAGCACAGAAACAAGCCCTTTGTCCAGACTCCTCCATGCTAAGATCTCTATCTGAGCTAATCTTGTCTGCATGCCTTCAGCCCATAACCTAGTCTATCCATGTACTGCAACCTTCTCAAGACCAACTTGGGAAGGGTAATAAATCCTGACCATACCAGCAAATGCTACATCATAAAATGAATCAAAGCTTTATGGAAGCTACAGACAAATTATCTGATTTTGTTCAAGAAGCATTTTCCACAAAGATATGTTTTCTCTTCACCATCATTGATTTTGAGGGCGTGTTTACTTTGTTGGAGAAAATTGTGTGTTTGACCTGTACCATGAATCTGGCTTTCACGTGGGAGCTTAATTATGGCTCAGATTGGGACAGCACTCAGAAAATCTGAGCAAGTACATACTGGGAAATACTCGGAGAGAACCGAAAATGTTGTGCTGACTCACAGCATTTACATCCTTTTTCTATTCTGCTTCTCAATGGTTACATGCAGATTTTACATTTTCGCAATAATTCATCAATGATCTTGAAAGTGAATAAATAAAAACAATTGCTTTTAGTAATCACAACATCAATAAGTGAAAGCAAACAGCTATATTACCAAAAATGTGTTTGAATTGTAGCTCACAATACTTTGTCTGATGTTGTTCTCTTTTCTTGTGTTAGCTTCAACTGGGTCAACAGTTTGTCAACACAACTTGCGGATTGTGTGGTGACTTCAATGGCATCCTTGAGAACGATTTTGTTTCAAATGGTATGTACGATGGGAAGTATGAGCTGTAATTGATTTGCTATTTAATGCCCAGTATTCACTCATTGCTCTTCACTGACTGCAGGCTACCACCTGACTCCCATCCAGTTTGGGAATTTGCAGAAACTGAATGGACCCACAGAACATTGCAAAGATGTGCTCTCTGTTGGTGTGAAAAATTGCGCAGAATTTGTAAGTGAATGTTTCTTCATTATCTAAATCACTGCCGAAATGAAAAGCCAAATCATCTGCAAACGCGTCAAGAAATATGAGGTTTTTTTTTAATGTGTTTATACAATTACTTGTTTTTCACACAAATTCTCTGAGAGTGACATTTATTTCTTATCTCAAACAATGTTTTGGTTCAGGTCCCTTCTTCAAACTGACGGAGTAGAGAGAAGATGAGGGGAAGTGGTGGGACAAGTGCATTCAGTTAAGGAGGGGTTGATAGGAAGATGTGTCGGGCAGGTGGGTGTCGATAGTAACTTAGATGACATTGCGGGTCGGGACCCTTGTACAGAATGGGAGTAGAGAGGAGATAACTAACAGAGAGATGGAGAAAGCTACAAGCATTTATTGGAAATACCAGTAGCATGTGCACTGATGTTCTACACCTTCACCAAGTAGTCACCAGGACCATCAATAAGTGAACCTTCCACAGGCCAATGTTCTTCCTATCCTTCACTAAATAACTTTCATTTACAGGAATCTGTGTGTGAAAATGTACTCAAAGGGCCTGATTTTGCCAGCTGCTATAACACACTGGACATCTCACCTTTCATCAAAAGTTGCATGCTGGACTTATGTCAGTGCATTGATTTGAAGCAATCATCAACGTGCCTCTGCAACACCTTATCAGAATTTTCTAGGCAGTGTGCCCATGTTGGAGGGAAGCCAGCCAATGGAGACGGGATGGATTATGTGGCAAGTACCTTTCAAAACTATCTCCATCTCATTTAATCTTGCTTCAGGTACATTCTTATGTATGCTAATGTAGGGCGGCACAGTGGAGCAGTGCTGGAGTTTGCTGCCTTACAGCGCCAGAGACCTAGGTTTAATCCTGACTACAGGTGCTCTCTGAACGGAATTTGTACTTTCTCCCTGTGACCGTGTGGGTTTTCATCAGGTGCTCGAGTGTCCTCCCACATTCCAAGACGTTCAGGATGTAGGTTGTAGGTTCAGGTTGCCCTCCCCCTAGTCGCAACAGAGACAGAGTCCAGTTAGTTTTTACCTTCCTCCCCATCAGCCGTCGCATACAACACATAATCCTCCGAAATTTCCGCCACCTCCAACGGGATCCCACCACTAGCCACATTTTCCCATCTCCACCCCTTTGCGCCTTCCGCAGAGACCGTTCCTTCCGCAACTCCCTGGTTAATTCATCCCCTCCCACCCAAACCACCCCCTCCTCAGGTACTTTCCCCTGCTACCACAGAAGATGCAACACCTGTCACTATACCTCTTCCCTCGACTCTGTCCAGGGACCCCGATAGTCCCTGTCAGGTTAGGCAGAGGATCACTTGCACCTCCTCCGTTGTCAGAGGGAGGCTAAGTGCAAATTGGCAGAACAGCATCTCATATTTTGCTTGGGGAGCTTACAGCCCTGTGGTATGAATATTGATTTCTCTCACTTCAGGTAGACCCGGCATTCCCTCTCTCTCTCTATCCCTCCAAGTCGCACTAGCTTCTCATTTTCACCCTACAAACAGCTTACAATGGCCTGTTTCCTTCATCATATCTGTCATTATTTGTTCTTTATCTCTCCGCATCACCATCTATATATCTCGTTTCCCTTATCCCTAACCAATCTGAAGAAGGGTCTCGAAGCAAAACGTCACCCATTCTTCTCTCCAGAGATGCTGCCTGACCCGCTGAGTTACTCCAGCTTTTTGTGTCTATTTTCAGGTTGTGGGTGAATTGGCTTGGTAAAATTGCAAAATGGCCCTAGTATGTGTAGGATAGTTGGCACAGACTCGGTGGGCCGAAGGGCCTGTTTCCATGCAAACTAAACTAATGATGAAGACTCTAAAGGGTGAATTTCTTCTCTTTTCAGAAAAGACATGCCAGCTTAATATGACCCATGAAGAATGTGGTACTCCATGTGCAGACACGTGTTCAAATCCTTACAGGAGCCAGATGTGCGATGATCACTGTATTGATGGCTGCTTCTGCCCTCCCTGTAAGACACCATATACCAGAAAATAGAATCAGATCACGTAATAAATTTGATCAGATAACATCAGATCAGCGAATAAAATATAATTAGGTCAGATAATGGAATATAATTAGATCAGTGAATAACTTTGTATGATTATGGTTTCCTTTTCTGAAGTAGACATAGAGTATTTGAGCTTAGACATAAAAAAAGTGGTTAAAGTTCAATTCAAGTTAATTGATCAAATCCAATAACTTAGTGTTTCTATTACTCTTGATTGATCGTTGTCTATCGCCAGCATTTTATGTTTTTAATTTGCACCATCTGCAATTATTTTCCATTGTATTTTAAAATATACCTCTTTTATCATGGCTACTGATGTAGGGCGAGTTGATTATTGAGCCAAACCTAAGCAATAGGAAAATATGTTTATATCGCGCCTGTGAAGCGTTTTAGGATATTTGTATAAAGTTGAAGGTGTTATACACCTGGGTTTACTGTATTGTCTTTGTGAAACAGTTAGGAGAGAAGATTCAGAGCTTGGTTGATTATTTCACGATGGAGGGACATGATGGGAAAGAGCGCTCGCAACTGGCAGCGCCATCTATGGCCGTTCGGGGAATTTCAACTGAGCTCTCGCAATTTTGTCCGGATTACAGCCAAGAGTCAAGAGTGATTTATTGTCATATGTCCCAGATAGAACAATGAAATTCTTACTTGCAGCAGCACAACAGAATGTGTAAACCTAGTACACTGTAAGCAATATAATAAATAAGGAAACAAGGAAAAAAACATTCAGTGTGTGTATACACACACACACACGCACACACGAGTACACATAAAAAACAAACAATAATAGTGCAAAAATAACAAAAATAGTCTATGTAGATCAGAGCTTATTTGAGGTTGTAGTGCTTAATAGCCTAATGGCTGTAGGGAAGAAGCTGGTCCTGAACCTGGACGTTACAGTTTTCAGGCTCCTGTACCTTCTTCCCAAAGGGAAAGGGGTGAAATGAGGGGTGGGCAGGCCATCAGTTGCTGGAAAATCGATGTTCAACCTGTATGATGCTTCTCTTAAAGAAGCACTTATATTATTCAACATAGAGAGAAGAATTAACAATGATATAGCATCCTATGAAATATTTACCTGAGAGCAGTCTTTCTGGTAATACTGTATTATAAAGCTGACATTAACAAATTCTAATGACAGTCTTGTTACAATTCATTATGAATAATTGAACCATATCATGAAATCAACTGGGAAGCCTCTACATCTTAATAATGCCTGCAAGTCTAACAATATATTTTTTACTTTAGATACTGTTTTTGATGATATTTCTAACCGTGGATGCATCCCAGTAGAACGGTGTCCTTGTACCTACAATGGACAGGCTTATGCAACTGGAGAGTCTTATTCCACCAAATGCAGTAAATGGTAATAAATATTTAATTTGATCTTTGACTAAAATGTAGTTAAGTGGTGACTTTTTAGTTATGCTACCATTTGCCACTTATATCGAAATCTTTTAAGAAAATAATGTTTCTAACAATGTTTTTTTCAACCTGATAGCATTTGCAATGGAGGGCAGTGGTCTTGTACTGATCGGATCTGCCCTGGGATCTGTTCCATCGAGGGAGGTGCTCACATTAATACATTTGATGAAAGCCATTACACATTCCATGGAAAGTGTTACTATGTTCTTGCTAAGGTAAGAACTTTAGTGGCTCAGTAAACTGGAAAGAACTGGACTCAGTAAGTTCAATCTACCAATACTGTTTCTTCTCATGTTTTACTTTAGGATTGCAGAAATACCATGTTCACAGTCCTGGGAGAGTTGCAGCCATGTGGCATAACAGAAACTGAGACTTGTTTAAAGTCAGTGGTAGTGACTGCCCGTGGAACCCAAACTGTAAGTGATTGTGGGCAAGCTTTCCTTCAAATTAGTGAACTTGAGACGAAAGAAGAACAATTATTTGTAACATTCCTATATTCAGTGTGCATTTATACTGTTCTTTTCCCACAGATCATCTCCATTAACCCTACCGGCAGTGTTTCTGTCAATTCAATCATAACTCAATTGCCTGTTACCACTGGTAAGTTAGATCTAGAGTTAAGATCTAGGGGTGGCACAGTGGTGCATCGGGGCAGCATTGTGGCACAGTGGTAGATTTGCTGCCCTACAGCAGCAGAGGCCCGGTTTCAATCCTAACCACGGGTGCTGCCTGTACAGAGTTTGTACGTTCTCCCTGTGACCTCCGTGGTTTTTCTCTGCTTGCTCCAGTTTCCTCCCACACTAAAGTGTGCAAGTCTGGTCACCATATGATATGATGTGATGTGATAGCGCTGGAGAGGATGCAAAGGGGATTCACCAGGACATTGTCTGGAATTAAACATTTCAGTTACAGTGAGAGATGGTAAACTGGATAGACATAAAAGCTGGAGTAACTCAGCGGGACAGGCAGCATCTCTGGAGAGAAGGAATGGGTGACGTTTTGGGTCGAGACTCTTCCTCAAACTGGGTCTGTTTTCCCTGGAGTGATTAAGAGGGGATGTGACGGGTATACAGTATAAAGTTATAAGGGATATAGAGAGGGTAGATGGCAGGAAACCTTCACCCATATCAGTAGATAAAACTCGAGGGTACAGAGTTAGGGTAAAATGAAAGAGACTTAAAGGGAATTGGCGTGGGATACTTTTCACCTAAAGTGCGGTGAGTGTCTGGAATACACGCCAGAGAGAGTGGTAGAAGCAGATTACAAATGTCTCGTTGAGCACAAATCACTCAGACAGAGAAGGCTATGGATCAAGTGCAGGCAGGGGCGGAAATCGCTATCAAAACATGGAGGGGGGAACACAAGTTCTTGGTGGCCGCGCACGCACACACGCACACACACGCAAGGCTTCGGCCGTGGGCCCTGTGGATGATAGCATCGGGAGCTGACCTGGTTGGTGACCGACTCAGAACTCCAGCAACAGCAG